>CM046870.1:16957719-17557719 GCA_025617745.1 Heliocidaris erythrogramma | reverse complement strand
CGTCTTCCTCGACGTCTGGAGACCACTCCACCAACCTTGCCTGCACCCTCATGTACAACTCCAACCCACCATCTTCTCTTCCCTTAGCTTCATCTTCGAGGAGAAATAACGTTACCAAGCGCAACAACCCAACCGCCCCTTACTCTCTACTTTGCTTACCCTCTTCTTTGGAATCTCAAGGAGTACAGCAACTTCTTGTAGCTGGTTTTCTTGCAGGCGGGGAAGTGGTGCCAACACCTCGGTAATCGTCTCTTCCAGGGACATCCTGGATCTGGTCCATGTAGGACGACGCATCACTCCCTTAGACAATCTCTGATGATGGCCGTCCTGGCATCCCCTGATTCGCAGTCAGATGCCTTATCCATTGGTGCTCGTCTGGTCTAAAGACATCTTGGGAATCTTGGTTTCGGTTTAAGTAGGACGACTCATCACTGCTTTAACTATCTCTGTTGATGGGCCGTCCTGGCAGGGTCGCCAAATTGTAGCACCCACCCGGGGAGGGGGGCGGATCTAATTGAAAATAGATGAGGAAGGAGTCAGGATGCAGTCTCTTTGATGTGGAATGAACAAGTGATCTTTATTCTACATGTACTAAACGTTTAACATAATCATAAGAATCATAATACAAAAGATAATAGAGCAATGTGGTCCATAAATCCACGTAACCACAAACTATTAATCTGAGTATGTCTACTTGAAGTTGATGAATGCTCATATCATTCCTTATCATTCCTTAGTTAGCTTAACTAACCTCACAACTTATCAAAGTAGTTGATTCATACCCAATCCAACAATGCTCATACTAAAAGATTACACAGAATACTCTTTATATACCGTAAACTAAATCCATTATAACATAACTGTTTTAACTATAACTATTATCTATCCATATCCATTAACATCATAAACAAATAAAAGAGAATAGGGAGATGGAGAGAGAAAGATATGGATATATATACGTGTATATATAGAGAGAGAGAGATACAAGAGGGAGAGAGATAATCTACAAAGTAAACACAGCATCACTCCTGGACCTGGTGCTAAGATCCTACATGTACTTCATTCTCACAAACTAACAAAACCATATTCTATCATCAATGCAATTCTAACTCTTGACTGTTTTCTTACAATAACTCCTAACTTTAACAAGATTATCATTAGATCAAGATCATATTCATATCTCAAAATCTTCAGACTTCATCCTAGCACTTCTCAATCATTAATAAAACTTGCTATAACACTATCCCAACTATTCCTACATGCTCTACTTCTATAATACCACTTGATAGCATAAATCAAATGTCTGCATCCTAGACAAATAAATGTTCAATCTTATACATGTAACTAACAATAATAAATATATTTTGAGAGAAGTCAGATAGAAACTACTCCGCATATGATAAGGAACAATACAATTAAGCTGTGCTTGGAGCTTTACTCCTAAACTTAATAACTTTTCATCTTGATTGTGTTATCAAACAATCATGAAAATCCTCTATCATAAAACTTCATGAACCTATCCATTCAAAGAATATACAAGCTACATGAATGTTGGCTTAACCATTCATATATCCATTTTCTAATAATATCCTTACTATTTCTTTTGCTGAGACTGTGGATCATTCATGCATTCTAGACCCTTGAACTATAATATTCATATTCAGTCCCTCATACCCGTGTTTGCATTTCTCCTTAGGAGCACACAGTACCTGTACCAAATGTATGTACTTTGCTAGTACTGTTACATAACACACTGGGCTATTTCCTGCTGGCTTCTGTCATGCACTCTTTGTGCAAGAACACCTCCCTACTGCATATAGTATCTTAGAAGTTTCACACTTCTTCTATAACACATACACACACACACAAACACACACACACACTTTGTTACAGTATCTCCTGAGTATGCATGGAGCATCTCACAACCACATGGGGGCAATTCTACGACCATGCTTTCTTATAACATACTGAACAAAGGGAAAGTTGTCTATCCTAATTAATACTGGATATAATATAATAATTACTTCAACGAAAGTTATAACCTTTCTAACATGCATTATATAATTACACGAGATGGAGCAATTATCTTGTAAAGATTCTAAGATAGGAGAAATATTCAACTCATTCTCTCACTTTCTTAGCTCTCAACAAGTTCACTCAATTCTTTTATCTAAATACTGTTAAATTACATGTATGTACAACAATGGATAATATTATAACTTACACATTGATAAGATTTCCAACAATAGCACTCACACTCATTGCAACAAATATAACTGAAAGATATAGTATAAAAATGTGTTTCTTACCTAATTGAAAATAGATGAGAAAGGAGTCAGGATGCTGTCTCTTTGATGTGGAATGAACAAGTGATGGCCAGGCCACATGTTTAAACAGCATCTTGGCTCTGGGGCTGGACTACTCCATTTTCCAAATAGGGGTGCATATTTTAATTGTTATTCACAGAAGCTATAAAAATGGGGGGGGGGGGGGTATTCTGTATTCTGTGGGGCTCCACATATGTAAATCAAGAAACGCATCATCACTTAAATTATAGAAGGGTAGCTGCTGCATATTACTTGAGCTTAGACATCACGTATTGATAAACATTGCCTGAATAAGATGAACTGGCAGTAAGCTAAGATGAAATGTCAAATTAATTTTAGCGCTATCAAAAAGGTAGAACAATAACGGAGAAGTAAGGCATCCACATACAGCTATATAAGGAGATGAAATCCTGTACAAGACTCCTATAAAGAATGGGTATGAAAAAACAGGATGAAAAACACACAAAGGGCATATGAGAGGATGTAAACATAAAAAGAAGTCCTGTTGGCATTGTAAATATGAAAGAACAATCAGTAGATTGGGGTACCATGAGAAAGTTAGCTATCGATCGGCTTGTAAAAAAAAATCGTTTGTGGTTGAGGGAATCTCGATTAAGTTAGAAAAAAAGAAAGTAATTTACAAAGTGCTAGATTATTGAAATTATAGAGTAGATCTAATGATATGTTTGAATAATTAACGGGAAATAATATATCTAGGAATTAAAGGAGTAAGAAAGAAAGGGTAATAATATCCAAACCCTTTGGAAGCGCATAGAGACGTATGTATAATAACGTGTTATGCGCTATACAAGAACGGAATATTATTATTATTATTATACAAATACATGGAATTGAAAAAACACCAAAGAACAGCACTGGATTCAGCTACTGTGAGAGTATAGTTAATGGTGAATTAATATAACTGGAATTCAGCAAGCCATGAGTCTGGATAATCCCGTAATGTAAATGGGCCCGCCTAGCAAACTCAGTGCAAATAATTGGACGAAGAATTTTACGACGTTGGTAGACCAGTCCATGAACAGTACAAATGCAGCAAACATTGTTTGTTTTTTTAAACCTGGTATAATTGTATTAATTGAGCTCTGTTTCCATCAATAGCACAACAGACCCGTCTGCATACCATTCAATCCTCAAGCATTTCACTGCATAAAACCTAACTGTAATTGACGGGTCAGCTACATGAATGGGAATAGCACACAATACGCCACTTCGGGGATGCAATCTGAGCATGAGCAGATAAAGGTCATCTGTACCAAATTCTAAAACCCACTGACACTAATATTGGATATGTACTCATGAATGTCATGTAATCATTATTCAATTATGCACTAATGGTGCATTCCATGATATCCAGGTTGAAGTATTCTTTTTAAAGGGGGAAACAAAAGCTATTCATGAGGCACCTCTATCACTCCCAGAGTTATTTTTCTGAAGTGCACATAAAGGGACCCTCCATGTCTAAAATATCTGTGGATATTTGGGGTCATTTGTACAATCTCAGTACCATGCGCTAACCCCGAACTGGTTTATTGTTTGAAAGTTGAATCTATATAGTTTATAGGGCTGTTGGTATTGCATGAAACCTAAAAACAACAAAAAAAAAAAAAAAACAATCAAAACAAAAACAAGCCAACAGTTCATTAGTTCATGCCCTGGGAATTCCTTTGGGCTCAGTCAAAATAACTGAGTTGACAAAACAAGACAATCAAGCTCATTCCCTGAATCCACACTCAAAGAATAATGAAATTCCTAGCGTGAAGTGGAGAGAATAAAGTCACCCAAAATGAGATTTAACTAAACAATTTGAGAATAATAAAATACGTATGAAGAAAGTCGTATGGACATAACCTTAAATCCCAAAATATAGGATATGAAATTCCACATTTCGGATTAAGGAAGTACAATCATTTATTATTATTCATTTTTTAAATCTATTAATCAACTGTTGGTAGAATTGAACTCATTGTTCAATCACTCCTTATACTGTATCATGAGCAAAAATTGCAAAGAGTAGATAATGATCATGGATGACTATTGATTAATAATATTGTATATCGCTAGCAATACATGAAAAAGCCTCCTTTTTTTAAATACACTTTGTTGGCTATACACTTTGTTGACTATGTCAATAGGTTGTGAATTCCAAATATCGGGTCCAGTGTGTCTTATAGATGCATGAGCCTGCCTGCATGAGGGCTGTTTTGGGATAACTGTTCAAATGCATATTAGTAGAAATTTAGGCAGGGTATTTTTGTATGGACGAGTAATTACATAAAGGCTGCCATGGCAACGGAAGTTTATGTAAACATATATCCACTGTTTCAAACAATGCGGAATATCATTCTGGATATTATCTCAAGTTTCATTGCATCATAATAAGGAATGAAAAAGTAACAGCCTATAAGGAATAGGTTCAAGTACTCAATGTGCTAACAAATATTCAAAAGTCTCAAATGTTAAAGACCTCAGCCTGACCCAAAACAACCATATATTGACGTAAAGCTTAGTAAACAAAGAATATAATTACCCTGGTTATTCATGAATTTTCGTCGCCGTTTATCCATAAAAAATAAAAAAAGATAATTTTTTTGGTCCGCCCCCTCCCTATGGGGTAACACTGCAGGGGGTCGCTAGACGTGTGACTACATGTCATGTATACAGCTCCGAGTGCGTCTACACGATATGTTGTCATCAAATTTTCCCCCCTCCGCAAAGTAGCGTTCCTCAGAGACGGGGCCCAAACCACCGGGGCTCAACATTCGGGACGCTGTTACTCATTCCACAGGAAACGAAATCTCATGAAGTTGGTTTCAATTTGTTCAGAAAATATATAGCTCCCCGTGGATGAATAAAGGGTATATTTCAAAATTCGGTCAGGCTGAGGTCTTTAACAAAACCGAGGTTTTATGGTACTTGCAGGGCACTCTGCTGATAAGCAACGAAGATGTCCATTATAAAAATGGTGTTTACATGCATCAAAGATATGTACAATATAAATTCACTAAATATTGTTTGAAACCCATACCAAACCTTAAATATAACATAAAAATCAATTTTCATGTCAAAATATCAAAAACCTATCAAAAACGTGTTGTTATGACAACACTGTGGTGCATAATTGGTCGGTATTAAAATGTGCGCAATGTGATTCTTAATACGATGACCAAGTTTCAATGAAATATACTATTCATACTTAAAGTTTCATGTGAACATGTCAAAAAGGTACAATAAAAACAGGTCTGTACGTGTTGTTTTACTAGAAATATCATTCATGAAATAGTTTCTCCTTTAACACATATTGTTAATCTATCAGTAAAATACGGCGTTGTTCCTAATAAAATGAAGATTGCAAAGGTCATGCCTATTCACGAAAGGTGACCCAACAAGACAAAGGTGTATTACCGCCCTTTATCACCCTAACAAGCTTCTCAAAAACCTAGAAAAATCGTTTATTCTGGACTCATTATATACGTTTGTAGATAATAATCATGTCCTCACTGACGGGCTTCTAATATTTATAAAATTGCCAGAGCTATAGACAGTACGTGGCACACACTGCATGTATTTTCTTGGACTTCTCCAAGGCCTTTGATACTATAAATCATAATATATTGTTTAATATGGTATCCAGGGAAATGCCTCGGGGTGGTTCAGGAACTAACCTAGTGATATAAAACAATCTGTATACATGAATGGTTTTGAATCGACCCTTCAGTCAATTACTTGAAGTATCCAGCCAGACTCTCTGTTAGGCCCGCTCCTGTTTATGCACACTAACGATCTCCAAAACCCATCTGCAGTCTTGTTGTAATCATCTTTGCCGATGACTCCAATATTTTTTGCTCTCACCATAACCTTGTTAGGCTTAGTCCGAAAGAGTAGTTAGCGTCGCGTCGCGTTGGGTTAACGCGAACGCAACCATTCGTCTAAAGCTCCCCCCCCCCCCCCGAATTGGCCGAAAGGGTGTGTTGGGAGCGTCGGGTCGCGTCGCGTTGACTGGAACGCCACCATTCGTCGAAAGCACCCCCGGTTTTGCCGAAAGGGTGCGTTGACTTTTTTCCTTCTAAATACGGTGTATTATTTATTTATTTATTTATTTATTTATTATTCATTTATTATTTATTTATTATTTATTTATTTATTATTTATTATTTATTTATTTATTATTCATTATTCATTATTATTCATTATCATAGGATTTTGTAAAGGGAGGGGGGGGCAGAAATGCAGGGCTGTTATCAAGGGCGGATCAAGGATTTTGTAGAAAGGGGGGGGGCACACAACTGGTTTGTCATCAGGGGCGGATCCAGGATTCTGTAGAAAGGGGGATGGAAATGCAGGTAGGTCATCAGGGGCAGATCCAGGATCCCCTCACAGTTTTGCCGAAAGTGTGTGTTTGGACTTTTTATAACATAATATACGTGACAGTGGCAGATTTACGGATCCCGGCCCGTGCCCCCTCCATTTGAAAGAAAAGTATGCTTTATGCCTCCCCACCTTTTTAGAACTGATAACCTTTTTTTTTTGTTGTTGCTTGTCAGAGAATTATGGGAGCAAAATTGGACGTTCGGAGGGCTTCCAAAAAAAATTCTCGTCACCCCCCCCCCCCCCCCCCCTGCTGAGCAATTTAAATACAGATCTCCCTCCAAAGTTGACAGACCTGCATATCTGTGCCCCCCCCCCCCCTTTACAAAATCCTGGATCCACCCCTGATGACATACCCTGATAGCAGAAAGTGTTAAAAAATGACGTGATATTTACGTCGTGGTTTTCGTCTTTTTTACGTCCTGAAATTACGTCAATAAGACGACAACTTGCACCAACGCAAGACGTCAAGAGGACGTCTTATTTTGACGTCATCTCTACGTCTTCATTCCTCTTCCCTGATAGCAGAAAGTGTTAAAAATGACGTGATATTTACGTCGCGGTTTTCGTCTTTTTTACGTCCTGTAATTACGTAAATAAGAGGACAACTTGCACAAACGCAAGACGTCAAAAGGACGTCTTATTTTGACGTCATCTCTACGTCTTGTACACTGTAAAAACTAAAGTGCTACTTTTAGGGGCATGTATGGTGACTGCACCTGAAATGCTGTTTATAGCACTTGCAGTGTGCTAATTTACCAGCAAAAAAAAATGTGACCGTGGCGAGCCTCGAACCAGGTTCCGCTGATTGAGAGGCGCTGACGTTACCGATGGACTAACGAATGCTTCTTGCAATCCAATTTAGTCATGGGAGTCAAGTAGATTACAGGAACTATGTGGTGTCGTAAATTCACTATGTAACTATAGTTATGTTCACACGTAGTACATAGCATCGATGCTAACATAGCATCGATGCTATGTAAGTTTCAAAAATATTTCCAGTACGTTCAGATAGGCCGTGTTCGACTTGCTTCTATCCCTCACTTGTGACTATTCATCGCTCACCCGCTGCCAAAACAATAATTACTGCGCCACACAGAGTGACCCGAGTATAATTGGTATGCATGGTCAAACGCGCGGAAGTTATATGTCTTCATAAATCAACATAATAACACAATAACAATTCATTTGTAACATCGATAATACAATCAAGTAGCAAATACATGTGTTATAATACTTAATTTTAAATAAACCTTTTACATGTAAAAATTGACTGAACTCCAATCTTATGCCAAAATAAAACACATGCATGCACACTATATTCTCTGGTAAGCACATGTAAATCAATATCTAAAGACCACATCATACTTTGGTTAAGGTCTGATTCTGAAAGAGCAGATTCTCAGCTTTAAAATGATATATAACTCATTGGATGTTCATAACTCAATGTACAAAGAGAAGAGTGCACAGTCCCTCATAATGTTACTTCTTAATAAGGGTTTAAAGTTTGCAGTCTATATTGAAGCACTCTGACTTGTAAAGTGTTGTGCTAAGGTGACAAATGGAGGATTAGAACTCAATGAAAATTTCTATGAACTACTACATAGACATATCCTGTTTATCATAGTGCACGAGTATCAATGCAAGAACTTACTCCGGGAGATTTATGGGAGATTAAAATGAGACAAGTATTCAGGGTCGTGAAAAAGAAAAGTAATACAACAAAATCCAGAGAAGACACACGTAAGTCCGATATAAAGCTGGCAAAAATACTTCTAGATTGTTTGGTGACTCCACATTTTAGATTACTTAGAAAAAAGTATATACTCTTTCACGAAATACCCAAAACTAAAATTTGACCACGCATGCCAACCAAAACACATTCTAACTGAAAATCACACAGTGCAACTTTTGGGTGGTTTTGTGGTGCCTGGTCACATATATAAAAAAGAAAAAGATAAAAATAAGGAACACCCCCCCCCCCCAAAAAAAAAAAACCCTTCTTTACCACACAGTATACACATTACCCTACTATACCCCTATATACATCACATGAATACATGCATTACATTACAGTACCAGATGAAACAGACAGAATGATAATAGAAAAAAAAGTAGGGAAGATTGGAGTACATCACATGAATACATACATTGCATTATATTATAGCACCACATGAAACAGATAGAATTATAATAGCAGCGAGTGAAGATAGCAGCGATTGCGCTCACACGACAAATAGTCACAAGCGCGGTGGGTGGTCTACCGCAAAGCGTCGATGCTTTGTCGCTGGATCCTGAGATTTACTCCTGCTAAACTCGCTGCAAGAATAGTTTGGAAACTCGCTTCTATCTCGTGACTATCTGCGTTCAGACAGCGTTTGGTCTCGACACTATCTGGTCTTCACCAAAATAGCATCGACACCTCGATAGCATCGATGCTATCGCTCTACGTGTGAACGTACCTAATATGATCTGCTCTAAATCGTACAATGTGAGTTAGTCTAGCGGTAATGCCAGCAATTCTCGATCAGCGTACCCTGGTTCGAAGCTCTCCCAAATCATTTTTTTTATGAATGTTTAGCAGTTTAAGGAGCCGGTCCAGCTCCCGTGAAAGTGCTGAAATAGCACGCTGTGTGCATTCAATAGCACTCTGAGTGCAGTCCCTATGTTATGCCCTCAAAAAGTGCTATATACAGCACTTCAGTTTTTACAGTGTACAGATGACGTCAAAATAAGACGTCCTCTTGACATCTTGAGTTGGTGCAAGTTGTCGTCTTATTGACGTAACTACAGGACGTAAAAAAGACCAAAACCACGACGTAAAAATCTCGTAATTTTATCACTTTCTGCCATCAGGGTACCTGCATTTCCATGCCCCCCCCCCCCTTTCTACAAAATCCTGGATCCACCCCTAATGACAAACCAGTTCTGTGCCCCCCCCCCCCGTTTTACAAAATCCTTGGATCCGCCCTTAACAAACCTGCATTTCTGTGCCCCACCCCCCTTTCACAAAATCCTGGATTCACCCCTGATGACAGCCCTGCATTTCTGCCCCCCCCCCCTCCCTTTACAAAATCCTGGAACCGCTGATAATAATAATAATAATAATAATACACTGCATTTAGAAGAAAAAAAATCAACGCACCCTTTCGGCAAAACCGGGGTGCTTTGGACGAATGGTGGCGTTCTAGTCAACGCGACGCTTGTGTCCCTGTATTAGAGAGTTGCGACAACTGGGGATTTGAACGCCATTTTGTTTCCACTATTACGTAACATTTCTATTCACTTCCGATGAGCGCCTGGGTGTTCTCAATAGAAAGAATTCGAACGCCATTTTGTTTCCAGAAAAGTGGGACGTCCATGTCGCAACTCTTTAATACAGGGACACTACGCGACGCGACCCGACGCTCCCAACGCACCCTTTCGGCCAAACCGGGGGGGGGGGGGGGGGCTTTGGACGAATGGTTGCGTTCGGGTCAACGCGACGCTACCAACCCTTTCGGACTAAGCCACCCTGTTACACTTCTGAACATAGTAAACACTGAATTAAATCTAACAAATAATTGTCGCTCATCAAATTTCTTGCTATTTAGTAATTCTTTATCATTCCCAGGCTGAGTCTATCAGATATTTTGGTGTTTATATAAACAGTAAACTAACGAGGAAAGTTCAAATTGACTGTTGATGTAAACCCATGTAATTCAGGTGTAATGAACAAGGTACATTCTGTCTTAATCTTGCCTGGTATCTTAATTATTGTACTTGCATGGGGAAATAGCTCCATAACCCTCAGACAAAATGTAAGAATTGTAAAGAATGTTGGATTTCGTGCACATATAAATGAGCTTTTCTATAACTTTAATATTCTTGAGATATCTGACTTGTACTTTCTTGGAATCTTTGAATCTTGGAATATTTATATACATTTTATACGAGCTCTCGAAAAGTACTTTACCGCATGATTCCTTCCTATTTTTCAACCCAACATTATGCGGTACATTCCTACCCAACTTAGACAATTTCCACCTCCCCCGAGCTCCAACCGTGTTTGCAAACAAAACAATCACCTTTACTGGACCGAAATTCTGGAATAGCCTGAAAAACGAACTAGTTGATAGCTCCTCCAATAATTTTGTCATGCTGGATGTCGTACAGGTGATGGTCACATAGCCTTCTTCTTGTTACACTGTCCTGCCTGTACAATTTTACTTTCGCTTCTTTTCTTTTGTCTCTTTCCTCGGTTTCTGTTCTCCACATTATGAGCATTGCTCTGCTTGTTCGGGATCGTTTAGTAAATCTGATATTTCTATGCCGTTTCGCTTTTTTTACATATTAATCACAATTAATTATAATATTAAGTACGTGTACACTAAACGGGAGCCTAATCATTTACAAGCTACATGCTTTTTATTTAAGCTCCTCATCGTTTACAAATATCTTTTTCCCCCAGTCGTTCCTACATGTAAATCTCTCTAAACTTTCCACCTATTTACTGCACATTATACTTGATTTGAGTTCTTTACTTCTGTTGGGCCCTTGAAAATGTACCTCCCCCCCCCCCCCTCCATTTTTGGGGTTGGAACAACCCAACCAATCCAAATGAGAGATAAGCCAGTGGTAGCTGCTGGGCTGGCATCACATTGTTTTAGCTGATGCTTCATACAACAGTCTACTGACTTCACTCTCATTTCGTCTCTTTTTAGAATAACTCCTGGAACCCCGTAACAAAATTTGGCGACCCTGCCAGGATTTAATGGCCCGACGTAAATGAAGGAGTCCTTATAGCTGGTGACATAACTTGAGCATTGGACAGCTTGACAGGCAAGCAGAGAAGATGGGAGTCGTGGCCAGGAACTGTGAACCAGACGCCTCATCATCAAAAGTGCACGAAACAGAGCAAGCCCAATGGAAGCCAGTTTACTTTCACCAGCCCGAAAGGAGCCCGGAAATGGCCCGTCAGAGCCACGTCTGCTGCCCCCAACACCAAAGCTCTCTGGGAACCATCGAGTCGTCAGTAGCCACCAACACCACAGCTGCTGAGGGACAGCCAGCCATTGACGCCGTTACGTTAATGCAGGCCTTGGGGAGGAAGGGATTTAAAATCTTCGGTCAGGTGGGCAACCCTGGGCAAGGAGACAAGTTAAGTTATCAGAGTCTAACCCGCCAGATTGAAGAGGGCATCACGAAGAACTATAGCGATCACGAGGTGGTGAGTGCTGTCCTCAGGTGTGTGAGCCATGGGATGCCCCTAAAAAGCTACCTCGAAAGTAAGGTGGATTTAAACCTTTCGAAGTTGCGTAGGATGCTGAGGTGCTACTATCAGGAGCAGGACGTGGTCAGTGCCTACCAAGAACTGATCTCCGCAACCCAAGGCAAGCGAGAAAGCCCTCGGGACTTCGCAATGAGGATCATGCACATGAGGCAGAAGGTGGTGTTCGCATCAAAGGAGGAAAATGCGGCACTAAGATATGCAGACACTATGAAGCGAACTTTCCTACAGACTCTGGGTTGGAAGAAAGCACACGGCACGAAATTTGGAAAGTATTGGAAAACCCTGACGAAGATATTCTCGAGGGCATTAATGTTGCGATGGTGATGGTCTCGAAGCGGAAGGAGAACCAGGGAAAGCATGCTACCACGTCAGCATTTAGAGGTGAAGAAGTCCCGCCCTCGGAAGTATCTGTTCTGTCCGAGGGGTTGGCAAACCTGCAGGCAACCGTGGCTTCTCTGCAGGAAGCCATCGCCAACCCCAGTCTATGGGCCGACGTAGGAATTTACTAAAATACCTAATATTTCTAATTCAGAAATTTGAAAAATGACTGGTAAGCATCTAAATATATGTATTTTGAGTTTCCTGATTGAAACCAAAATCTAGGTGAAGTCACGGTCATGTCAAAAAAATGGCCGTTACTATGGAAACGGTACCATAAAAAGTTTTTATTTTGGAAAAATATCTAAACTTAACCGTATAAAATAGACAGAGAGGTGTCTACACAATCTTTGTATTGTATTTTTCTATTAGCTAGGGCCCTCAGCTCTCATAATCTGCCTATTTTTCATAGAGTTCATGGTGGGCGTGGCTGCTAGGGCCGTTACCATGGTAACACATAACGAAATACTGGAATTTAGAAAATACCGTATATTTGTTATTTTACAGCATAAAATATATGGTAAGGCCTCTAATATATGTATTTCAAGCTGCCCCACAATCAGAGTCATTTGAAGTCACGGGCGTGTAAAAAAGGGCCGTTGCTATGGAACGGTCCCACAAAATGCTGATATTTGGGGAAAATATCTATGATTTATCAATACAAAAAAGAAAACAACTGTCTGCGCAATCTTAAATTACGTTTTCCTGTTAGCTACGACCCTATTCTTCCTATTTTACATAAAGTTGGTAGTGGGCTAGACACACCAAGGAATTTAATTTTAGAAAATAACATATATCTGAAATTCAATATCACAAAAACAAATTGTAACCATCTAACTATATGTTTTTTGGGGGTGCCCGTTTGATTGCAAGTAGAATCAGAGACATTGGAAGTCACCGTCATGTCAAAAATGGCTGTTACTATAGAAACAGTATGATAACAATTGAATATTTCTGTAACTATTCAACACAAAACAAAGAACAAGTGTATGTACAGCCTGAAATGGCATTTATCTTGTGATATAATGAAGGAATCTTGTGGAAGGGAGTTATATTTCCGGTTATGTATGATTTTATGAACATAGAAATTTCCAGAAGCGAGAGTATTATTCATATGTGAAAAGTGAATGCGATGTGTAGCAGTGAAATAATCATAATGCACATCCAGTAGAGAGAACATTCTAGATCTTTTCATTGTGTGTGATGTACTATAGGATAATTACAATGTACAATGTACATGTTGGAATGTGTTGATTATCCTGACCTTTGCATGAACCTCTTAGTAAGAGTGTAACATTGCAATGAGTCTATTTATAGAAAATGGGAATCCCCTTCCTTTGTTTGTTACAACAAGAACTATGTAGAACTTACAAGAGAGTTCCAAACTTTCATGAATATTGTAGTAGAAGGTAGAAAATTGTAATTAAGGATTGAGATTGTATATAAGCTGGGAGCTTGCACAGAAATTTCAGATTTTATACCCTGATTACATCGTGGAGCATATATTGCATAAGTTCTCAGTTAACACCATCTGATATTGATCCTGTGGAGATCATCTTGGACCTCATCTTGGACTTCATCTTGGACATCATCCTTGACATATCTGACGTCGTGTTCGACATCATTATTGACATCGTTATCGACATTGTGGTCGACATCGTCATTGACATTATCGTGTACATCGTCATTGACATTGATGACTTCCTGAATTATTTTGGACATTCTTCGGCTGGATCTTCGGGAATCTTCTTTTGCCAGTTGGACAACATACCATTTGGATGTAATATTTGGGATCTATAATAGGGCGGTTTACTTAGTATATGCACAGATATTTTATTTTGCACACGGCCCGCAACCTCGGGCAAAGGAACTGTCGACGTCGACTGCTGGGGGCTGCTCTATTAAGTCCCATCTATAGAAGTACGTGTAGATTAACGTTAGAGTGCGTCGCATCAAAGCTTAACTCATCAATACTTGAAAGAAAATCAATTCTACATCACATCGCACACCGTAGATATAAATCAAGGTTTAATTTCACATGAGAGAGTACGCCAAAAGAGGATTTTTCTCCACAGTTTCCGCATAATGGGAGGAAAACATTGCTGTTAGTGTTATGGAACGTGCAACAGCGATTCACGATATTTTGGGAAAAGGCCCGAAATGCTGGCGGTGTTTTTCATCCCTTTCCCGAAACCAAAGACATCATGATTTGGACAAATGTACAACCTGGATGAAAATGTGTGGTCGAAAGGACTTTGGAATAGACCGAATCACCAAGGATACCTACATCTGTTCCAAGCATTTTGTGGGAGGAAACGGCCCGACAATCGAACATCCCCTCCCCAGATCCAGCTGCAGTCACCGAGCTTGAGCGTGCGACAAATTGCCACAAAACCTCTGCGGTCTCCGCCCGAAAGCGGTTGTTGGAAACTCCGCCTCTAGCTCTGCCTCCGAGTCCAAAGAGCCATCAGGCAGTTCAAATAGAAAAAAAATCAAGACATGCAAGATGTTCCCCCGAATGTTCCCCCTGATGTTCCCCTGGATGTTCCTGTCTACAATTTTGTGGATCGTAGTAATAAATATGTATAAATCTACCCCCCCCCCCCCCCCTGACAGAAGGAAGCATGAGTTATTGTTCCTATTGCCCCGTACTCCCTTCTGTCAAGTGGGGGAGGGGGCAGTATATGAATTACAGGATCCATGCTTTATAACTTTTCATAACTCTTTGTTTTTACTGAAATTAATTTGTATTTAAAAGTTTGAGGCAATAGATGAGTACAAAGTGTGAGCGAGGGGCCGGGGGAGGGGTGTATAGCATATATAGGCCTACATACTTTATTTGTGTCTATCGCATGTACAAGTAGTTATTCATCATACTTTCTTATTTGTATTGTTTGTTATTACAGACATTAGTGGGACATTGTGGGAAACTGTCAACTTTCTTTCCATCAATACTATAGGCCTACATGTATTACTTTGTTACACATATTTTGAAGCTACATATTACCGGTATAGCATTTCTTATTGATAGATGAAAAGTGTGATTACATGACATCATCACAGACATCCTCAAATGATTTATAACCTTTGAGTTTTTCCCGTCATAGTCTGTTCTGTTAATAATCAAATACGGTAGTTGAAAATATAGAATAATTCAAACTCAGGAATGTCTGAGAAGTCTCTCGTATCCTGTCGGTTTCGTTGGGCCCAGGCATCCGGCTCCAGTCAGACCGCAGGTCGTATGCAAATGAGCAAAAAACGCGCATTTTATTTCCAGTGCCCGAAATGGACTTTCTCCCTGCACCCAGCCGGCTGTATCGCATGGTCATCTTTAAAGTTATGCTCTTCAATAAATATTAATGCTGTGCTCATTAGACTTTCTGCAAAAATAAATGAATAGTTTACCAACACAGTGATATTTTGTTTTAGTCAGAATTTTAAAAAGAAAATGTTTAGAATAACTGATGAAATAGTCATACAAACGCCTTTTTTTCACTAGATTTCAAGTTGTTAAAAGACATATAAAAAGTATATGAGCCGCCATCAAGACACATATGTATGGAAGCGCTGGAATCTCATCTTTTTCATCGTTACATTCAAATCATCCATAAATTTATGACAGAGTCAGGATCCAGCAATATTCAGCCGCAGATCATCCGTTGTCAAGACCATGGTCAAGACCATAGAATCTTAGCCCTGTGATTGGCAAGCGAGCCATCCGTAACCAAGTGCGCGTTGAATGAAACATTGCGCAACCTGTTGCTTCATCCTTGCGCAAACATGCGCATAGCTGTTGCCTGGCTGTGAGAAAACATCTTGCGTGGTGGTAACCAATCAGAATGCTGGAATTGACTTTTTTAAAGACAAAGTGTGTAAATCGGTTACATATTGCTGGATCCTGACCCTGTCATGAAGTGCACATTAATGTTATTTCAATCTTTGGAAAGTACAGAAAATGCCCTTTACGCTCATGTCAAATTTGCCCTGGCTCACAATAAAACTATGGTAGATTTGGCCAGATTTATATTTCATTTAATTTCCATTTTTGGTCATAAAAGGAACACCATTTTATACCAATTTCATCTTTTATTTTGAACACAATAAAAGCATGTCACAAATCTCTGATCCCTCTTCTTTTATTTGATGTATAACTCATGACAATTGGTGAATGATAAGTAGGCTATTCAATAGTTTGCAAATGAGATGTTCCTGGCTGTTCTTGCTCATTATGTATTCATAGTCAGGCAGAATTGGAAATAAAATAGCGCACTTTTAGGGGACCTGCGGATTGGCTGGCTCGCGAGAGTTTCTCCCGGAACGTACCGGCGGTAACTACCTGGGTGAGATCGGGGTCCACGGAAGATCCAAGTCACCGACAGCCGTCGCAAGTTTGACAAGTTTTTCCTTTTTATACCCGCTCGTACTCACACCTCTTTGTCTCAAGAAGTCTGTCAAATCTCTGACTGTCCAATCCTTCACTGACTTTCTTGATGATGAACTCGAAGTCGATGCCATTGTAAGAAATTATGAAATAGTCACTATCGTCGATAACAGCTAGGGAGAGACGCGCATTGACTTTGCATGGAGAGCGGGCAAAATCCAAGATGGCGATCGGTCAAAGCTTGCCCGAGTTAGTAACAGTAACTAGGAAGTAAGGGGTGTTGACGTCATCGCGTAAACCGCCCTATTGTGGATTAGCAGCCAACTTCTCTACACTTTTTTGGACTCGTAGAAGTTTCCCAGCTGAGAAACTGTAAGTTTTTGCTAGTTAAGATTATGTACTGTATTTGTAACTAAAATTTGTGATTATTAGGTGGTCTGTCGGTATCGACAGATCACCTATTAATTTTTTTTTTTTAAGGCAAATTGTTGTGGCCACCAAATCTCAAAATCGGCCAGGTCAATATCATCGAGTTTCATGTCACGTATGAGGTCAATCATGGACATGGTCCATTAAGCTTTTGGAGGTCAACAGGTCATCGTGACGTCATCAAGACGCCATTTTGTAAATTTACAAGATCGATTATATCTTCATAATCAATCATCAAAAATCAACTAAATTCACATCACATAAACTTCACATGACGGGTCATCAAGTCATGTCCTCACAGGTCATCTAGAGGTCAGCACGTGTGCGTACGCGCGCGTAAAAATTTAAAAATGCTCAAAATCACGTAGGATCAAGTCTGCACACGTTTCAGGTCATTTTGAGCATTTCAAAAATGTCCGTAAGCGTCCGTGCGCGCGTTTTACGCGCGCGCAAGTCGTAAATAACGTTAAAACGCTGTTTTTTGGATTGATTTGCAATCCTGACACTTTTCTCCATCATTTCCATCAACTTGGAATCAATTTCAATCAATAATAAGGTCGTACGGGCGCGTCAAAGTTCAAAATCGATGCGCGCATCTATGGCGAAAATAACGTAAAAACGTTAAAAAACATGCCTCTACAAAATTAACTCTATCTCTTTAAATAGTCCATAAACCCCCCATTTTTTTCATCATCCGGTAGGGTATGAATCATAAATTCCATTTCATGTATCATTTCACCCTTATAAATATTATGACGTCATCAAAATGGCGCCAGAAGTCAAAATTTCCAATTTTCATGTTTCGACGTCATCACATTTACGCAAATTTGGCTCTAGATTCGTAATGATTGGTCGTTTTTCGCCCAGATTTTGCTATGTCATAGCTGAGACAATTCTCTACAAGATCAATTATCACGGTGTTTCATTTTGATGACGTCATCACAGTGAAATTTTCAATTAAAGATGCCATGTCAGAATTTTCCCTATTTGCGTGTTATGTCTATGGAAGATGATTTTTTTTTTTCGAATCATGAATCTACATGACATTGTTCTCTGAGCTGTATCTCAGTTGTTTTTGGTCTATTTTCTTCCAGATTTTAGTATGTTATAGCTGGGACTATAAGCCTTTATAAATGTGGTCTCTAATTTTTGATCAGATTTCGGGATCATGCCCAATTTTTCACTACAAAATGTGATTTGAGAATCCCGTTTTTCGTTTACGTGTTATCTCTATGGGAAATGTTTTGGTATATTGGTCAAAGCACTTGCCTCTCATTCCGGTGAGTTCGATCCCCGGTGGGTCCATTAAATTTTTTTATTTTTTTTTTTGCTTCTTTTTGCCTTTCATTTTACCATCTTGTTCGACTATTATAACATAAGCAATCACAAACAAAGTAATAAAATGTCTTATTTTGCATGTTATGTCTATTAGAAAGTAGTGTGCAGTAGTTTATGTATAACCCTATGGAAAATCTGATTCCCTGACGTGTATTAAAGCTATCCTGCAATATCATTAGTCCTATTTGATATCACAATTTCTCAAAATGATAATGATGTTGATGATAATCATGATGATGATCATGATTATCATCAACATCATTATCATCATCACTGTCATGATATTCATGATGCTGCTGATGGTTATCATCAACTTCATTATCATCACTGTCATGATGATATTCATGTGATGATGATGATGATGATGATGATTATCAACATCATTATCATCAGCACTGTCATGATGATATAATGATCATCATCATGATTATCTTCAACATCATTATCATCATCACTGTCATGATGATATTCATGATGATGATGATGATAAAATATATCATCACCGTCATGATCATCATTGCTATTATTATTGTCATCACCATCATTATATCACCTTCATCATGATAATCATCACCATTATCATGATTGTTATCTTGCACAAATATTATCACATCTTCCAATGACCGTTCCACACAAGAAGCATCTCCATGCGTGGCATTCTTGACTTCCTATCTTCAGTTTAGTATTTCCCCATTATTATGATCATCCTGATTACAATCATGATCATACCAATTGAAAGACAGACCACCTAATTCGTCCTCATGACGAATTAAATTCTAGATTTATATCATGTCATACCCGATGTTGGTAAACCATAAATCATACAAAGTTAATATCTTTTGTTTGATTCTTATCTGTTGTGGATTTTGGATCGTAACAAACTGGGGGCTTGTCCGGGACACGTAGCCAAATATAACAAGTCAAAAACATTAACAAAATTTAGAGAGAATTTTTGGAAATCTCTGGAAACTTCTAGAATACATATTGCAGATAAGATTTTAAATTCTGTAATTGTTTGTTACATGCTTCATCATGACAACAATAGATGTTGAAGTGTTTGTTAAGAGGACAGATTTGTCCCTTGGTCAGTTGAAGTCACTAAGAAAAGATGACTTGAGAGCTGTTTGTCAGCATTTGGGAGTAGTTCCTACCCCTGGGCTAAAGAAGGCAGAGATTATTGATCTGCTGGCTAGTCACATTAAGCTCAGTAAAGAAAGTGAGGTTCCTTCTAATGTTTCAAGTGATGTTCAACTCCAATTAGCAAAACTTGAGATGGAAAAGGAGAGAATGAAATTAGAATTCGCAAGAGAAAAGCAACAAAGAGAAATGGAAGAAAAACAAAAACAAAGAGAAATGGAAAGAGAAGAAAGGGAGTACCAGTTGAAATTGAGAGAAATGGAGTTAGCACATGCAAATACTAACTCTACCAAAGAGAAATCTCCCCAAGGTTTTGATGTAGCGAAGAACATTCGCCTTGTGCCAAAATTTGATGAAGAGGGAGTTGATGCATATTATTTTTGTATCATTTGAAAAAGTGGCCAAGAGGTTGGAATGGCCTCAGAAATATTGGACTCTACTATTCTTAATGCATATGAGTTGGTCCCAGAAGCATACAGACGTAAATTTAGGAATATGCAAAGACAATCAGGCCAGACCTATGATGAGTTTGCTAGGGAACATGAAATGATGTTTGACAAGTGGTACAGATCACTGAAAGTTGACGAAGATTTTGCCCAACTGAGAGAAGTTGTCCTCCTAGAGGAATTCAAAGAGAGTGTTTCTTTTAGAGTTAAGTCTCACCTAGATGACCAAAGAATTACTCAGTTGAGTAAGGCAGCTGTGGTAGCTGATGAGTCACACACAGAGGTAGTGGGGATAGGCTTTCTTTCAAAAACTTTCAGAATAAGAAGAGTAAAGGGGCATTTGAATCCTACAAGAAATTTGGTGAGGGAAAAAATGCTAGCAAGGAGAATGACACTGACAAGTCTCAGGCAGATAGAGGCGCGAAATCAAATGAAGGACCTGTTGGTCAAAGTTCCAAAGTTTGTTTTCATTGTATTAAGCCAGGACATTTGAAAAAGTCCTGTTGGGAATTGATTGGAAAACCAACCAAAAGTAAGAAATGTGTGGGTTTGGTTAAGCAAAAAAATGCTCCACCTGTTAAACAGTATATGTATAGCGCCATCTGGGGTGATATAGATTACACTGTTATGGAGCCTGATGTAGAATAAAGGTATCTGGTTGGTATTATAACATAGAATATGCCTGACGTGTCATAATACTTGTGTTCTACAAACATGGTGTCAGAAGTGGTTGACAATATGATATTTGTTTGATGTGCAACAGTTTTATGTACGCATAAATTTTGTGGCTCGGATGCAGTAGTTGCTGTACATTGTGTTGTCCCAGGCATAGCATTCTACGTTAGTGTTAAATAAATAATGGCACAGGGTGTACCCCTACAACGTTTGTCTGTGGAAGGCGACCTCAAATCTAACTGGTCTAAATTCAAACAGTTGTGGGACAGCTATGAGTTAGTAACGGGTCTCCAAGATAAGGGTGATAAAGTTAGAGTGGCTACATTTGTCACAGCAATCGGGTCAGAGGCCCTAGATATACACAACAATCTGCCATACGAGACCGATTCTGACAAAGAGAAGCTGTCTGTAGTTCTTGAGCTATGGGACAAACACTGTATGGGAGCTACGAATGTCATCTACGAAAGGTTCAAGTTCAATAATTGTATCCAAGCATCGTCTTCATTTGATGCGTTTGTGGTGCGATTACGCTCATTGGCCAAGTCGTGCAATTTTGGGCAATTGAGAGATGGCCTGATCAGAGATAGGCTAGTGTGTGGAGTTTCCGACACTACTCTCAAAAAAAGGCTTCTCCAAGAGAGTAACCTCACGCTTCAGGGATGCATTAAAATCGGCCATGCGTACTACGCCACAAAGCAACATATGAAGGACATGGCGAAGAGTGATGACAGTGTTTCATTTGTGAAAAACAAGGAAAGTAAGCAAAGAGACAGACAGACTACGGTCATAAAAAAGTGCAAATACTGTGATTGTAGCCATGAAGTCCGAAAATGCCCTGCTTATGGGAAAGAGTGTGCTAAATGTGGCAAAATCAATCATTTTGCACGGGTGTGCAAGAACAAAGAAAAAGGAAAATACGTACAACAAAGAAACATGTAGCTAAGATGGTAGAAGATGAAAGGTCTACATCTAATAATGATGAAGATAATGAAGTGTTAGTTGTCAATGACGTAAAGACCAACAGTGCAAGCAAGATTATGGCAATGCTCAACATTAAAGGAAAAAAGTGCAGATGCAAATTGATAGTGGGGCTACGTGTAATGTTATGCCCAAGAACAAATTGCCAACAAATGTTGAAATGCATGAATGTAAGAAAAGGCTCTCTTTGTATGGCGGTAAAGCAACAATCACAACAGTTGGTGAGTGTACACTGAAAGTGAAGAATGTGAAAAATCACAAAAAAGTATGATGTAAATTTTGTTGTTGTAGATGAGGACTGTGTTCCTCTCATAGGGCTCAGAATGGCACTGATGATGAAGATAATCACAGTTCGTCAGGATAACTTTCAAGTAGCTTCAGTGTCTGATAGCAGTAATGCCAGTTATGGAACAAAAAATGAGGTTCTGAAAGCATACCCAAAAGTGTTTAGAGGAAGGGGTAAGATGCCTGGAAAGGTACACCTACAGGTTGATGAAACGGTGACACCAGTAGTGATGCCACCAAGAAGGGTTCCTCTGTCAGTAAATGATACGTTAAAGGAAGAATTAGAAAGATTGGAGAAATTGGGCTACATTGTGCCTGTTGTACAACCAACAGAATGGGTGTCGAGTCTAGTTATTGTACAAAAACCGAACGGGAAGATAGGAGTTTGTATCGACCCATTACATTTGAATAGAGCATTGAAAAGAGGGCATTAGCCACTGCCCCAGTTAGATGGGGGTCGTTTCATCAAATCAACTCCATGACAGTCATAACTGTTGTCGGCGATCTACGGAAATGTCATGGACCTGAAAAACTGTTTCACGAAGACATGATAAACGACAACTCAGTGATATCGATACTCATCGGCGAAAAAACGGGGGCATCTCGTTTTTCCGAAGGTTCGTTTTTCGGAAGGTTCGTATTTCCGAAACACTAATTTCCCATGCCTGGGTGTTCATAATTCCGAAAATGAAAAAGGGTTCGTTTATCCGAAGGTTCATTTATCCGAAGGTTCATAATTCCGAAAATGAAAAAGGGTTCATAATTCCGAAGGTTCGTATTTCCGAAAATGAAAAAGGGTTCATAATTCCGAAGGTTCGTATTTCCGAAAACGAAATGAGGTTCATAATTCCGAAAATGAAATAAGGTTCGTATTTCCGAAAATGAAAAAGGGTTCGTATTTCCGAAAATGAAATAGGGTTCGTATTTCCGAAAATGAAATAGGGTTCGTATTTCCGAAAATGAAATAAGGTTCTTATTTCCGAAAATGAAATAAGGTTCTTATTTCCGAAAATGAAAAAGGGTTCGTATTTCCGAAAATGAAATTGGGTTCGTATTTCCGAAAAATGAAATAGGGTTCATAATTCCTGGTAAAAAAAAAGGCGAATTCATCAGGAGCAGAGGTGTAGAAACGGGGGGAGGGCACGCCCCCACCCCTCCCTCATCAGATAGCGAAAAAATAAGAAAAAAGAAAGAAAATGGAATAGGAAAGAAGACGGTTGGACCCCTTCCGGCAACCCCCAACCCTCTTCCACCAGCGGCGTCTTAAATTAGCTTTAAGATTATTCCAAAAGACGTGTGCCTACAATGGTACCAGTGCTCCCACAATGGCTAGACTCTAGCTACGGCACTGTTAAAGGGAAAATTTAGGGTCACGATAGGATATTATGTTTTTAATTGCCATCTTCAAAAAGCGGATCTCTTTTCGACGAAAAGCACCTCCCCCACCCCCGCAATGAATAAAAAATGAAACGGAGACACAAAACTGGGAAGGTTTATAAAAGAGGAGAGGAGAAGAGAAAAGAGACGAAAATAAGAGGACGAGATTAGAAGAATCGAATAAGTGTTTATGTGTACCAACAGAGGTATACTTGTGTGACTAATTGGACAGTCAAACACAATAGATGGCTTTATTCCGTCAGGCTTGTGTGGCTTTTTTTGCTGCTTGTGTGGCTATTTGAACAATAGAGAGAACAAAGCGAAAGACACATAAGTATACCTGTGTGAGTGTGCGTGCGTTCGTTTAGCATTATGTCCGAGGACATTTTCGGACGGAGAACAAAAAAAAATCATGACAACAATGGTCCTCGGAAGGCGGACAATAGTCCTCGAACGTCGAACAATGAATTTATGCCTTATTCCGTCGACTGTCCGAGGACGAGTAACAATAGAGGAACAATAGTTGTCCTCGGAAGTAAAGCCATGTAAACGTGTGTGTGTGTGTGTGTCTATGTGTGTGTGTGTGCGTGTGGGTGTTGTAAAAAAATGATAGCAACTTTCCTTTTTTTAATTCACTAGCGCGCGAAGCTAGCGACCAAAAATAATTGTGCCTTTCCGTTGTGAAAAATCATAAAAATAACATATTTCGGCTTATCATGATTGAAATAGGAGGATATTCGGGCACCTCACTCCCTGAATATAAGTGTGAGTTGCCGGAATATCGGCACTTTCAAAATCCGGGGGGGGGGGTTGGCTGCAGCCCCCCCCCCCCCCCCCTCCCCCTTCTCGTACGCCTATGCCTATGCCTATGTTAAGTACACAGTTGCGATTGATTTTAACTTGCGATTGTTTCAAATAAATCGCTTCAACTCCTTATAAGGCGGGGCACTGGTTGATAAAACCCATTAATTTAGGTCATAAAGTTTTCTTCTACATGTGTAATTCCTTATTTCTATTTTTTTACGATGAGGATTGTTTTACTCCCAATGTCTTTGAGTGTTTTGTAATTCCTTATGCTTGTAAAAGTTATTTCAAACTTCAGGTCAGCGGTTGTAACTGTTAAAAACGCAGACTGTGCAGTAAAATGAAGCAACTCATTAGAATCTGTACAAATGATTAATGGTTTTACTCATAAATAGAACCTACTATTTTTCATTGACATAATTATATGACCTTCAAATGTTACGTAACACCATACCCGGGAATACACACAAATTTTGTATTAAAAGATACATTACACTCTAAAGAAAAAGTCGTAATGTCGCACGGCAAGCCCTTTAAAATTATCAGCGGTGTGGGGGGGGGGGGGGGCGCTAATAGCCCTCCAGTCCTATTTGGATTAAGATAGTTTTGCATTATAGTAAGGTTTTACTTTTGTTTCCTTTTATGATAATCATATCAGCCTGATGATAAGACTCCTTCCTTAACTTGTTACGATCCATCTTTCTTCGGCTTTGGTTGTTTATGGTATCTATTCATTTATTTATTATTATTACTAGTATTATTTGTATTATTATTATTGTTATTATTATAATTATCATTATTATTATTATTAGTAGTAGTATTATCTGTATTATTATTTTTATTATTATTATTACTATCATCAGCCTGATGATAAGACTCCTTCCTTAACTTGTTACGATCCATCTTTCTTCGGCTTTGGTTGTTTATGGTATCTATTCATTTATTTATTATTATTACTAGTATTATTTGTATTATTATTATTGTTATTATTATAATTATCATTATTATTAGTAGTAGTAGTAGTATTATCTGTATTATTATTTTTATTATTATTATTACTATTATCATTATTATAATTTTTATTATTGATAATATTATTGTTGTTGTTATTATTGTTATTATTATTATTATTATTATTATTATTATTATTATTATTACAATTGTTCTTATGAAGTGGACTACCCAGAATTACGATGACGATGTCATTTTGGATGGAGTTATGTGACCAGACTTAGATATTGCACCGGTTACTCTACTATTACTTCTTTTATTTCCCTTGTCGTGATCGTATAATTGGCCTATAGCCTATACGTATCAATAATATGCTTGTTATAATATGTTTTGCTACTTGCCAGGCTATTTATTAAACATAGCAGTGACTCCTTTATGAACTCTCTGTAATATTATGTTGTTTGTATTGTTGTTGTTGTTTTGGGGACCGGAGGGGAGGGCTTGTAGAGCCATCTACAGAACCATATTACAGACTTCGGCCAACTCGGATTATTTGGGCACAACATGACGTATATTCATTTGTTTAGTGCTTGCCTAACAAAGCAACAAGCGCCAAATTGCTACCTACATGGAGCCGAGTTGGCCAAACTCTGTAATAGATGGCTCTGAGGGCTAGGGATGCAGGACGCCCCCACCTTATTTTTAGTATACACTTTTCATAGTATACTTTTTTAAACACAATATACTTTTTTAATCACAATTTATGTTGAATGTTGACGAAGTAATTACATCTTAAAGATAATAAAGTGTCAATGTTTGGCTCACTGGAATCCAGCAGCGTGGTGGCCGAACATCCTTTTATTTTGGGAAGCGAGGTGGTCGGCTATCCTTATCTGTGAGGTACTCAAAATGTTATAATTGTTTGGATTATCTGGTAACAAAATCATTATTCTATAGACAATATCTCCTTATTTTTACTTGCTCACTAGATTTAGAAACGGAATAGTTTGGGACAGGGAACGCCCCTCATTAGGGCGAGTGAAGTGCCCAAATATTCCATATTCGGCAGTAGGGTAAAGTAATATTATTCATGGCTCATTATTCCATGTTCTATATTTGTCTTTTGATGGCGTCAGGCATCAGCTCCCCCTTTCAAAAACTTTACGTGGCCATGTTCTGCTTGTAAAGATCTACTTGGAACTTTGGTGTGTCTCATTTTCCAAAGCGGTATATACATTATATAAATAACTTCAAGCCAATTTCGTTGTAGCAAATTTAATCCGGAATCCGATCATTCATTTTCTTCAATACATAAGTATGTATTTGTAATCACCGAAGCAATATCATTTTATGCGAAATGAAACATGTATTCCTGAGGCGCTCGCTCACAAATATTGGTTATTATAATAGGAACAATGATAGTAATGATAATAATATCAATAATAATAACAATAATGATGATAATAATAATAATAATAATAATAATCATAATAATAATAAAATGATAATATTGATAGGAATTACGATAATAATGGCTATTTCTCTGGATTTTATTATAATTGTTATCATCATTGTTATGATTATTGAGTACGAAATTAATATCTTTACACTTGGCCGTCTTTCCCCTCCTCCCTATCCGAAATACGGATTGACGCCGTATTCTCTGAATTTACAACCCTTTTTCATTTTCGGAAATACGAACCCTTTTTCATTTTCGGAAATACGAACCCTATTTCATTTTCAGAAATACGAACCCTTTTTCATTTTCGGAAATACGAACCTTCGGAATTATGAACCCTTTTTCATTTTCGGAAATACGAACCTTATTTCATTTTCGGAATTATGAACCTCATTTCATTTTCGGAAATACGAACCTTCGGAATTATGAACCCTATTTCATTTTCGGAAAAACGAACCTTCGGAAAAACGATCCTTCGGAATAACGAACCTTCGGAATATCGAACCTTCGGAATTATGAACCTTCGGAAAAACGAACCTTCGGAAATACGAACCTTTGGAAAAACGACATGTAACCGAAAAAACATAGTCTATATCACAGTCCATTGGAATTATCGTCAATTACCCAAACAGATTTTGAGGCTCAGTTTTCCCCAAACTATTCCAAAAATGTAAAACATGGCAGCGAAGATGAATGCTTGTGATACAAACATCCCGTTTACATGAAAAGATGTGTTTTTATGGCATCTTAGAATTTAAAAAATTGAGAAAACTCGAGGAGGCTTTTGCGATGTACGAATCTAGATTCGTAGGTAAGAGGATACCGTAATTAACTAATTACGGAAAGAAGACCCAAATTGTGTTCATTTTAGAGAAAATGATTAAATTAAGATATCTTATGGCCCAATTTTAAATATTTATTCATTAAAAGATACATATAATATCATTCATATCAAAGCATTACGTGAAAATGGAAACAAGGCGAAAATACATACATGATAAATTGTCGTCGTTCACATGGGTCTGTATGCTGATTCTATGGTAGACGGATGTGGGTATTTTTAATATTAATCTCATTTACTTGTTGGGGGGTCAAGAAGCCATAAGAACATATTGTTCGTCTGTACAATATTATAATACGGACATTAGTAATACTATCTGGTAAAGGAATGATAGTGGAATGAAAGGATAGTGCTTGGAGATCAGGAAATAAATGTTCTCTTAATTTACATTTGTTATTTTTTTTGCAGCCCATAGACTAACTAAAAGCTGGCTTGTGATGGCGTTCTAAAAAGATATGACATGCTGGAGTACCGACAAGTCACTTGTCAGCGAAGTTGTCGCTGGTCTTGGCAAAGACGGCTTTGTGAAACACTTAGCGACAAATTGAGTGACAGTGTCGAGATGTCGCTGATCTTGTCGTTATGACGGTTTGATGAAACGACCTCATGATGTCTTACCTTGTATGTCACAAGCCAAAGTGTTCTCAAAAGCAGATTGCAAAGAAGGGTTCCTACAGATCGAACTTGATGACGAGTCATCTTTACTAACGACATTTCAGATACCGTGGGGCAGGTATCGCTGGACCCGCATGCCCTTCGGTATCTCACCTGCTCCCGAGATTTTCCAGCAGTTTCTTGATCAGAATCTAGAAGGACTTACCAGCGTGCACAAGATCGCAGATGATATCATCATCACAGGAAGCGGCACAAATCTTCAAGAAGCGAATCGCGATCATGTCAAGAATCTACGCGCATTCTACAACGCTGCAAAGAACGTGGAATCCGTCTCAATGAAGATAAATTCGCATACAAATGTGAACAAGTGAAGTTCATGGGCCACATCTTGTCGAAGGATGGGCTTAAGATTGATGCGGACAAAGTTGCAGCAATCGAGAA
This sequence comes from Heliocidaris erythrogramma, assembly GCA_025617745.1. NCBI lineage: Eukaryota > Metazoa > Echinodermata > Echinoidea > Camarodonta > Echinometridae > Heliocidaris > Heliocidaris erythrogramma. Next base: position 17,529,199 of record CM046870.1, on the reverse strand, counting down.
CATGAAGTGTCCTGAATCAGTCGGTGATGTGCAGAGATTCGTGGGCATGGTGAAGTATTTAGGAAAATACTTACCCCGGTTATCTGACGTGTGTGAACCACTTCGCCTTCTCACACACAAAGGCGTTGACTTCCACTGGGGGCCAGAACAGGCCAAGGCGTTTGAGGAAATAAAGCGCCTGGTGAGCAACGCGCCTGTGCTTGTTACTTTGACCAGACAGTAGCAAATGAAGGACAAGGTGACTCCTCACAAGGTGGTCTCGGATTTGTTCTGATGCAGGAGGGCCAGCCTGTGTCTTACGCCAGCCGCGCGCTGACAGGAGCGGAACGCAGATATTAGCAGATAGAGAAAGAACTGCTCGCTATCATCTTTGGTATAGAGCGCCATCATGAATATGTCTATGGCAGAGACATAGTCTTATGGACTGACCACAAACCGTTAGTGGCCATAGTTCAGAAGCCATTCAATGCAGCACCGAAACGCCTGCAACGTCTACTGATAAGACTAAACGAGTATCGCGTAGAACTGAAATACCTACCTGGTAAAGACATGTTGATCGCGGACGCACTGCCTAGAGCATATGTGGAGTCGTCAGACCGGTCAGCAACGGAAAGCGAAGTGGAGACCATCCATCTAATGGCCGCCATACCGGTGTCAAGGCCTACAGAAGCCAAAATTCGCGAAGCGACACAGAGCGACATCGGGCTTCAAGCGGCCGCAGATTACGTAAAATCTGGTTGGCAGGACTCAATTCGCGATTGCAAACCAGAGGCGAAGCCCTACTACGCGATCCGGAATGAAATATCGTGCGACGATAATGGGTGTGTGTTCAAAGGACTAGGCGTTATTTGTTCCACAAACACTGCAAACGGAAATCCGTCATAAATTGCACGTAGCTCACACTGGACTGATCAGCACATTGGCACGTGCAAGAGAAAGTGTTTTCTGGCCAGGCATGAAAGCAGATCTCCAGGACTACGTTTCAAAGTGTGAAGCTTGTAATGCCTATCCGCAGAAGCAGCAGAAGGAGACATTGATCAATCACGAGCTGCCGAGCCGCCCTTCTCACACTAGACGGCACTGACTACCCCTGTACAGTCGATTATTATTCTGATTACTGGGAAATCGATAATCTGAAAGCGAAAAAGGACGCTTCTGCAGTGATCACGAGGTTGAAGAGACACATGGTGTGCCAGAGATCGTCCAGACGGACAATGGACCCCCATTTAATTCGAATGATTTCGCACAGTTTGCGAATAACTACAATTTCACGCATACTACCAGCTCGTCACACTATCCGCAGAGCAACGGTAAAGTTGAAAGTGCAGTGAAACTGGCCAAACGCTTGTTGAAAAAGACAAAACGCGATGGGACTGATTTCTACATGAGCCTTCTTGTATGGCGTAATACTCCGACGGCTGGACTGAACAGCTCGCCCGCACAACGCATGTTCTCGCGCAGACTTCGCAACAACTTGCCAATGCAGGACAAAACGCTTGACCCCGAACCACCAACACAGGTCAAGGAGAAAAAGCGTATCAGGCAGGGACGTTAAGCTAAAGTTCACGATCGCAGAGCGAAAGAGCTTCCGGAACTGAAAAGTGGTGACACAGTTCGTCTACAATTTCGGGAAGGCCAATCATGGACAAAAGCGAAAGTTCTCCGAAAGGTCAGGATCAGGTCATATAAAGTCATCACTGAAAGCGGAATTGGGTTTCGTAGAAATAGAAGAGCGCTGAGATTGACAGGTGAAAGTTTTGAGGATGACTACATTCCCTACGGTGACGAACATAGCGAACGCCATAACATCCGCGCAGAGAACCATGAAATTCACAGAAGCACGCGACATCACCGTCAGCCATCGTACCTCAAGGACTATGTCACTATTTGACCATACCAAGAACACTGGACTCACAAATCATGTGTGCTTTGTTTAAGCATATTTTTATGTTTATTTTACATGTCATTTAGAGATTTGCCCTAGTTCATGTTTTAAAAAGTTTTCTTGAAAAAAAAAGAAAGTGGAGAACAAAGTGAAACATTTTAAGATTGGCATCACGATTTATACTATTTCTCAAAGAATATTGGTCATTATGTGGTTGATCACATTTTAAGTAAAGAGTTGACTTTGTTAAAGTGTTATTAGATGAAACAAGTTTTATGTAAGTGTAGCTGAAATCTTATGCCTGTTGCACTATCAATGTTTCAGTGTTTTACACAGGTAATATTGCTCCTCACTATTATGCAGTTTTAGTACCTGGAACTTCTAGATATCATATTATAACCCACACTTCCATGTATAATGAAAACATTCCTGACAAATATTGGTATTGTTATACATTGCGTTTTATTATGTAAAGACAACATTTTAACAGACAAGTAATCTGAAGGTTGTATGTTATGAAGTAATCCAGTTAAACATGTATCTTGTTTTAAAGAAGGAAAGGTGTTAGACAGTATATGTTAGAGTACCTTTATATAGAAGAGTAGCGACAACCTGTGATTGGAACGCCATTTTGTGTCCACTATTACGTGTTCTCAATAGAAAGAATTCGAACGCCATTTTGTGTCCAGAAAAGTCAGACGTCCATGTCGCTACTCTTCTATATAAAGGTACTCTAGTATATGTATATGTATAGCGCCATCTGTGGTGATATAAATTACACTGTTATGGAGCCTGATGTAGAATAAAGGTATCTGGTTGGTGTTATAACATAGAATATGCCTGACGTGTCATAATACTTGTGTTCTAGAAAGTACACTAAGAGAGAAAACAAACACCACCCAAGGAGTCTGTCCAGTTGGAATCAGTCCAAGATGTTGAGAGTGTTTCTCTAGAATTTGCCGATAAGGTCAAGAAGGTTGATGAGAGCTTAAGAAGCTTTTTGCATGATGGTGAAGTATCCCCCTGTTCGACTGGGGCTGTAGGTAAGATAGTGGTTATCCTTCGAGATACAGGGGCTGCTCAGTCCCTGATGATGTCAGGGCATTTGACTCTCCCACCAGCGAGTTCAGAGAATGCCAAAGTTTTGGTTCGAGGCATTGGTCCGGATTATGTGTCGGTTCCTTTGCATAAGGTCGACTTAAAGTGTGACCTAGTTAGTAGTCCTGTAACTGTTGGTGTCGTACCGGAATTACCCGTGGACGGGGTAGACTTTTTGTTGGGTAACGACTTGGCTGGAGAGAAAGTTGTTGCATCTCCAGTGGTTTCAGAGAAGCCGGTTGAGGTAGCTGAAACTGAACTGTTGCAGGATTTTCCTGGAATTTTCCCGGATTGTGTTGTTACTAGGTCTCAGGCTCGTGGGGCTGAACAGGATGATGTGGATTCTATTGATGTGGAGGAAAGTACTGATGTCTGGTTAGCTGAAACCTTTTTCAAGGATTTGGATGGGGATAGTGTTGAAGGCTGTGTTGCAGACAATGATGGGTTGTTTGGCAAATCTTCCCTTGTACAGGCACAACAGGCGGACCCAGAATTGAAAGGCTTGTCACAGAAGGCATGTTCTGAGGCTGAAGCTGATAAGGTTCCTGAGTGCTATTATGTCAAAGGTGACATATTGATGAGGAAGTGGAGACCTCCCCGGATACCAGCTAATGAAGAGTGGTGTGTAGTTCACCAAGTTCTTGTTCCTCCCTGTTACCGCACAGAGATTCTGAGAATGGCTCACGAGTTGCCTATGGCAGGTCATTTAGGTATTCGGAAGACAGAGGATAGGGTCATGAGGCATTTCTATTGGCCGGAGATGCACAAGGATGTTGTGTAGTTCTGTAAGACATGTCATATATGTCAGGTTGTTGGGAAGGTACAGCCTTCTATCAAGCCTGCCCCCTTGATACCGATACCTGCATTTGATGAACCTTTTACTAGGGTTCTTGTTGACTGTGTTGGACCCTTACCCAGAACTAGATCGGGTCTCAAGTATCTTCTTATGATTATGGATTTGTCCACTCGTTTTCCAGAGGCGATAAAGTTGAGAAGTATCACTGCAAAGACAGTAGTACAGGCGCTAGTGCAGTTTTTCACTAGGTATGGTTTGCTCAAGGAAATTCAGTCAGACCAAGGATCGAATTTCATGTCAGGAGTGTGTCAGCAAGTGATGCATGAGTTGGGGATAAAGCAGATCAAGTCCTCTGCTTATTATCCTCAGTCCCAAGGTGCATTAGAACGCTATCACCAGACCCTGAAGACAATGCTTAGGGCTTATTGTGAAGAGTATCCTGATGACTGGGATAAAGGTATCCCATTCTTGCTGTTCGCGACCAGGGATTCCCCAAATGAGTCGACGGGCTTCAGTCCATTTGAGCTGGTCTATGGTCACGAGGTTAGGGGGCCCCCTTAAGCTGATCAAAGAAAAGTTTACGGGTCAGAATGACGAGGTAAACCTTCTTGACTATGTATCAAAGTTTCGAGAAAGGCTCTCAAAGGCTTGTGAGGTAGCCAAGGAACACTTGAAAGTGTCGCAAGCTAAAACGAAAACACAGGCAGACAAAAAGGCAAAAGAGCGCAACTTCAAGCCTGGAGATAGGGTGTTAGTGTTGTTGCCTTTGTTGCCCTTGAAAGCTAGGGTTAGTGGTCCTTACACTGTCAAAAAGAAACTGAATGATGTCAACTATGTGATCAGTACCCCTGACAGAAGAAAGAGTCAAAGAGTATGTCATGTAAACATGCTAAAAGAATACTTTGAACGTGAGTCTAATCAGCCAGTAGGTTTAGCACATGTTGTAAAAGAAGAAAGCTAGAAGATGGAAATGAAGGCAATGAAGAGACAGAGAGTGAATTGTCTCACACTGATGTGTCGAAAAATGAACCATGTGGAGTGAAATTGTCTAACTCAGAAATGTTAGAAAATTTAGATGATGCACTGAAACATCTCTCTGATGAACAGAGAATTGACATATCTGGCTTGTTGAAAGATTATAAGCATGTGTGTAAAGATAGACCAGGTCGTACTGCTTTGACTGTACATGATGTAGATGTAGGTGATGTAAAACCTATCAAACAACATCCGTATAGACTTAATCCAAGCAAGTTGGAAAATGTGAATGAGGAAATCCAGTTCATATTAGATAATGACATAATCGAACCAAGTCAGAGTAGTTGGAGTTCCCATATTGTAATGGTCCCAAAGCCGGATGGCTCTCAGAGATTTTGTATAGATTACCGCAAGGTAAATGCAATCACTAATACCGACTCATATCCAATTCCTAGGTTGGAAGATTGTATCGATAGGGTTGGGAACTCTGCCTTTGTCACTAAGATAGACTTGCTGAAGGGATATTGGCAGGTGCCACTGACTGACCGAGCCAAGGAAATATCAGCCTTTGTCACACCGGATGGCTTGTTTCAATGCAAAGTCATGCCGTTTGGAATGAAAAATGCACCAGCAACCTTTCAAAGATTGACAAATCAGGTGATTGCTGGGCTTGACAATTGTGTTGTGTACATAGACGACATCTTAGTGTACAGTGATACATGGAATGACCATCTCAATCATTTGAGATTACTGTTTGACAGACTAGATGAAGCCAACTAAGTAGTTAATCTGATGAAGAGTGAATTTGGCAAGGCAAAGGTCACTTATCTTGGTCATGTGGTTGGTCAGGGGCAAGTGCTACCGAGAGAAGCAAAGATTCAGACAGTCTTAGACTTCCACACTCCCACAACTAAGAAAGAGTTACTTAGATTCCTAGGTATGAGTGGTTTCTACAGGAAGTTCGTTCCAAATTACAGTACTGTGGTTAGTCCACTGACAAACTTGCTGAAAGCAAAAGTGAAGTATGTATGGTCTGATGCATACCAGAGATCATTTGAGAAGTTGAAGGCCATTTTGGTGAATGAGCCTGTTTTGGCAGCTCCAAACTTCACAAAGCCATTCAAGGTGCCTATTGATGCCAGTGATGTTGGAGTGGGAGCAGTGTTGCTCCAAGAGGATGAAGAAGGCTTTGAAAAATCACTCCGTTACTTCTCAAAGAAACTCAACCAATATCAGAAGAAGTATTCAACTATCGAAAAAGAGGCTCTGAGTCTTGTACTCGCTCTCCAGCAGTTTGAGGTGTACCTAACCAACAGTAATGGTGATATCATGGTCTACACAGACCATAACCCTCTTGTGTTCTTGGAGAAATTCAAAACCAAGAACCAAAGACTGTACAGGTGGAGCCTTATGCTCCAACCATTCCCCTTGAAAATTGTACATATTCGTGGAAAGAATAATGTGGATTGCTGATGCTCTTTCAAGAATGTAAAGAGAGAAATTACTCTTTTTTGGGACAAAGTTTGTCATTTATAATTGCATTTTTCTTTTTTGATGGTCCTTAAATACATGTGTGATATGTAATGCCTTTGCATAGGCTTAGGAAGATTTTCAGGAATGGGGGGGCTCGATCATTTGTTTTTTGACCCGCCGTTTGAAGATTTTTTTTCCCCCGACTGCCCCCCCCCCCCCCCCCCCCCAGTTGTCACCATTTTAGACAGTCCAAAACGTCATTTTTGGGCTGTTTTGGCGCCTTTTTAGAGTCTCTTTTTGCGTAAATTGTTAAGCCTTCCTTTTTCTTCTCTCTTTGCTCTACCCCCATTTTTAGACCACCACTAGGGAATGGGGGGGGGGGGGGCAGTTACCTGGAAACACAGTATTTTTTGCCTTTTGGGTCTAAATTATATACTCAATAGGCAATAAAATCATGCGAGCGCATAGCGGGAGCTGATTTTTTTTTCTCTCTCGATAAAGTGACCTGAAATCACTGCATTCTAAACCCTTATTTTAAAATCCCCTGAAATAATCATTTTAACATGGGTTAAATAGATTAAACAAATATGGCGTCGGTGGTTCTAGGACGCTGATCACGTTCGGAATTCCATACATGCAGTTAAACCATGCGAGCGCAAAGCGCGAGCCGAAATTTTTCGATATAATGACTTGATAAAAACGCATTTGTAGCCTTTCTTTTGAGCAGTTGAAGAAATTAATAAAAGTAGGCCTACTTGAAGAAATCGTTGAATTGTAAGATATTCAGTTTATTTTTATTAAGTTAGACAAAGTACTAGGTGTTAAAAAAAACAAATTTAACACCTTTGGAAAAAATAATACGCCAGGAACGTGAAAAAAATTTTTTTTATTGTCACACATGCCTATAATCGGACATTAAAAACTGAAATGTGGCACCACCCAAAAAATATAGTTCTGAGATAGTCTTTTGCCCGGTGACGTAGGCGATTGGGGAAGAATTGCTTTAATGACACGTTAATTATAGAGGAGTGCATCGAAATTCCTCCATCTTGTCTATAAAGTAAAAAAAAATGATTCACTTGCAGTTTAATTGTCTTTAATTTGCACCTGGAAATAAATTCTTTGTTCCTCGTTTATGTCATCGCGGCGAACAATTTCAGACTTTTCTTCTTTTGAGGAGCTACTTTCACATGCAGCCTCAGACAAATGTGCCAAAGAAGTTTTGTCTTCTTGTGTTCCTGGAAACAAAGTTTTGGGCAATAGTTTTCAAGTCCAGTTCATCTGTACGAGATTTATATATGTGTAATATTAAGCTTTGGTTGAGCTTCCTAAATGGGTCATTGTACTTCTCAGATAAGTTTTGATCCGTTTCAAGACAGAGAATGTTCTCTCTGCAGTTGCCGTTGTGACCGGGATGGTAAGGTAAATGAGAAGAAGGATGTGCACCTCTGAGAATGATCTCTTATAAATTGGACTGTTGTTGAAAATCTCACAGATTGCTTTAATGTATTTGATAGGTTTCCTCTCATCGTCACACACGTCTTGGAGGCTAGCTGCCGAGTTAATGCTACAAAGTCAATATCTCCGGCATACACTTCCCTCAACTCATCAGGGATGGTAAAATTATTGCCATTGGCAGCATCTAAAAAGAGCTTCTCAATCTTTGACACCAAGGTGAAGTTATCTTGTCGCAAATTAAAAAACAAAAAATATCCGTCATATCCCCTCTCTGCTCATTTTGCGCACTTTTTTATATTTTTTGAGCCCCTATATTGGTTGACCTGGGGGCCAAGGCCCCCTCAGCCCCAACCCAAGGATACGCGCCTGAGGAGTAGGGTTGCTATTGTGTTTTAAGTTAGATTTTGGTCCAGGGTTGACCCCAGATCTAACTTAAAACACAATCGCAACCTGAGAGGGGCTTGGTCCCCCTGGTCAACCAATAGGGACGCAAACAACGGGGAAAATGGCCAAAAAAGGGGTAGAGCCTAGAGGGGGGTGGGACAAAATTATGAGTGAGTGACGTTTGGACATGACAATATCATATAACAAGTAAAGAATGATTCTGCTCTTCCGCTTCAGTACCTCGTTGGGAGTTTATTTATACTCTGAACTAATACGTAAGATAATATCTGGCGTAGCCTTAGGCTGGTTTGGGCATGGGGAGGTGCACATCTTGGGGAGGTGGAACTAAAATTTAGAAAATTTGACAGAATGTTTCGGGTCTTGTGCCCCCTTGTTTTTTAAGCTGTTGAAAGGAGAAAAAATGTGATTTTTTTTTTTTTGCTGGGGCGGACCTCCTGGGGGGGGGGGGGGTGCACGTGCACCCAGTGCACCACCCCCCCCCCCCCCCAGCCCTTTCATTATGGTTTATATACCATGGAGCTAAAAGCTTCATGGTTATACATGCAGTTTCCAATGAGAGGTTTTGAAATGGGCACTAATATAGAGTCCCGTGTGTCAGGGAGGGAAGTAACCCCGCCGGACGCCGCGGCGGCCACTACGTGGTCAGGCTGGCTGCAGTTAAGAGCGAAGGGTCTAGACTGTCTATAGCCTGAGATTTTTGTAAAGTTATAATATAAAGCTCATATTGTATTTCAAATTTCATACCACAACCCGATCACACTTCAGTCTTGAGTTGTGTTGCATATTAGACATATAAGCAGCCTCTGATTAGCAGAAACAAATACTATACAGTGAATAGCTCGGATTTGTCAATAGGGCCTAGGCCTAGACCTATCTAGGCTAGATGTGGACTCACTCTCATGCTTCATGTCTGACATGAATTACTCTCAATTATGCTTAACGTTTATAGTCATAACCCACGTCCAATGAATGAATCGCGGTCAATCGGATGATATTTTTTTCATTCTGACCACTATAAAGAACAAATCATACGATATCATTACGCCTACATCAGATCTGACTAAAAAAGGTAATGAATTATAAAAAAAACTTACTTGATGAAGTCCGGGGAGACGTGCCTGTGTCTGTGATTTATTTTTGGGGGTCAATGATATGCGAGATCCGATGTCTGAGCCCCCCCCCCCCCCCCCCTCCCCAAATAAATATTTATAAAATGTTTATATTTGAATGGTAAGTCTGTAGATGATAGGTATACATGAGTTTCATGCCTAGAATATAATGATTGGGGAGGAGGAGGGTTAATGATATCTGAGCCCCACTTAAAATATTGGGGGCTCAATGGTATCTAAGCCCCTAAGGGCTCAATGATATCTAAGCCCCACCAATTTTTTTGATCTTACTCCAATGCAAAGCAAGGCTGGACGCGTCGGTGTGCAGCACGTGTGTCGAGACAATATCGGTCGTTGACAAATGAGCCCTCCTCAATCAATCTTCCAAAATTTATAAACTCTCAGTTTTAATAATAATTTGAATACTAAGTCGATCTGTAGATTATAGAAACGCATGAAGCTTCAAGCCCAGAACATAAATGTGCAAATATATTTGGGGAGGGCGGGGTCAATGGTAGCTAGCCTATCCGAGCCCGAACAAAATATTGGGGGGGGGGGGGGGGGGGTCAATGATATCCGAGATCCAACACAAATAGTGAGGGCTCAATGATATCCGAGCCCCACAAAAATATCGGGGGCTCCGTGATGTTATCCGAGCCCCACCAAAAACAATTGGGGGTCTGATGATATCTGAGCCCCACCAAAATATTGGGGAGGGGGGGGGGGGGGGGGTTGGGTGCTCAATGATATCAGAGTCCCGCCAAAATATTTGGGGGTCTCAATGATATCCGAGATCTAAATATATTTTGGGGGGTCAATGATATGCGAGATCCGATGTCTGAGCCCCCCCCCCCCCCCCTCCCCAAATAAATATTTATAAAATGTTTATATTTGAATGGTAAGTCTGTAGATGATAGGTATACATGAGTTTCATGCCTAGAATATAATGATTGGGGAGGAGGAGGGTTAATGATATCTGAGCCCCACTTAAAATATTGGGGGCTCAATGGTATCTAAGCCCCTAAGGGCTCAATGATATCTAAGCCCCACCAATTTTTTTTTTTTTTTTTTTGTGGGGGGGGGGGGGGGGGGGCTCAATGATATCTGAGCCCCCCCCCCCCCCCCCAAGATTTCCTAAGCCTATGCTTTGTACAGGATGAAAGGCTTATCTGGATAATTTGAAACAGGTTGAATCTTAAAGTAGATATTCAAAGAAAATCACAAATATGGCAATTAATGTATCACTAGAAACTGGGAAGCTTACAGATGGCAATCTTATAAGTTTTATGTCAACTGCGTATCTGGTGATTATAAAAACAACACAAATAAAAGCTCTTCTCAGCATCTGGAATATCCGAGGATTCGCCAGAAATATAGCGATGTTTTGATGTCGTCACACTCGGGATCGATCCTGCTTAAGCAGACGACGTCCTATAATGAATGAACGTAATTGCAATGCAATTATTTATCAAATTATAAAGAGTTTGGTGTATTTAAACATGACCTTATTTCACACCATTATAAAGGGAAAGTGAAACTGATTCTGATAGCTAAAACCGTTTGATTGTAAATACATAGGAGAAGGGTCAATGATCAATGAAATAAACCCCACTTTCAAATTGAAAAGCCCTCCGAATAATAGCAGTATGGTATTCGTTCCCTCTTGAAACGCCGAACATGCCCCGGTGCAAACAGCTGAAAATACAATGGCGTCTTATTTTGTTTACAAGTGACTGATTCCTTTATTTTTTTAACGCTGCATTTTTCATCAAAATAATACCATACACGAAGTTAAGAGTGAGGCAACAGACTAACATTAAAGTAGATATTCAAAGAAAATCACAAATATGGCAATTAATGTATCACTAGAAACTGGGAAGCTTACAGATGGCAATCGTATAAGTTTTATGTCAACTGCGTATCTGGTGATTATAAAAACAACACAAATAAAAGCTCTTCTCAGCATCTGGAATATCCGAGGATTCGCCAGAAATATAGCGATGTTTTGATGTCGTCACACACGGGATCGATCCTGCTTAAGCAGACGACGTCCTATAATGAATGAACGTAATTGCAATGCAATTATTATAGAAATTATAAAGAGTTTGGTGTATTTAAACATGACCTTATTTCACACCATTATAAAGGGAAAGTGAAACTGATTCTGATAGCTAAAACCGTTTGATTGTAAATACATAGGAGAAGGGTCAATGATCAATGAAATAAACCCCACTTTCAAATTGAAAAGCCCTCCGAATAATAGCAGGATGGTATTCGTTCCCTCTTGAAACGCCGAACATGGCCCGGTGCAAGCAGCTGAAAATACAATGGCGTCTTATTTTGTTTACAAGTGACTGATTCCTTTATTTTTTTAACGCTGCATTTTTCATCAAAATAATACCATACACGAAGTTAAGAGTGAGGCAACAGACTAACATTAAGACTGACCCTAGTGAAGGAAGAGAAATAAGTGAAGAGGAGATGACAAAATAGGCTCTGAAAAATGTGTAAGATGTTATGGGACATCGTCTGCTTAGACAGGACTGGTCCAGGGTGTGTCGTCACATATCTCAGCAGCGTTCGAGGAGCTCTTCAGCTGCTATATCGGGGGCTGTATTTTACCGTTTTATAATTGATAATAATCATTACTTCAAATGTTTCCAAGCGTTGAATTTGGATAACCTTGTTTAATTTATGCCATCTATGCAATAATAAGTATTAAGCCAATATTTAAAATCATTAACGTTCTACTTTAAGACTGACGCTAGTGAAGGAAGAGAAATAAGTGAAGAGAAGATGACAAAATAGGCTCTGAAAAATGTGTAAGATGTTATGGGACATCGTCTGCTTAGACAGGACTGGTCCAGGGTGTGTCGTCACATATCTCAGCAGCGTTCGAGGAGCTCTTCAGCTGCTATATCGGGGGCTGTATTTTACCGTTTTATAATTGATAATAATCATTACTTCAAATGTTTCCAAGCGTTGAATTTGGATAACCTTGTTTAATTTATGCCATCTATGCAATAATAAGTATTAAGCCAATATTTAAAATCATTAACGTTCTACTTTAAGACTGACGCTAGTGAAGGAAGAGAAATAAGTGAAGAGAAGATGACAAAATAGGCTCTGAAAAATGTGTAAGATGTTATGGGACATCGTCTGCTTAGCCAGGACTGGTCCAGGGTGTGTCGTCACATATCTCAGCAGCGTTCGAGGAGCTCTTCAGCTGCTATATCGGGGGCTGTATTTTACCGTTTTATAATTGATAATAATCATTACTTCAAATGTTTCCAAGCGTTGAATTTGGATAACCTTGTTTAATTTATGCCATCTATGCAATAATAAGTATTAAGCCAATATTTAAAATCATCAACGTTCTACTTTAAAGAAACCTTTACTACGGTAAAGCTTTCTATGTATGATTTTATGAACATAGAAATTTCCAGAAGAGAGAGTATTATTCATATGTGAAAAGTGAATGTGATGTGTAGCAGTGAAATAATCATAATGCACATCCAGTAGAGAGAACATTCTAGATCTTTACATTGTGTGTGATGTACTATAGGATAATTACAATGTACAATGTACATGTTGGAATGTGTTGATTATCCTGAACTTTGCATGAACCTCTTAGTAAGAGTGTAACAATGCAATGAGTCTATTTATAGAAAATGGGAATCCCCTTCCTTTGTTTGTTACAAGAATTATGTAGAACTTACAAGAGAGTTCTAAACTTTCATGAATATTGTAGTAGAAGGCAGAAAATTGTAATTAAGGATTGAGATTGTATATAAGCTGGGAGCTTGCACAGAAATTTCAGAGTTTATACCCTCATTACATCGTGGAGCATATATTGCATAAGTTCTCAGTTAACACCATCTGATATTGATATTGATATGAACCTGTGGAGATCATCTTGGACCTCATCTTGGACTTCATCTTGGACATCTTGACATATCTGACGTCGTGTTCAACATCATTATTGACATCGTTATCGACATTGTGGTCGACATCGTCATTGATATTATCGTGTACATCGTCATCGACATTGATGACTTCCTGAATTATTTTGGACATTATTCAGCTGGATCTTCGGGAATCTTCTTTTGCCAGTTGGACAACATACCATTTGGATGTAATATTTGGGATCTATAATTGTGGATTAGCAGCCAACTTCTCTACACTTCAAGAACATTCTGGACTCGCAGAAGTTTCCCAGCGGAGAAACTGTAAGTTTTTGCTAGTTAAGATCATGTACTCTATTTGTCACTAAAATTTGTGATTATTTTATATCATGGCATACCCGATGTTGGTAAATATTTAAATTAAACCATAAATCATACAAAGTTAATATCTTTTGTTCGATTCTTATCTTTTGTTCGATTCTTATCTTTTGTGGATTTTGGATCGTAACAATCTCAGTCTGTCAGCTAAATATGAGTCATGTCAAAACATGGTTGTTGCTATAGAAACATTATGGTGAATTAATAAATATTAGTGAAAAAATCTGGAACTATCTAACACACTTTATAAAGTAAGGGTCTCCACAACCTGAAATGATGGTTTTTCCCCTGTACGTTAGCAAGGACCCTGGATATCATAATATTTATCCTCCCTGACTGCCACAAACGTGGATGTTGGGCGACCACTCGGGCTGTTACTGTGGTAATAAGTTAGGAAATAACATATGTGTAATTCAACAATGTGAAAATATTTAGTAGGCATTACATCTATTTCAAGCAGCTCTTTTGAGTGCAATCTTTTTGTGTGCTTTCAAGGTCACAGTCAGGTAAAGCGATTAAAACTCTAATTATCCGTTTGGTCTCAAACTGACGCCGATATGGTGGGTGTGAGCATCAGCCCCATTACTATGGCAACGCACCATCAAAATATTGGAAATTGTTTGAAAATGAAAAATTCTGTTTTAACAATAGAAAACACAAAATCAATCACAACAGAAAACACAAAACACAAAAAGTCTTGAAAAACATATCATAAACATGCCTGAGTTATTACGGTCATAATCCGAATCACTTAAGGCCATAGTAATTTCAAAACAGGGTCGTTGCCATGGTAGTATTATTATGAAAAATGAGCAATTTAACAAAAATGTGACAGATTTTTGTTATTACACAGCAGCAGTTATGTTGCAAAGCAAGAAAATTATAACTAATTTTGTTATTTACTACATGAATCTATGTATGTACCTATTTGCTAGATTCCCAAACTATGCCGTCATTCAAGAAAAACTAAGTCTGAAACGCGCATGCCCCTGCCCGACATGTTGTTAGACAAGGAGAGGGGCTGGAAGGAGGGACATAGGTAGATACATAGATTTATCTAGTAAATAACAAAATTAGTTATAATTTTCTTGATTTTCAGCAATAAATCAATGTATCTACCTATTTGCTAGAATAGCACGGATAAAAACCCGGGTGGCATGTCCCAGGACGGGAGAACTGGTATCGTGCGCTTTTGGAGGATTCTCAGACAGAAGAGCCTCCGAACCCACAGCTTGGATAGCCTCGACAATCCAACGGGAGATAGTCTCCCGTGACGCTGGGGAATAAGGGTGACGTGAAATGAGAATGAGCTGATCATCCTTACGAAAGACCTTAGTCCTATCCAAGTACCATTTGAGAGCCCTAACAGGGCACCAAGATTTATTCTCTTTGACAGAAGAGAATTCTGACAGAGGACTCAAGAACACTTTGATCGAGCCAGAAGAATCCGTCTGATTCCTGGCAATAAACGAAGGTCGAGGGACAAGACGTACACCTTGCCTTTCCCATCTGATATGCCCGGGCGCCGTAGAGAGAGCCTGAATAGTGCTTCTCCTCTGCCCAGAAGCAATAGCGACAAGAAAGGCGGTCTTAATCGAGAGATCGTGTAACAACGCTTTGCACAACGGCTCAAAGGGCGGTTTGGCCAAAGCGTCCAAACCCTAAGGAAGGCTCCACGCAGGAGTCAACTGGCGATTTGCTGGTCGTTCTAAGAAGAACGACCTCAGCAAATGGGTCAAGAAGGGAGAGTTCGAAACTCCCGAACCATCAGAAAAACCAAGGTGAACCTCAGCAATAGCTAAACGGTATCCACGAATGGTAGAGAGAGATCTACCCTTATCGAAAAGGGAGGGAAGGCACATGCCCCGGGACAGAAAATCTGCAATCAGATTGTCCTGGCCGGGAACATGTTCTCGAAATGGTGGAGAGACATGAAGACTGCCATCAACTCCAATACATTGATGCGGGGCAAGGTGCACAGGTGTGACCAGTCCCCTGAGACCACCTGGTCCGAACAATGGCCGCCCCACCCCGCCGCGAATCGTGGGCCGAACCACGGCCCCGACCGCGACCTCGGGCCTTCTTCCTACGAGGAGAAGGCTCCGCCTTGGCTCCACTTGGCTGAACGAGTGGGCTGATAGCCGAAAGTGACACCGCGTCTAGGAGGTGGAACGTTCGCCTGAGCCTGCGACTTCAGAGCCGAGGACTTAAGGCATTTCAAAAGTTCCGCCGCCTGCTTGCGTGATTCAACTTCAAGTTGGATAACCTCAGTCACCTTACCTCCAAAGAGGTGTTGACCGGAGTGGGGAACACTGGCCAAAAGGGCAGGTATGTCCCCGTCCGCAATGCCAAGAGAGGAAAGGGCAAGCTTCCTCCTAGCATTGGTGGCTAGCGCTGCCGTAACAGACAGCTCCGACCACAACGAGCCCGTCAAAGACAACAGGGCTTCGTCTAACAACAGAATGTCCAAATCGGACATCTGGAGTTCCTGGCCCCTGGCCCGAAGGGAAAGGAGCGTACCCAAGTAGGCAGTCAGTCTCAGGCCAGACCTGGAATGGGCTTCCATCAGGTTCTGGAACTTCTCCGCTTTGGTGTAACTTGCACTCTTAAAGTTGACACCAAGCCTTCCCCCTACATGAATGAGGTTGTAACATGACATAGGATGCTTGCAATGGAGATATCTAGCATGTCTAGCCTGTTATATTGTTTTAAAATAATGTTAAACTAAAACAATGCCACTTTCTGAAATGCTAATATTTTAATTGGTACTCACATCCACAGTACAACACCTACCAAGCCAGTCATAGTTAATACTGTAATACTGTAATACGACAACACGAGTAGATGAGAGTATCTCTAAGTACAGTGGTACCTTTCAATATGAATTGGCTTATGCAATGAATTTTCAGAAGCCTTACATATCTATTTGAACATTTGCATCTTCCGTTTGTCATAGCAAGTGTCCTACCAGGCATGAACTTGAGGCCTCCAACCTGGAAAATATTCTTGATCTGGATTTGAACCAATAGGACAGTTAAAACTTTATGAACTCAGGCACTCGTTTATAATTCAATATTTAGATACATACATATCCCTTTCTTAAAAATAAATTAGATTTCTTATCATTCGTTTCCTTTAGCAACGGCATATTTTTATATGACTGACCTAAATTCATCCAGCTTTTGATTGCAATTAAGTCGCAGCTTCAATTGTGAACAGTTAGATGCCTACATTGTACTTTGTTACATTACAAATGCATGGTGGAAGGACTGTGGTATATTGGTGAAGGCCTTTCACTCTCATGCGAGAGCTCTTGGATTCGATCCTTGATCGGTGCTTACATCCCTAGGCAAGGTGTTTTGCCCACATTTGTTTTGCTTGACCCAGATGTATGAAATGTGTACAAGGCAATGATAGTTGCAGGGCAGTAATATTACTGATGTGGTTATCCTGGGTAAGATCAATTTATTATTATCTATTATTCTGAAACTCTGTTTCTTGGTGCCTTACCATGGTAGCTACCTTGACAGTCACCCACCACCAACTTTGTGGCTACTAGGAAGCTTTCGATTATGATAGCTGACAGCTGACAGATAAACACCATTTTAGACTGTACATACACTTGTTCTTTGTTTTGTGTTGAATAGTTACATATATTTTTATCATACTGTTTCTATAGGAACAGCCATGTTTTTGACAAGACTTCCAGTGAACCTGATTCTACTTGCAATCAAACGGGCACCCCAAAATACATATAGTTAGATGGATACAATTTGTTTTTGTGATGTTGAATTACAGATATATAGTATTTTCTAAAATTCAATTCCTTGGTGTGTTACCATGGTAACAACCCTAGTGGTCACGCCCACTACCAACTTTATGTAAAATAGGAAGAATTTGTAAAATCAGCACTGATTTTCTTATTTACTATATAAATCTATATACCTACCTATTATGCCAGTAGTCTTGACTACGGGACCCCTTCGAGAATTTAACACAAATGAGTCACAATATTGTGCGCACCCCCCGTAATCCTATTGTCCCCTTCGCTACTCACGCGCGTCAACACGCCACGGCCATCTTCCTCTTTTGCGAGCAACCCCAAGTAGAAACATGTTGCTTGCAAGGTGAGGGGAAGGAGGGAGGGTCATAGGTAGGTATATAGATTTATATAGTAAATAAGAAAATCGGTGCTGATTTTACAAATTTACTGCAATAAATCATATATACCTACCTATTATGCCAGACCAGCGCCAACTCAAAGACCGGGAGGCATGTTTCAAGCAGAAGGGAACAGGATTACACCGAAGATTACAAAGACACAGCGGCCTTCAAGGTGGCTGACGCAAACATAGCCTAGAAATGAAGGAATTGGGCAAACGCCAATAAGCAGCCTTCAAAATATCATCAAGCGCCACACCTTGAAACAGAGCCCAAGAAGTGCTGACACTACGAGTGTCATGAGCATGAGGCTTACTGTCAGATAAAAGAGCCTCTGTGCCAGCAGCCCTAAAAGCCTCGACAATCCATCTAGAAATGGAATCAAGAGAAGCAGGAGAAAAAGGCTCTCTAGTGAACAGGAACAACTGATCATCCTTACGATAAGACTTAGACTTATCAATATACCATTTGAGAGCCCTAACAGGACACCAAACTTTGTCCTCGCGCACTGACGAAAACCCAGAAAGCGGACAAAGAAAAATCTCAACAGGGCCAGAGGCAGCTGTCTGATTCTTGGCAATAAAAGAAGCCTTAGGAATCAATCTAACGCCTTTTCTCTCCCAGCGAACATGACCAGGGGTAAGGCAGACAGCATGAAGAGTACTGCGCCTCTGCCCAGAGGCAATAGCTACCAAAAAGAGCGTCTTAACTGTAAGATGATGAAGCGAAGCTTCACCTAACGGTTCGAAATGAGGTTTCGCCAAGGCCTCCAGGACCTTAGGCAGACTCCAAGACGGCACTAACCTAGAACAAGGAGGTCGTTTCAGAAAGAACGACCGAATCAAACCACTTAACAGCGGGGAATTAGAAATCCCCGAACCATCTGAGAAACCCGAGTGAATGGCCCCGATCGCCGATCGGTAACCTCGGATAGTAGAGATGGATCTCCCTTTGTCAAATAGCGAGATTAGAAAATCCGCAATTGAACCAATAGGAGCCTTAGAAGGGGTTTGATTTCGCTCTTTACGCCAAAGGAAAAAGACCGAAAGACGGGAATTATAAATTTCCCTAGTAGAAACTCTACGACTGGACATTAAAAATTCTGCGGCTCTATCACAGAGACCCGACTGTCTTGCAGATTCCCCGACAGGGGCCAAGCAGTCAAATGAAGAGACTCTGGATTGTGGTGAAGAATCCCCGAGAGGGGCTGCAACACCAGATCCGCTCTTAACGGAAGAAGGAACGGTTGAGCCGCCAGAAGGCTCATTAGCTCCGGAAACCAACAAAGGGTGCTATCACAAGCACCCGAGCCCGATCTTCCCTGATCTTCCGCAAGACTCGCAGAATCAGCTGGAAGGGAGGAAAGGCAAATGCTCGAAGATTCTCCCAACTGAGAGAGAAAGCATCGAGAGCCCAAGCTCCCCGATCGCGCGCACAGGAGCAATATATCGGAAGTAGGTGGTTTAGAACCGACGCAAAAAGATCCACTTCCAGTGGATCCAGGTAACTGCGAATGTGGCGAAAGACCTCTAGATGGAGCATCCATTCCGATGGAATACACCTGCCCCGAGACAGAAAATCCGCAATGAGGTTTTCCTGACCGGGGATGAAAGAGGCCACGGGTGTGATCGCCATGCGACGACACCACCTCCACAGCTGTGCTGCTAGGGCATTCAGGATAGCAGAACGAGTGCCTCCCTGCCGATTGACATAAGCCGCCACAGTGACATTGTCCGTGAGGATCAGAACTGAACGACTGAAAAGTCGACTTCTGAAATGAAGCAGGGTTAAAAGAACTGCCATAAACTCCAGGACATTGATATGGGGAAGAGTCCCAAGATGAGACCAATTCCCCCGCGACCGCGTTGCCATTGCAATGTCCTCCCCACCCCAACCGAGAGGCGTCCGTCGAAACCGAGATCAACGGAAGGGGGGTAAGGAAGAACTTGCCTCGCACAAGAACCTTTCTGGCCAGCATGAGCTTGCGAGCTGCCGAGACAATGGTCAAAATCCTGTCCCAACTGGGCCGAGCCAACTGATTCCAAATGTCCAACACAGCCCCCAGAAAAACTGGGCTGCGAGTAGGAACTAACTCTGACTTATCCCAAATTATTAGGAAACCCAAGTCTTGAGTAAGATCGACGAGCAAACGAGTCTCGTCCAACAAACGATCGCGCGACTCCGCTCGGAGAAGCCAATCGTCCAGGTAGCAAAAATAGCCGAAGGCCGCGTCGCCTCAGTGAGACTGCCAGCACGGCTACGACCTGAGTAAAAACCCGAGGGGCTGGGCGCAGCCCGAAGGGAAGAGCGCGAAAGCGAAAAGTCTCTGAGAGGAAGGAAAACCCTAGAAGATCGCGCAAAGCGCGATGAATGGGAATATGGAAATACGCATCTTTGAGATCTATCGAGATTGCGTAGTCCTTCCTCTTGATCAACGGGAGAATGGAGGCGAGTGTCTCCATCCGAAAATGTACCGAAGGAATGAATTTGTTTATTCTTTTCAAATTCAGTATCAACGAAGTTTTCGCTTGGGAATGACAAAGATTGGAGAAAGGGAAAGAGACGGCTGGTCTCTTACCCTCTCTATAGCCCTCTTTTGAAGCATGAGATCATCAAGCACCACACCTTGAAACAGAGTCCAAGAAGTGCTGACACTACGAGTGTCATGAGCATGAGGCTTACTGTCAGATAAAAGAGCCTCTGTGCCAGCAGCCCTAAAAGCCTCGACAATCCATCTAGAAATGGAATCAAGAGAAGCAGGAGAAAAAGGCTCTCTAGTGAACAGGAACAACTGATCATCCTTACTGTAAACGGCGACTCACCGCTAAAATCTCTGGAGAAAGAGATTTAGCTTTGAAAAAGCCGTCTTGATCTTGGGAACCGAAGGCAAAAGTCTTACCCTTAACCGTAACAGGACGTTTTACCAAAAGCGCAGCCTCGATGCGGTCATACTCCAGCATAAAATCCTCCTTGTGAGAAATACCCTCGGAGGAATCCTGCTGCCTGAACAAACGCAAAGTCGAACCCTGCGCGCGGGTTGACTGAAATTCAGGGAGATACTTAGACAACAAAGCAATCGCTTCCACCCCGCACAGGGCGAGCGATTGAGGCTCCGCCTGCCCAAGCGATTCAGAAACCGAAGCTCGAGAGGCCGCCTCAAACTCTGGTTACACCCGAGTGGAATGGAACAAAGGACCGCCAACAAAGGATGCAGCAGGCGGACCCTCCCATGGATCAACAAAAGTCTCCTCGCCCAGCGGAGCCCGAGAGCCACGGGAATAGGAGGCGCATGCGAACCCGACTCAGACAAAGAAGACTCAATCACAAAAGGTTGAATAGCCTCAAAGTCTCACCTGCGGGAACATCCCTAAGGTAGCAAGAAATGAAGGAATTGAGCAAACGCCAATAAGCAGCCTTCAAAATATCATCAAGCGCCAAACCTTGAAACAGAGCCCAAGAAGTGCTGACACTACGAGTGTCATGAGCATGAGGCATGAGCATAGGGGCAGAAGCAAGGGTTGAAGTACCCGGTACAAGGGACCAACCCTGATTCTGAGCGAAAGCCCGCATCATGCTGAACATTTCAGCTTGAGAGGAACTAGCCGGGTTAGCCAGGCCAGACGGCCAAGAGGCCGGCAAAACATTGCCCCTTTTTGCCTTTTTCTTGGCCTTCTTCTTGGCTGGCTCGACAAGACCCGTAGCCGAAACCCTTTTCTTAGAGCGCTTATTCGGATTCGTTCGGATCCCCGAAGCCGCTTCGGAAACACGAACCGAACCCTCCGTGGAGGGACGCTCACCTCCCTCAAAAGGAGTAGTGCGCTGCGGGTATGAACCCAAAGTCTCGCACAAATTACCCATATTGGCTGAGCAAAAAGATGCGATAGCCATGGGCTGGGTGCTGAAATCACCCAGTGCGGGGGCGGACCGAGATGACTCGGTATGTGCCCGTTGACTACTAAAGGCGTGTGAACCCACTATTGAACCGCTAGGGAGCGGCAATAGGAGAGCACTAGTAGTCATGCACTCGGGTGAAAACACCTGTTGCTCTGAAGAGCATCCAAAATTGTTAGCTCGAGCATTCCCATCAGCTGGCAATGTAGACAGCCCGGGAAATACTCGTTCCCCCATATGGCATCGGCCGGGGGCTAGGGTTTGAGAACCCAGACCAACATGGACTAAGCCCGTGGGCTGCCCTGCAGTAGTGGGACGCGTCTCCCCCAACGGATTTAAGCGAGTGAACGCTACCGTGCGGGAAACAGCCGCCCGCCCTTCTGGTCATGACGACCGGGGGATTGGATTCGAGATATCCAAACCACCTGAACCTGGCGGCAGTAGTGGGACGAGTCTCCCCTAACGGATTTAAACGAGTGAACGCTACCGTGCGGGAAACGGCCGCCCCCCCCCCCCCTCTGGTCTTAATGACCGGGGGGTTGGATTCGAGATATCCAAACCACTAGAGCCTGACGCCACCCACCCCAAAGCCACGGGCCTCGGAGTTGACGTCCCAGGAACAGTTAACGCCACCCATCCCGAAGCCGCAAGCTCCGAGACTGGCAAACTCTGCAGGGAAACACCACTAGGCAACTTACCTGCAGCCCTCCTCCCTCCCCCATGTACCGAAGTACTCGGGAGAGTTCTGGAGGGCCAAGTCGTCTTGCTAGACGACTCTTCGGAAGAAGCAGGTCTCCGCGACCTAGCAGCTGCTTCTTCCGAATTCATAACACTGCAATCAGTAAAATCAGAAGTGATTTTATTATTTGCTAGATAAATCTATGTACCTACCTATTTGCTAGTCTTCCGACTACGCAAGCCATTCGAGTAATTAAAGTCACGACAGTGCATATACCCCCCTAGGATCACGCCTTGCTCTGTGCACGTACGCATGACACGCGCACACAATCCTCCTCTTTACGAGCAGCCTCAGACAAACTTTGACATGTTGCTAGGCAAGGAGTGGGGTAGGAGGGTGGGACATAGGTAGGTACATAGATTTATCTAGCAAATAATAAAATCACTTCTGATTTTACTGATTTACTACAATAAATCAATGTACCTACCTATTTGCTAGACCAGCACAGATTCAAATGGGGGTTGAATGGTTGAAATCGATCTACCCTTATCGAAAAGGGAGATCAAAAAATCGGCAGTAACACCAATAGGGGCTTCACGTGGCGAGACAACCCGATTCTCGCACCAAGAAAAGAAGGCCCCTAGACGAGAGATCTCTAGTGGAGTCTCTACGGCTTCTCATTACAAACTGGGAGGCCCTCTCGGAGAGCCCCGAGTTTCTGGCGTCTTCCCCAATAACGGCCAGGCAGTCAAGTGGAGGACCGCTGGGCGTTGATGAACAATCCCCGAGAGGGGTTGAATTATCAAATCCTCCCTGAGAGGAAGGGGAAACGGCTGGCCGGCCAGGAGAATCAGCAGGTCTGGAAACCAATGTCTCGCTGGCCAATGTGGGGCTATCAACAAGAGCCAAGCGATCTCCAGAGGACCCCACACCTCTTGGAGAAGAGCAAACACCTCCGGATGAAGAGTCCACTCTGACGGGAGGCATTTGCCCCGAGACAGAAAATCCGCGATCAGATTGTCCTGACCGGGAATGTAGGAGGCTACCGGAATAATATTCATAGACCGGCACCACCTCCACAACTGGGCAGCTAAGGTGTTCAGAGAGGAAGACCGAGTGCCGCCTTGGCGATTGATATAGGCAGCTGTGACATTGTCCGTAAGAACGAGTACAGTGCGACCAACAAGACCGGGCCTGAAATGATGAAGAGACAGGCTGACCGCCATCATTTCCAAAACATTGATATGGGGCATAACTCTCAAGTGAGACCAGTCCCCTGAAATCATCTCGCCCCGGCAATGACCACCCCCAACCGAGAAGGGAGGCGTCTGTCGCCAGAGAAACTGACGGAAGAGAGGTACAGAGAGGCTTGCCTTGGGCAAGAAACGAACTGTTCGTCCAGGGGGCGAGAAGGAGCTTGATATCTCTTGGGAGTGGAATCCACCCCAAAGGAGAATCTTTGCCCGGTCTGAAAAACTTGAGGAGGTGCCTCTGAAAGGGCCTCATCAACAGCCTGCAGTCTGGCAAGACGTCGACTAGACTGGCCAGATAGCCCAGGAATTGAAGCCATTGTCTGGCTCTGACCCTGCGGGCCGCTCGCAATGACCGCGCGGTCATGGTGATAGTCCGAATTCTGTCCCGACTGGGGCGGGCAAGCTGATTCGGGATATCTATCTCCGCACCCAAGTACATCGGGGTACGTGTGGGAGATAATTCTGATTTTTCCCAGTTTATCAGAAAGCCTAAGTCTTGCGTTAGCCGCAGTAAAAGGCATAACTGATCCAACAGGAGGGACTCTGAGTTTGCAACTAGGAGCCAATCGTCTAGATAGACGAATAATCGGAGGCCGCGATTCCGTAGAAACGCGGCCAGGGCCGACACTATTCGGGCAAAGACTCGAGGGGCCGGCCTCAGCCCGAAGGGCAGGGCACGAAATCGAAACATTTCGCCCCGGAACGCGAATCCCAGCAAATTTCTCGACAGAGAGTGGATGGGAATGTGAAAGTACGCGTCTTTGAGATCGAGGGAGATCGCAAGGTCGTCCCGCTTGATCAAGGGCAGAATAGATGCCAAGGCCTCCATGCGAAAATGCACTGGAGGTATAAACCTGTTGATTCTTTTCATATTTAGAATCATACGTAAACTTCCCGAGTGCTTGGGAATGACAAATATTGGGGAGAGACAGAGATGAGGATGATCTCTCACCCTTTTTACAGCGCCCTTTCCCAGCAGCGTGGCGATCTCTGAGGAGATGTGCTGCTGGAAAAGGGCGGACATTGGAAGCGGGCGGATTCTGATGGCGCCGTTTGGAATTGGCTTTATCAGATCTATGTAAAAGCCGTCGGGCACGACAGATAGCACAAAGGCGTCTCCGGAGCCGCCCGCCTACACTGTCCACAAGCACTCGGGGTAAGGTATCAAAAGGCCGACTTGGGCCTGACCGGGCCCTTGGCAGCGGTCTTACGCCCCTTCTTCCTCTCGCAGAGCCTCTACCACGGTTGCCCATGGTAGGGGTCTCAACCCGAGGGATAATCACAGTCACTCGACGCTTTGAGCGGTTAGCGCCTGTTGCGACCGACTTAGACTTCGGAAAGGACCGAGCAGGCCGAGTGGGCAAGAATTGTCTGGCCATCTCCTTTGCCTGTTTGCGACCCTCTATCTCTTTGTGGAAGACCTCATTAAACTGGCCCCCAAAGAGTTTGGGAAACGAGGAAGGGATACCCCGCAAGAGAGGCGGGATGTCTTTCTCTAGCACTCCCGGTGTGGAGAGCGCCAACTTGCGGCGTTGATGCGTAATGTCAATCGCCGCTGATGAGAGCTGAGACCACTGAAGTCCAGCTAACAAAAGCAGTTCATCCAACAAATTGGAGTCCCCCTCGGTCACATTCAGTTCAACTGATCTGGCCCGAAGGCGTAACAGTGAACCCAGGTACGCCGAAAGCCTTAAGCCCGACCTGACTTTGGTTTCAAAGTTCACTAGGGGCTTCTCGGCGGATCTATAGGACTGAGACTTGAAATTGATATTCAAACGTTGTCCCATACCCAAAATTTCCTGGGATAAACCCTTGGCTGAAAAGAAGCCCTGGGCATCATCCCGATAGAAAGAGAAGGCACTACCAAAGGGACGTCGGGTAGCCCGACCCGCATCGGTGAGTGCCACCCTATCCCCATACTCCTGTTTGAAGTCCTCTGTAAGAGGAATACCAGGAGACGGGCCATGCTGTCTGAATAACAGCGATGGCTGATCACTGTCCGACTGGACTTGGGGAAAAATTTCTGGCATATACTTCTCTAACAGGGCCTTGGCATCTGCCGCCATAGCCTGACAAGGCTGGGGGTCGTAGCCGGCCTGAGATTCTGAAACAGACGGGGTAGAAACCTGCGAGACAGAATCAAATTCGGTAGAAAAACCGTAAGAACAAACACCGAACCCAAAGGCTCGGTGCCAAACGGAAACACCCTCAAACACACAGATATAACTACGTGGGGCTAACCGTGAAAATGAAAACTAATTGCCAAGAAAAGGAATCAAAATCCCTTGCAATCGGCAAAAGTGACTAACAAAACACAAGAGTACTATAATGTAAACAAATATAAGTACCGAAAAGTGCTTTTACGATGCGAAAAAGCACGCTGAAAGATACAAAAAGACCCGATTTCAGGAGCGCCGTAGCTCGACATCCTAACTCGTCAAGGGCGAGCAAGAAAGAGGAAGATGGCCGTGGCGTGTTGACGCGGGTGAGTAGCGAAGGGGACAATAGGATTACGGGGGGTGCGCACAATATTGTGACTCATTTGTGTTAAATTCTCGAAGGGGTCCCGTAGTCAAGACTACTGGCATAATAGGTAGGTATATATGATTTATTGCAGTAAATATGAGAGCTGAAGGTCCTAGCTAACAGAAAAACATGATTTAAGATTGTGCAGACAGTTGTTTTCTATTTTGTATTGATATATCATAGATATTAATATCAGCATTATGTGGGACCGTTTCCATAGCAACAGCCCTTTTTTACAAGCCCATGACTTCAAATGACTCAGATCGTGGTTGGAATCAGTGGGGCAGCTTGAAATACATATATTACAGTCCTTACCATATATTTTATGCTGCTAAATGACAAATACACGGTATTTTCTAAATTCCAGTATTTTGTTACCATGGCAACAGCCCTAGCGGCCACGCCCACCACCACCTTGATGTCAAAACAAGCAAATTATAATAGCTGAGGGTCATAACTAATATAAGAAAATCATCAAAGACTGTGCAGACACCTTATTCTTTCTATTTTGTAATGGTTATGTATAGATTTTTTCACAAATAACATAGCAACGGCCTTTTTTGACATGCCCATGACTTTAAATGGCTCAGATTGTGATTGCAATCTATCAGGCAGCTTGAAATACACATAATGGGATACTTACCATATATTTTATAGCTATTGAATTACAAAGATGCAGTATTTTCTAAGAATCCATTATTTTTTATGTGTTACCATATTAACGGTTCTACAGGCCGCACCCACCAACTGTACATCAAATACTAATAGGCAGATTATGATAGCCAAGGGTCCTAGCAAATAGAAAAACATACTTTAGGCTTGTGCATACACCTTTTTGGCTATTTCATATTTATAAGTTTAGAAAGTTGTCAAAAATACCTGCTTTTTATGGTACCGTTTCCATAGCAACGGCCATTTTTTGACACGCCTGTGACTTTAAATGGCTCTGATTATGGTTGCAATCGATTGGACACCTTAAAATACATATATTAGGATGTTTACCAAGTATTTTTAGATTTGTGAATTGTTCATACAGTTATTTAAAATATTTGGAAAGGTACAATTCCCTCATTTTATCCTCCTCTCTTCATCCCTATTTCTCTCTGTATCCTCTTCCCATTCTCTCATTATATTTTAATTATATTTTATCTCAAAGGGCTTTCATGCTTTCAAGCCTCGGCTTATTATGAAAACCCTCGTTTGATTTCTCTTTCTATAATCCTACTGTTAGCCTTGTAGTTTAAGATATATTAATGTCATGTTCCATTATATCGCATAATTTGTATAACGTATGCATTATTTGATGAATTGAGAAATCAAGCAGAAATAAATCAAATCTAATCAATGACTTTTCCTAAAATATTTTTCTTGATCCGTTACCATGGTAACGGCCCTGGTGGCCACACCCACCACCAACTTTATGGCAAACAAGCAGATTCTGATAGCTGAGGGTCCAAGCTCACAGAAAAACATTTGAAATTGTACCTGGGGGGGGGGGGGGACCTTTTCGGTTACTGGCCCATGGACTACAGGGGGCGACCTTTCACTTTTCTCAAAGGCCCGCGATTAATACACACTGACCAGTGGTCTGTCCGGGTTATTGTGCAACACTGGCGAGTGCATAACTGTAATATATCGTCAGATTTTTCCTTTTCTTTCCCTTTTTTTTTTTTTTTTTTAAATAGAAGAGACCATCAGCTATCCACTGAGATCAACAATTTCTGAAAAATGTGATGGAGAGTAATAAAACACAAGCTCCCCTTCATCATAGATATCAGACAAGGCTTGCGACTGGGTTTTAGATTAGGTTTAAGTTTTGGTAATATGTTTGGTCCGGATTTAAAATTACAAAGAAAACCAGGATGAACGACAACGAGCAACTGTTACCGCACCATGTATCATACAATTATTTTAATGAAAAGGTGTAATTTTGCAGGTAAAAACAATTATTTCCAGACCTAATGTCTGTTGGCAATGTCAATTAATAATAATGACAAATCACTCATGTAGACAGAAATGCATTTCTAACTTGAATAATTTATTTCCAATGTTTTGGAAACAGAAAAAAAAATATGTGTAAATGAACAAATGGCAAACGGGCGGTAAAAGAATGTTAAACTAGATAACCATGTTTTTTTTAATGATTATACAATATGTAAGTCTGCTTAACTGGACATGTAACACAAGCAAAACCCAGAATTTGTCATGTCTCAATGTACTCCTAGGGTTTCAACAACAAATGAGTTTCTTATCCTTACAGGTCCAGGTTTACAGTTGATAGAGCTCGATCTAGCTTACCAAGAAAACAATAACTGTACTTGTATGTACCATATTCCAATATGTTGAAAGATTTCATATATGCAAGAACTACATTTGTGTAACACACAGATAGTAACCAGTTTATATAAACTTACTAAGAAAAATGGTAGTGGTATTCTGTATTTTGTGTACTTGATATGCTAACATCATCTTATGACGGTTGAAACACAGCTGTGACCTAACACAACATAATAGCTTCAGCTTTCAACAGCATTTGCAACAATATCACATCTTTTTCTCTTATTTTGAAGTGCCCTCCAAATGTTCTTCACAGATAAGTGAGATAACATTGCATGATAGCATCGTGTGATAGCAGCAGTTTGGTTAGAAAATAAATACACACTAACATCCAGCCTTTGTGTTGAATGATGGAATGTAAAACCAGCATTCATTAATTCATGTAAAGCATCTAACAAATACAGACTTCATCTACCCATACCCACAAAACTTACTTTTTTAGAATTTTGTAAGACACATTCAAGATTCATTCAATGAATATATAATATGGGTTATTGGCATATGATGATATTAATGTTCTGAGTAAAGAAATCTATTTAGAAGCTCCAATGCAATGTCCTGCTGACCCAAATGAATGAAAGAATGAATGACTTGAGCACCGTCTGCGCATGCCAACTGGAAATATATATATATCTAACACCCGTTTTATTCACCAAGAAGCAATTGCTGACACTGCAATGCCATGCCTTCTTCCATTGATGTAGGTCAGCTGTCTATGCCCTGCTTACGTACTGTAGAGGTAGTGTGTATCTGTGTGATTAACTCAACATTCATAAGATGCAATTAAGGCATTGTTTCACATCAACCAAATGCTCTTATACCTTGTCATTATTTGGAATTTACAATAACTGAAAACAAATAAACATGCTAGATCGATTCTATGAATGATGCGTGAAATGAATTTCACTGCGGCAATACACAAGCAGTCACAAGTGGAGGTTGCCCGACTGCATAAGAATGAAAAATCGTAAAAATGGTGCAAATGTCAAATCTAAATCTACTAAAATGTACATTTGATTGGAGAGATAACAGAAATCCAAAATATTCCATTCGAAAAATTCCTCTTCCAAATTTTTAATTACAAGTACATGGTATGCTTAAAGAGTATTTGAACACTGTACAAAGAGTCTGGAAGCATCAGCACAGCTGCATGCATTCCATCAACGATTATTAATCCATTTCCCTAAAGAAATACCTTCATGAAAACTTTTGATATGCTCAGATAATATGTTATACAAGTTTCATTCCACTTGAATTTGTAGAAACAATGGGGGTATGCAAGATGGTTACACCATTGTGAAATGTGTAAAAGTGCAAAGACAAATAGTACTAAACAAATAAATTGCATGCATTGAATACTTGATTTACAAGTTTAGCTGATTGTTTTTTCTCTTGTTGCATATTTGAATTTTCACTGTATATAAGCATATCATTCCGGGCACTGCTACACATTGATCCAGCCCAACTCTCTAAACAAATGGAAATGGGCTGTTCAAGCACAACCTTAATCTACTGACACATCTTGTTTGGATCAGTCAGAAACCACTAAAATAAACACTACTCAAAAAATGTTATATGTAAATATTTCTACAGATAATGCAACCTTATGAACCATACATACATAATTTGATTCTTAATATCTACCATGCAATTAAACTACCGACTTTGTGACGTTGTCTGTGCGAGTGCAACACAGAGGATGATGGACTTCTCTCAGTCTGTTTAACTCAACTCACAAACTCAACCAAGACTTCTTACATTACATTTTTTTTCTTGTTAGACTACATAAGATAAGCATAACATGCTATGTGACTGGTTGTTACATCCTGTAAAGCATGTATGTGAACAGTGTGTAACATACATGCTCTTGCTCAACTATTACAAGTAAATACAACATTATTCAATCAATGACAAGGAAACATGGAAAAAAAAAAAAAGGAAAGAAAATAAATCACATAATATAGATACTCCACTTGTGACTACTTGCGCAAGAAATTAAAATCCATCCTGCATCGTTTGTGAGGTACATGTACAGCTGACTACTTGGGGGAGACACAATCCTCAAATGAAAAAAAGTAAAAGCGGAACTGCTATTTGAGGTAGATCTTCCATCATTCCCTCAAAGCATACATGTTGAAGAAATTTTCTGCTAATCTCCCCTGAGCTATTGTTTTTGAGAAAGTCAACTGTACAGACGCAAAAACAATGCAAACATGGCATAGGATGATGCAGCTAGAATGGATGCCGACATCATGTTTCTTTCCAATCTACCCAAGAGGCGTATGGCCGGCCGTATGGGTGAAGAAATCAAGAAGGCAGACACTGCCGATGTTGTTTTGCGATGGGCACTCTTGCCCTGACATAACCTTTTTTTGTTTTTTTTATATTTTCATCTTTTTAACACTTTGTTTCCTTATTGGGCCTTAGATGTTGAAAGGTTGTGGAAACAGAGAAACTTGACTTATGTGGCAGCATACCTGGACAGAAATCACAATGACCTTTGACACTTTCTGAACTGCCTTTACACGTAACACTTCTTACCCTGCTAAACAAAATCTGGAGGGTATAGTAAACCCCACAAGTATTGTCAAACAATTAGATACCAGCAAAACAAAAACATTTGGCACCAAAAACTTTATTTCCCTGCTTTTAAATCAGTTAGGGGCTGATTTCATATGTTATTCTGATAGCATGAAGGAAGGAGTGTTGCACATCATGAATGTCCAACATGTGCAGATAATTAGCCTGCTAGTTAACTGATGGAATTTACACTACTTTAGAAACTGTCAGTCGAATTGACCTTTGTGTCAATGAAATGGTAGAAGGAATTGACATGTTTACATTGGCTTTTCAAATTGGACTGCTTCTTTCATATTTTTTTCTATTTTTTTATATCAAAAGTAAAAAATAAAGTAAGAAATATAAACTCTTTTTTTCTCTTTCTTTCTTATTCTTTGACTGGCCACAAAATATACAGTCATCTCAGAATTTCAAACAATACATCTGAGAAACTGCAAAAATTAAGAAAAGTCAAAGAAATATGGGGGAAAATAAATAAACACACCATAAATCCCACCCATGTTTGTCTCATAGCATCACTATTATCAATGAAGTTCAACATACATTATAACAAATGAAATGTTTTATCTTCCTGTAACATTAAAAAAAAAAATGGTTGCCGGAATGTTGTTTGCTTAAGTCGATCAATATCTAGCAGTTGTCCCCCAACAGGAGGTAAAACTATTTGCTTTTAGAGTTACAATTGTGTATTTGCTGCACAAGTCAAGGTTTGTTACATTAGTATTCAAACTTAAAGACTATTTCTTGTTTCATGCAGAAGAGCTTTCTCAATCCCTCACCTACACTCAAGAACACCCTAATTACACTTTGAGGTACAGTTGTACAATAAGGCAATCATCTTTGAACACACCCAAGCAGCAAATATGGAGTAAAAAAATGTTTTACAACTCATCTCATTTAACAGTCATTTCTCTTTTTAAGTTTTCCTGTGAATGTAGGTTACCCCGTTTTAACTCTTCTGCATGAAATGTTTCTGGTCTACTGCCTAAAGGGATGTTTGGAAGAGAAAACTGAGGTAGGTCCAATATCAAATTCAGAAACAAGAAATAGTCTTGAAGAGTCCACCCTTCTCTATGTTCACATAGAATATGATTGGGATCACAATTCCCATGATGCTTTCAAAAACAAACTATTTCTTTTCATCTACTTAACTCAAATCTAGCACTTCCAATAGCGCCACGTTTGACTGGTGAGAGCATCATGGAAATAAAAATATCTTATCTTCTCACAGAAAGGGTGGTAAAAGCGAGAAGTAGAGTTCAATTGCTGTATCCTGCCAAGACCTTAACCAAAAAGCAAATCCCAACCCAATACCCACCCAAACCCACCTCAACTATATAGGACAACATTACAATTCTCAAATTGTCCATTTTTCTTTTGGCAAATACTTCATGACCGTTCAAAGTTCACGATTGTGTGCTTTTGCATATGATCATAGTTTTTTCACAAGCTATGGTCATTTCCTTTCACACACAAACTAACACACACACATCCCTCCCTCACTCTCTCTCTCTCTCTTACTTACTAATACACTCTCGCAAATATATACTCATTCACACACTTGCCAAGATTTAAGAATTCATCTTTTTTTCCTTTCTTTTTTCTTACAAACCATATGTGTACTATGGTTGTCTTTCCATTGATGCTGAACAATATTTTCCTTCATTTTTTTTCAAACAATTTCATTAACATGCTTGGCAGTGTTTGAAATCTTTCCTTATGTTTACCTTTTTTCCGCTGATTTTTTTTTCTTCTAAATCTTCAAATGTCAATTTGCTTGTTGTATCATGACATTAGTTGCAACAGTTACTGTTGCTGTTGTTGGTTTGGTCCACCACGGTAGAATCGTCTGCCACCTGGTCTACCCTGGAAGTTCTGCCGCTGGACATACTCTTGATGGGCTTGGCGGATACGCCTTTGAGCAGCCTTTAGAAAAACAACAATGTATAGCAATTAGACAGGCTAATACCACAGTCACACCGCCAAACCCACACCGACCGATTCATTACCATTGGTGGCAATGCAACTTTTTGTTTGGTCTGTTGTCGGTCTTGTTGGTGTGACTGTGGTACGATCAAATGTATCTACTACAACTGCCTCTAGTAGTGTTAAATTGCAATGGAGGATTTTAGAAGATCTTGTTCAGTTTAAACATAAAAAGAACTAGGGTGAGGGCATCATCATTTTTAATGAAAATTGATCATTTCATCATGAAATGTGTGCGAAAATAAAAATATGCGAATATTTTTGTTTATGTATTCTTTTGCCCATGAGCCTAGCGCGTCGGCAAAATTAAAAACACGCGAAATTCACTTTACTCAGCCGAGCGCGAAAAATTAATCACGTGAAAATTTCCACTTTTACAGTATACAATTATTATAAATTGTGATAATAAATGGAATTTTGTGTACATTAACCAACAAATCTGATGGAAAATAGCTTATGAAGTGATATATAAATTTTGAACCTGGTTGATATCTTTAGTACATGTTCACTATACATTGGTTGTTTAAGGTGTACCTGGTTAGCATAGAAATGTCCCTCTAGCTTGACCACTACATCTCCACTGTTGTTGCCATTTTGGTTATTGCTATCTGTTGTTGGTTCTGTAGATCCCTCATCTCCAGCACCATCTACTCCCCTGCGACGTGGAACCTCAACCCGAGCACCAGTAACACGCTGTAGCTCTCTCACCTACAGGGAATTGAATATTACGTTCTTGTATACAGCATATCACATGATTATAAATCGTCTGTATGCACTTTCAAAAGGCTTTGCACATTACTACCCTGGATTTAACTCTGGAAACAATTATCAGTACATACAAGGAATAAATCCTATTAAGTACCCACTTAATATCCTGGACCGACAGTGGCAAATATAGATTGATGTCTTTCACAAAGGACATAAGTGCTGTGCTGGGGTTTGTAACAACAACCTTTTCATATCTAGTCAATTGTTTAAACCAACTATTCATCTGGATAGATTTGTCTTAAACAAAACATTGTTCTGAATTAATGCCAGGTATGATTCGAAACCGTTCTTTGGAACATATATCAGGGGTGTACCTTCAATTGGTGTTAAAAGATTAATCACCTACTGAAGAACTCAAAATGCCAAAACGTAAATTGAGAGGAACAAAAAGTATTATTACTACTGCAGTACCAATACTTGTATTGCTTGAGCTTAATTCTAATTACTGTCATGGCTTGACACTAACAGTCACCCAGTGCACAGGGACCCCCAAATCTTAACTTGGGACCCCTGAAATTTTGGTAATTGAACAGGGGACTTATGCACACAGACTTTCAGAATGGCAATCCAGATTCCCAATGCAAATAGTTAGTGTGGAGCCCTCACTATATACATACCCTTTGTCCCCTTTTGCCAATGATGCGACCAACGAGCTGTGATGGGACAGCTATTTCTGACCTGAGATGGACCTCTCCACTGCCAAGGATTCCCTCTGAACGGATCCTATCGTAGATGTAAAACTGGGCACGCCACTGAGATTCCGGAGTTCCAATGATCTTCACACAACGCTCATTACTATCCTCATTGCCAGCTGGTGCAATCTAGATTAAGAAACATTGATTTCACCCAAAGAATTTCAGTAATCAACATCATGTATGAAGTGTCGTTAGAGTATGCACAAGGACAAAGCCACAGTTCGCCACATCAGTAAAAAAAGTGTTTGATGCAGGGTTTGGGGGTTTTTTGTTTGTTTTTTTTAATTAATAAAACAGAATTTTGAATTTAAATCAAATTTTTTTTAAACGAAGAAGCTTGACTGGGGAGGAATTTTTAATTTGTAAACAAATCTTTAGGCATTTTACTCCCAATGTTAAAGATCGTATGCTCGATCTGTAATGAAAAACACAAGTCAGAAAAAATTGGAACCAGCGGGATTCGAACCTGTCATCTACAAATAATATTCAATTCCAAAGAAATCTTACCCTAATAATAACAGGACTCTTAATTTTATCATCAGTTTTACTCCTAACATTGTTCTTAACCCCTACCATGCCGTGGGCGGCTAATCCCGCCCAAAAATTTGAGTGTTGAACATCTATTTTAGGCTGCGAATGGCTTGAAATTTGTTCCTCATACAGAAACGTGTGCCTTCAATATAATGCTTATTCCTACGCAATATATCTTTGCCAAGTTTGCTCAAGAGAAATCTCATTGAAAGTTAAAATATAACTCTTGAAGTTCATTTCTGACAATTGCTCAAAAATCTGGTGGCATGGAAAAAGGGAATCTCTGAAAGGAAGGAAAATCCCAGAAGGTCGCGTGAAGCGCGATGAATAGGGATATGGAAATACGCATCTTTGAGATCTATCGAGATTGCGTAATCCTTCCTCTTGATCAACGGGAGATTTGAGGCGAGAGTTTCCATCCGAAAATGCACCGGAGGAATGAATTTGTTTATTCTTTTCAAATTCAGAATCAAACAGTTTTCCTGAGCGCTTGGGAATAAGGAAAATCGGAGAAAGAGAAAGACCCGGCTGGTCTTTCACTCTTTCTATAGCCCTTTTGCTCAACAGAGATTTGATCTCTGTTGAAGCATGACAATGAGCCTGGGCAGACATGGGAGGTGAACGAGATCTTATAGCCCCTCCGGGGAGCGAGACGGATAGATCTATGAAGAATCTACGGAGAGCACGAAGGCGTCCCCGGTGATGGCCTCCCAAGCTGGGAGAAACGAATGAAGTCGGCCACCTACCATGTCGGACTGAATAAGCGCTTGGGGAAGACCGTCAAAAACTAGGCTTAGCCTTGTGCGAACCAGTCGCCTTGCCCCGCAGAGAGCCTCTCTAAAAGGCCCTGCCACGTCCACCTCTCCCGCGAGGGGGATATGGCTGAGCATCAGCAGGCAAGGCCACAGAAACCCAACTGTGCTGTCCCGAAGTGGGCGCAGCAGCCCTCTGTCGGGAAGGAGCCCGCGTCGGCTTAAAGGGAGCATGGAACTGCTTAGTCATCTCACTGATCTGCTTCCGCGCATCAATCTCCCTTTGAAAAACTGTAGCGAATTGTCCACCAAAGAGCGAGGGGCTCCGAGACGGGACATCTCGGAGAAGTGACGACCAGTCAGTCTCCTTAACTTTGCCATGTTAATGTTAATCCTAAACCTAACCCTAAACCTAACCCTGATCCTAATCTTCAGGTTGACCTTGACCTTTATCAGCGTCATTAGAGAATGATATGCTTTGTCGTGAGAAGCTATAGAAATTGTACTTTAACAGAGACACATCACAATATGTTTTCAGTCCTTTATCATGAACACTGATTTTCAAACATTTGACATATGATCAAAAGCATGCATCTGAATGATGATTATATTGTCGTTAGAGTAAAAAGACTCGAGTCGACTCATTTCACTCAGTCCCGAAGCCGAGTCACTGCTGATCACATACTTATTTTTGATTCTGATTGAAGTAGTTGATTAGAAGGATTAAAACTGCCAACAACATACATTTTGTCAATTACTTGTATATATTATAAAAGAAGTGATTAAATCAATGATTTTTTTAAAAAATCATATTGATTTAAATCGCAATTTAAATCAACATTTAAATTTGCTAAACCTGGTTTTATATTCTGTGGATTCTGTGATATCTACTCTTCACATGAAATGATTGATTTTTAATGATTGATTTTTAATGATTTTCAGGTTTCAAAGATTCCCTAATCTTGTCACAAATGCCATTGTGAAAACAAAGCTTGGTGAGGCATGTTTGGGTTAATGCTATGAAGGCAGTATTAAAAACATATTACTTTATGACCAACATAAGATGCATGTTACATACAGTTAACAAAATTATTCATACCCCTTGGAAAATTATAGTTTTTTGCATTTTTCCTAAAAATGAATGGTTAATTGAATTTAATTGCACATCACTTGAATACATTTGGTTATCATCTGCAAATGAATGCTGTTTCTGGTTTCACCTCATTTGCATAACAATAGAAAAGGTGAATTATCCAAACTGGGTGATGTTCAAAATTATTCATACCCTTGGTGATCTATTGACTTTGTCAATCAGTATGAATCCAGTCCTTGTGATTAATGCTCGTAACACTTTCTTCACACTATCACAATGCTTCTGGAGGTCTCTACTGAGATATCAGGCCAATACCTGGTCTCCAATGGACCAATCTCCTTGAGGATGTTGTCCACACATGCCATCACCTGGTCTTCAGGGGATTCGATGGATTTAAAGCAGATTTTGTGTTTGCAGGTGGTGTAGTTTTAGACGTCATGAGGATAGGACTATGATATTGATATTTTCGTTAATATTCCTTACATTTTAATGACAATTCTGTATCTAAGTTGAAGCACTCTTCCTGGAGAGACTTCCTTAGAGGCATTCACTGTTGCACTGTCAAGGGAAGGTATTTCCTGATACTTTTGTTCCATTATTATTAAGAATGTTTAGGGAGGCCATGGTAGTTGTCTAAAGGTTGGATGGTGCCAATTTTATCAGTTTATTCAGTTACACTGATTGACACACTTTTGATATGGACACCTGCAAGTGGGTACTCTAGTGAAGCTTAAAATACTGATCTTTATGTTCCAGTGCACTGTCAAAGTGGTAGCATTTTGTGCACTGCAGCTGGTAACATGGAGGGCATATGGTATAAATTCGGTTTACATTCATTTTGATATCAAGGATTGTAGCTTTCATACCAAAGATACAAAGAATATACCATATGAAGATTGATATACAGTAACAGTCAATGTGGGATGTGTATGGTACTCAAAGGTTACATACTGTTATTCATGGTGACCTGACGTTAGAGTCATGCAATGACTTTAATATCACCAACATGGCCTTCCTGAGCACTCTGATTAAGAATGGGGCCAATGAATAAAGGTGAACCCTCCCACAGGCAGTGCAAAAGGGAAGGGCTCTTCAGGAATGGTGCTTTGCTTCATAAGTAGATACAGAATTTTCATGAAAATGCATGGAATAAATGACCGAAAATTTCAATATCATAGTCCTGTCATCATGAAGTCGATAACTGCATCACCTGTAGGACACAAAATCTAATGAACTCCCTGAAGGTCAGGTGAAGGCATGTGAGGACACATCCTCAAGGAGATTGAGCCATTGGAGAACAGGTACTGGCCTGATATCCCAGCAGAGACCCCTCCGGGAAGCCTTGTGACGGTGTATTAAAATAAAGTGAATTACAAGCATTAATCACAAGGATCGGATTCATACTGATTGACAAAGTCAATAAATCACCAAGGGTATGAATAATTTTGAACATCGCCCAGTTTGGATAACTCACCTTTTCTACTGTTATGCAAATGAGGTGAAACCGGAAACGGCATTCATTTGCAGATGATAACTAAATGTATTAAAGTGATGTGCAAGTAACTTCATTTAACCATTCCTTTTTAGGAAAAATGCAAAAAACTATAATTTTCCAAGGGGTATGAATAATTTTGTTGTTAACTGTATCTTGGGGAAAATTTAACCTTATATCTTGCTAAGATGAATTGTAATAAGGCACACTTGTATGATGACTCACCCTGATAGTGGCATTTGAGGCACGAGCAGTGTTCCTGATGTTCTTTCCTCCAACTCCAATAAGAGCACCTACAGCTTCCCTGGGAACATACAGGTATGTTGTCTCACTCGGTTCTTGATTCTGAACATAAAGAGAAATAAACATAATTTACACACTTGAACCGTCTTCAATTTTCAATAAATCACTTCACACACCTCCCCTTGAATCATACTTACCTGATATTTCCACTATTCAAATGTGTTTTATGTTCATAATACAACAGATTACAAATTTGACTTCCACGACAAGAAACAACACTTTTCTCCCTTTTCTTGGTACTCCCACATATGATACATTTTTTGTGAATATTTCATTCAAAACCCAGAAGTATATGTAGGCGATGATCAGCAACATAAACACAGAATTTTTCCTGGATCAGATTAACACCTGCATATACTACATTGTCCACTCTTTCATACCTATTAATGCCATGTGTATCACATCTCAGGAATGCTAACAACTAAGCCTGAGTCATATCGAATATTTCATAATCCGGGATTCGACGGCTTTGATTCGATCGAATACCGGTGCATCGATAAATGATGGAGCGGTGAAAACAGAGTTGCACACAGTGCATGCACCATGCACCGGTGACCGGTCCACTGGCATCACGGGCATATGTATGGGCTCTCGCTGCTCGACATTAACCATAGCCCGCTAGCCAATGGCTAGTAAAAATCACAGCGGACGAGCCAAAATCTTAAGTTTCTAGTCAGTATGGCTAGCCAAAATATCACTCTAGTGTCGCACGAAGCGATGCTCATTGTCGACACACCCGACAATGATTCAAATTCAAAGAATTAATAATCTTACTTTGTCTTTGGAGAGCAATACGAAATAAACTTTTCGTCGCTCAATATAGACTCTACTTCATTCAGCTTCAGATCATTCAGAAGTAATTGGCAATTTGATGAGAGTGTGATATTAGTTATTGCGAATTAAGTAGGAACACTCGTACTCATGCCCGTATTTATCATGTTCAATTGACAATGCAGAGAGAGTGCCAGAATATTATTGTAAACTTCAGTTCGCAACGACAAAACGATTTTTTAATAGAGAAAGCACAGGTAAAGCGCGACGTCCTCCGCGAGCGAATTAGCGAAAGTTAGCCAACAGTTTGAACT
The DNA here is from genome assembly GCA_025617745.1 of Heliocidaris erythrogramma. Classification (NCBI taxonomy): domain Eukaryota; kingdom Metazoa; phylum Echinodermata; class Echinoidea; order Camarodonta; family Echinometridae; genus Heliocidaris; species Heliocidaris erythrogramma. Next base: position 17,489,585 of record CM046870.1, on the reverse strand, counting down.
TTGAAGTCGCCTCCACGTTCTCTGCTAGTATATATGATGTACGTTACGGAGTTTCTTTTTTTATTTGCTTTTTTCATGGTGGCTACGGTAGTCAAAAATCTGGCGGACTACAAATCGATGCACCGGATTTGCCAAAACGAATTCAGGATTCGTTGTCTTCGATCTAACACCGGCTAACCATTCGATTCGACTCAGGCTTACTAACAACTCACATAAATATTGAAACATTTTCTTAAAAATACATATTTCCAAATGGTTAATTGAGCACCTAAGTTCATTAATTCAGACTTACATTTAAATTCCTGGACCTGCCAACAAATTCTGGCAACTATGTGTACTATGTCCCCATTTAAAGTTATAAAATTTGAGAAACCGTGTTCAAAAAACAGGCGAGTTGGCAGGTATGAATATAAGTATATAAATCAGAAAGTTGCAACACAAGCAGACAACCTTGCCTCATTAGTGACTCTTTTCACTTTGACAAATACAGTCAACCTCGCTCAAAGGGTTTTAGACCCGGCACTCAAGAGGGCGCTGTTGGATGGTGTGATACAGAGCTCTACATACACAAGAGTTTGGCCAACTCAAAAGGCGCCACGTTGTAACCCGGTGCAGTACAGTGTGTGCTCTAGTTTTTCATAAATTTAATGAAAGGTCGAGATGAAACTCGATAGTTGTGAAAGTATCTAGTATTGGTGTATGTATTGCGCTATCAATTGGAAAATATTCATTATGATGTTCATAATACCGATACAGTATAGAGCTTATCGATATATTGAGAGAATAAGAATCAGCATTATTCGGGCATTCGGGACTTGGCATCTGCGTAAGCATCGAATAATGTTGGCGTCAATTGGGCAACTTGCACAGTCCGGCAGTGCATGCATTTTAAAAGCGCCCTCTTAAACGCACGGTCTAAATACCTTTAAGTCGACGTGGCATGTGTCGAATAGTCGCTTAAGTCAATGAAAATTATTCATAGACTTACGTGTGTTAATTATCTGTACAAGTCGATGTTTATAAGTCGATTATATTACCAGCACAGTTCCAAAGAAAAAACATTAAATTCACACCGCCCAAGTTGAATGTGTAACCAATCACTGTCAAAAGCACCACACACACACCAATCGATAATGTTTACATCGACTCCAGACTTGTGCTCCTCAGTTCTTATCTCTGCTCTCTCGCTTTCCCTCTCTATCTCTCTCTCTCTTATCCCATTGATAATCTCCCTTTAAATTTTTTCGGTCTAAAGTGGTTTGATATGGATAATTCCAAGCATTACAGAATGACATTCACAAAGTATTTTCAAGTGTGAAAAAAGAATATTATGAACATCATAATGAATATTTTCCAATTGATAGTGCAATACATACACCAACACTAGATACTTTCACAACTATCGAGTTTCATCTCGACCTTTCATCAAATTTATGAAAAACTAGAGCACTCGGAGGGGGGACCAGTCCGAGTACATGTATCCCCCGAACCCGTCACCCATCCCCCATTTGAATCAATGTTGTGACTGAAATGGATAAAGTGTCAATTTGGGACCTGGGGTATTACTGCTGACAAAAATGACCTTTTTGTACTTTTGTCATTTTTTAGTCGTTTTGAAATTGAAGGTGATCCGACAAAAACTGCAGCCGGTAGAGCGCTCACAAGAAAGTCCTTCCCATTTCTTTAAAAAATATGGTTACCATGGCAACAATGGCAACAATGTCAACTCCACCCACACCAAAAACAATAGGCGTCTTCATCTTACCATAATGCACCTCCATGCGAAATTTGAAGGTGATCTGACAAAAACTGCAGCCGGTAGAGCGCTCAGAAGAAAATCTTTACCATTTCTTTAAAAAATATGGTTACCATGGCAACAATGGCAACAATGTCAACTCTGCCCACACCAAACACAGTAGGCGTCTTCATCTTACCATAATGCACCTCCATGCGAAATCTGAAGGTGATCCGACAAAAACTGCAGCCGGTAGAGCGCTCACAAGAAAGTCTTTACCATTTCTTTAAAATATATGGTTACCATGGCAACGATTACTCCGCCCACACCAAAAAAAATAGACGTCTTCATCTTACCATAATGCACCTCCATGTGAAATTTGAAGGTGATTCGACAAAAATTGCAGCCAGTAGAGCGCTCACAAGATAATCTCTGCGGCGGACGCGGCGCGACGATGCCAAATCCATAGTATCCCCGAACTCTAGTTCGGGGGATACAATTAACTATTATATTGCTTCATTACAGAATGACACAAAAAGGAATAAACATTGCTCAAACTCTGTGATCTTTGAATATGCATCCGGTTTTCAAGATTGCTGTGGCATTCTGTACATTCTGTCGGCTTTGATATAACACCATGTTCTTGAAAATATGTTTGAAAATGTTTCAAATATAATGCAAAATATGAAATGAAGCAGCGTTACAAAATGACGGTTAAAGGGATACGCAACCAGGCAACCGGGCGGCTGTGGGGAAAGTCAGGATTGCGTAAGCCCCATTCACTCGTACACAAAGTTTGTGCGTAGGACGCGTCCGTTGGACTACTGGGATTATATTTCGGACTCGAGCTCAGGCGGAGCGTGCATGTTGCACAGCGACTAGTCTGTCCGAACGGATTGAACCCCACGGGCAACGACATGATCAGGTAACGAACACGGTGCCCTCTCGCGGCATAAAAACGTCCACAATCTGCGATTGAGTATCCCTTTAAGGGGTGACATATGACAGTCCATGGGAAATAGTGTATAAAATTCATTGTATGTCAATAATATAAGCAGTAAAAACATCATTTGAAACAAAGATTGAGCGATAAATTTGATATTGGATTTTTAAAAAAAATAATTGTAATTTTTTAGCTCCATTAGTGTTCAATAGTCTATAATTTATGCAAATTTTATTCATAAATTCATATTTTTGTTTAAAAATTCTGAATAAAATTCTGAAGAGTATTCATTTGTATAAAATGCTTCTGGTAAGTTTACAAGACATTCAAATAGAATTTTTTATTACATTCCATTTTATATTGCATAAATTTTATCGTTTTGGGATTTCTTATGTATTCTATTGTATTTTCATTGTTCATAAATTTTATATGATTTGTTTTATTTGATGCTTTCATCCAGATCAATATTTAGGTCTAAAATACAGGACAATCAAACCTATAGAGGAAAGAAATATATCTCATTCACAAATGGAATGAGAAAACACAATGTGCCCGTTGTTTTGTACACAAAACCCAAAATATCCAAATTATATAATTTTATATCTAGCAAATAAAAAAAAATCAGTACTGGTTTTACTATTCCCTGGGCAACTTACCTGCAGCCACCCGCACACCCCTGGACACAATCGTAGTGAGGGGGGTTTTGGGCGGCTGTGTCGTCTTAAAAGACGAAGGAAGGAGGAGGAGGTCACCATGACCTCAATTTTCCTTCTTCCTTCGAAGAACTCATAGTATCCTGTATGGATAAAACCAGAAATAAACAGGGATACGCACTACAAGCACCGAAACAAACAACGGAATCGGAGCACAACAATACCAGCACACACAATGGAGTCTACGTGGGGCTGGTCACAAACCAGGAAGAAATGCCTTTTGAAAAGGAAGGAAATGTGACTAAAAAACAAGGCATCAGCGATAATGTGTCCCGCCCACATGCGATAACTAGAAATATCGTGATCTCTGTTGCCATGCAACAGGTCCCCCAAGTGCATAAATCTGCATAAGTTATGCTTGCATTTATCTACATTACTGATGTTTGGAAAGTGACGTTTATAAAGTTATGTCATAAGAGAGTCTTGCGGGTAAACTATAATGTTTGACCTGAAATGACCTTTGACCTTATCATGTGACCTCCAACGGCACCATAACATGCAGGTCCCCTCAGTGCATCTACAACCCAAGTTTGGTTGAAAAGTGATTGACGGTTGCAAAGTTATCTGTCATAAGAGTCTTGCAGGTAAACTTTAACGTTTGACCTGAAATGACCTTTGACCTTATCATGTGACCTGTAACGGCACCATAACATGCAGGTCCCCTCAGTGCATCTACAACCCAAGTTTGGTTGAAAAGTTATCTGTCATAAGAGAGTCTTGCACGTTTTGTGACGGACGGACGGATGACGGACAGACACCATTTGGATCCCTTAGTCTTGCATTCACCTCCGGTGGGCGAGACAATTATGACACTAGAAATATCACAAAGGCAACTAGAAAAGTCCATTGCCACGCAATGCAAATGTATCCCCGGCAATGGCAGCGATTCGAAGGAGGGACAAAGAACCTCCCCTAATCTACAATGTGTGTAGATTAGAGTATAATGCATCTCTATAGAAAATTCAAAAAAAATCTGTCAAAAGATATTAACTAATATATGACCTTTGACCCTATGAAAGACGAAACACTGGAGGCAGCATTACCAAAAACTGTAGAGGTCTAGAGTAATCTATGATGGACCTCCATACAAAATCTGAAAGAAATCAGTCAACAAATGTGTCCTCCAGAATGCATGCAACCAAAATATGACATTTGACCCTATAAAAAGTGGAACACTGGGCAGCATCAGCAAACACTAAAGATGTGTAGATTTCACTAAGACACACCTCCATATAAAATTTGAAAGAAATCCGTCAAGAAATGCAGAAGAGTGCATGAAATGGACAAATGACCTTTGACCCTACAAAGGACGGAACACTGGTGGCAGCATCACCAAAAACTATAGGTTTTTAGATTACACCAAGAGACACTCATGCGTTGAGAAATGTGACCACCAGAGCGCACACAAGAGTGCACACAAGACATCTATCAAAATATGACCTTTGACCATATAAAAGACGGAACACTGGAGGCAGCATCACCAAAATCTAGAGGTTTCTAGATTACCCCAAGAGACACCTTCATGCAAAATTTGAACGAAATCCGGTCAGAAATGTGACCGCAAGAGCGCACACAAACTATCCCCCCAAATATGGCCTTTTACCCTATAAAAGACAGAAAACTGAATTTATAGGTGTCCAGATTTTACCAAGATACACCTCCATACAAAGTTTGAAAGAAATCCGTTCAGAAATGTGACCAGCTAGAGCGCACACAAGAATGTGACGCGGTGGCGGAATGCTGCTGAATCCAAAGTATCCTCCGGCATTCTGCCGGGGGATACAATTATATCTTCTGTATTAAACTAGAAGTCAAGATTGTATTGAAGCTGGTACTCACCATGCCTTGCTGGGGTCCATGTGGCATGTTCATTGGTGGCTGGTTAGGATAGTGGGGCTGTGCAAGGAGAGACAAGACATCATTACAAAAAACCACTTACCACCATTTTTGCTTTTTTATTTCAACCATTATGCATATAACTTACCTTAGTCGAAGCTCCGGGGAAGATAATATTGGTGCGAGATGAAATCTCGCAGCCAACCTTCCAAGGCTAGGCGAGTCCCCTTATAAGTATTAAAATACTGGGGAACGCCAGCCCTAGACAGAGACTTCGACATGGCTGAAAATAAAGACAAGCAAACAAATATAGAAAACTATATATGGTAATAAGATTATTATTATTACAAACAATATAGATCTATATAAAAAGTAACAATCAACTCACAATACGTAGTGGGAAGAAACTCCTATTACGGAGTACACAATGTTTTGATAAGACCACTTGTCTAAGCGCGTTGAATCAACCACCCACAGACACAGGGGAAGAGCCCGACACAGTGTACTAGTACACCGTCTGTGAATAAAGCCCCGGAACGGGAAGGAAAAACGGTAAAATAATTTGATTAATTTACCGTGAAGGAGGTTGACTCAGGAAAAATCCGATACACCAAAAACTTGGTGAAAACTTGGTGAACGGGATTTTTAATGCGAATAGCAACCAAAAACGCTTTTGGAGGTAAAAATCTTGCAATTTAGGTTAAGACTTGGCTTCATAGATGTCACTTCTCTGACGGGCGAGAAAGGAAGAGGAAGAGTATGGCGGTGGCGCGATTGGATTGGTGGACGGGGAGTACACGCGCGCGGGCAGGGGCTGCGCGTTTTAGACTTATTTTTTCTCGAATGACGGCATAGTTTGGGAAACTAGCAAATAGGAAGATACACCGATTTATTGCTGTAAATATAAAAATTACCTGGCATTCGGGCACCCGCCTCCTCGTTTACGGGCAGTGGAATGATCGCGTTGTACTTTTTATATCTTTTCTGAATTAGCACATTTTGATGACGAAATTACACTTGTCAATTTCTTTGGCTTGCTCGCTTGCTCGCTTTGCTCGCTAAACTGAATTGAAAAACCAGAAAATGAATACACAATGTTTTCAGGTAAGATACGCCAGTCCCATACATTTTTTGTATGTATGTCTAATACTGGGTGGCCCGCGACGTAATTTTGAGAATATTTCTGGCCATGCACCTGACGAAATAATTAAGAACCCAGGTCATAGACAAATGATTCTTATCATTTCATATAATTATTTGCATTTCTTTCTCCAGCTCTCTTTTTGTGTTAATTTAGTGTACCAAAAAAAATGGGAGGTAGATGACCATGACTATGAATTCCAAAGGACATATATCTTTATTTTTTTTCCTATACAACTAACTTTGCCTATAGAAAATTCATAAGGGGGCATCGAATGTTATCTTTCAGCTCAAGCTAGTTAATATTTGGTATATTTTTTTTCGCAGGTACAGAATTACTGATTTCATCTATTTTTACCGGGTTCTTCTTACTGCGCACACTTGCATTGTGTTAAATGTGCGTATACATTGTCTTAACTGCACGCAATACTCTCCCGGTGTTGTGATGACGTAACACAGCCAGCCAGGATGCGCAGCTGAGGTGCGCACAAACATAACTGATGAACGTCCTTAATTTCACATACACCTGTATAATGACATATGACCCGTCAGCTTTGACCTACGTGAACAAAAACCTAATCAGTTCATCTCACTATGGGGATACATACTAGTGCCAAGTTTGAAGTTAATGGATCAAATGGTTGAGATGTCACTTTAACAAGGCTAAACACCGCAAATTTAGAAATTGACCTCTATGACCTTTGGCCTTTGTCCCCCCAAATCTAGTCAGATCGTACTATGGTGATACATACTAGGACCAAGTTTGAAGTTCATACCTCAAATGGTTCTCGAGTTATGGCTAGGACGAAGCTAACACCTGAAATTTAATTGGCCTCTGTGACCTTGACCTTTGACCTACGAACCCCAAAATCTACTCAGATCGTCTTCCTATGGTGATACATACCAGCACCAAGTTTGAAGTTCATGCCTCACATGGTCCATGAGTTATCGCTAGACCAAGAAAGCGGGACGGATGGACAGACGGACAACCCAAAAACATGCCTCCGGCACCACCTTCGGTGGGGGGAGGCATAAAAATATTTTATCATACATGCACCCTAGATATAATCATTTCATGTATACTTTTATACAAAACCTGTATGTTAATAATAATACCACTGTTTTGTATAGCGCATATCACATTATGATATAACGTCCCTTCTAATACAACTCTATTCACTCATCAAAAACAAAGAAAATTAAAATTTATGAATTTTTGTGTACAGAGCATATGGGAGAGGAGCTCGCTAGATACGATTTGTGTTCAATTGTTTACAACTTCAAAAATTCGAAACTTTTTTTATTGGATTTTGCTAAAACTTTCATTGATCCGTTCCTTTAATTTTTCTGCTTCTTTTAACCCTAATAGGACCGGGGGGGGCAGATTCCGCCCCCCCTCGACGTTTCGCGTAATATGTTCGCATCGCGAAAAGCAGTCACCACGCCGCTTCACTACTTTTTTCTTTCAAGTCTTGCACAACTTTTTAGACCAAATTTGTGATGTCCGCGCGTGCGGTTCCGGAGTTACGCAACATTTCGTAAGTGCATGTCAGACCCAAAATTGCTCAAAAACGTGATTTTGTGTACAAATCCAATGCAAATTGTGTTTCCAGCTAAAATTCATAAATGTTTCATTATTTTTACTTTTACTGTTGAAAAACAATTAATTTTATGTTGTTTATGATTAAAATAGTGTCGCCGACGAATTCCATCGAAAAAACAATAAAAAACAAAAGGTCGAAAAACAAAGAAATACATAAGAAATTTAAAAAACAATAAAATACATAAGAAAAAAAGGATTTTACCGAATTTTTTTTTTGGTTTATTTGATCAGAATCTGACAAAGAGTCTCTATACAAAAAATTAGCAGTTTTGGGGCTTTATTTAATTAATTAGAGCAAACCATTAATTTTATGCATAAATTAGCATAATTAATTAGTGGTGACATTTTTCGGAGAAATTGACTATACAGTTTTGTAGATTACGTGGTCGGCGACGTGTGTGCCGATTTTCGTTGCGAATGCGCGTTGGACGGCCGAGATCTTAGGGGGGGGGCGGAATCAGCCCCCCCCCCCCGGCTGTGAGATGGGTCTAAATAACCCGGCTCTATTAGGGTTAAAACCAAGTTAATATCAGGGTGGACTTTCCCTTCAAATGGGTTTTAAGAATACTTACACCACCCTCAAATGGTCCAGGTCCTCCATAGTGTGGTCCTGGTGGTCCTTGTTGTCCAGGGTGATGCATACCACCTGACATTAGAGACATGTGATTCAGACCAGGGAACAGGTCATGCTGCTGAGGTTGAAGGTTCTGGATGTAACTCTCATATGCTTTACGTAGCTTCTTACTGATCAGGGCCTCGGCAGTAATGCATTGCTCAGGGGTTCCAAAGATAGTCACAGTACGCTCAGGATTGAACACTGTCAAGTCTTGGATCCTGAATCAAGAAGAAAACTAGAATATCACTGAAGGTGATTAATACTCCCGCCCCAATGTGTGTGCCAAATTTCCTGAGCATTGCTCCAAAAAATGAGGAAGTGGTTTCATCTGCAATATTTTGCTGTTTATTGCTATATGTCATTACTATGGCAACAAAGTTTGCCACACATTCAAAAAATATGTCTTGCACATCTGCACCACAAGACCAATGTGTGTGCCAAATTTCATGAGCATTGCTCGAAAAATGAAGATTTCAACCTGCTTCATTGCCATATGCCATTGCAGATCTGAACATCCCTCCCCCCCTCCCTCCTTTCCCCAAGCTTAAGACACTCACATAAAAATGGGATAATCAACCCAATCAAAAACAGGAGAAAGAGAACTTACAGAGAAACATGTAAAATCAGCACTGATTTTCTTATTTACTAGATATACCTACCTATTTTTGCTAGTCTCCTGACTACGCAACCCAATTAAGAACTTTTACACATATAAGTCACATATTGGTTTGCACACCTGTAATCCATTGTTATCTCTTTCAACGGCATGAATGCCATCTTCCTCTATTGCGAGCAGCCCAAAAAGGTAAAACATGTTGCTTGCAAGGAGAGGGGTAGGAGGTATAGATTTATCTATGTGTGTCAAAAGATCCTGAATAACTTCGACAGTCCATCTAGAGATAGAGATGGCAATAAACAAAGCTATAGGAATAAGCCTAACACTGTGAGATGGTGAAGCATTGCCCATAGGTTCGAAAGGAGGTTTAGATTCTAGAACCCGTGGCAAACTCCCAGATGGAACCAAAGCTGACCGGATAGCAGGGATAGATCTTCCTTTGTCAAGAGGAGCCCTAGTAGAATCTCTACGACTAGACATTACAAAACAAGATGAATGCGACTGCGTTTCCTATATGCCTCCGCCTAAATTCAGTTGATGGCTCAAACTGTTCTAGAAATATTTGATAACGAGGCTAAAAACCAGTAATTTCATGTAAATTGACCTCTGTGACCTCTGACCTTTGACCTACTTACCCCAAAATCTAATCAGTTCATCTTTCTATGGGGATACATACTAGTACCAAGTTTGAGGTTCCTACCTGAAATGATTCTTCAGATATCGCGGTAACGAGAAGTGGGACGGACGGACGCACGCACGCACGCACGCACAGACAACCCGAAAACATAATGCCTCCGGCACCCACCTTCGGTGGGCAGAGGCATAAAAAGCCTGACTGTCTTGCAGTCAAATGAAGGGACGCTGGTCTGTGGTGTAGAATCCCTGAACGGTATTGAGACACCAGATCCGCTTTCAAAGGAAGAGGAAACGGCTAAGCCATCAAGAGACTCGCCAGCACTGGAAACCAAATCCTCCTGGGCGTGTGTGTGTGTGATTGGGTTTTTACAGACGTGTATCAATCAGATATGATTATTTATGTCTGGGCCAATAGGGAGCTATCAAAAGAACCCAAGCCCGCTCCGTGATCTTCCTCAAGACCCGCGGAATCAAGAGGGAGGGAATGCAAACCCCCAAAGATTCTCCACAGGGCCCCAAAGATTGGAAAGATGGGAAAACACCTCTGGATGGAGCTTCCAAGGAGGAATCGATGTGATCGATGCATGCTGCAACAGTGACACCTGCCCCGGGATAGGAGTCTGCAATGAGATTTTCCTGACCGGGGAATGAAGAAAGCAACAGGCATGATTGCCATGCGACTATACCACCTCCACAACTGGGCGGCTAGGGCATTCAGGGTGGCAGAGCGGGTGGCAGAGCGGGTGCCTCCCTGTGATCGATGTATGCCGCAACAGTGACATTGTCCGTGAGAATGAGAACTGAGCGATAGAGAAACCATTGTCTGAAATGAAGCAAGGTTAAGGAAACCGCCACAACTTCTAGGACATTGATATGGGGTAGACTCACAAGGTGAGACCAGACCCCCAAGACCGTGCTGCAATGTCCGCCCCACCCTAGGAGAGATGCATCAGGCGAAACTGAAATTTGTCCAGCGGGGAAAAATGGATTTGATGTACTCGTGAATTGGGTCCCAATCACGGCACGGTTTGTAAAATCTAAGGAGATGCCTCTGAGATGCCTCTGAAAAGCCATCATATGAAGCCGGCAGTCCTCAAGAACATCGACCGGGCTGGCTAGATAGTCAAGATATTAAAGCCATTGCCTGGCCCTGACCCTCTTGGCCAAGTCGGCGGGCAGCAGAGACGATAGTTAGTATCCTGTCTAGGCTAGGCCGCACTAACTGATTCTGTATGTCAATGCCCCCAGGAAACTGGTCGGCATGAAGGAATTAGTTCCGACTATTCCCAATTTATGAGGAAACCTAATTCTTGGGTCGTGTTAACCAGTGTGTGTACTTGGTCTGTGAGAAGTGAGAAGAACTTCGGACTCCACTAAGAGGAGCCAATCGTCGAGATAGCAGAACAGACGAAGGCCACAACGCCTTATTGAGGCTGCCAGGGCAGCCACTACCCGAGTAAAAACCTGAGGGACCGAACGCAGCCCCAAGGGGAGAGCACAAAACCGGAAGGTTTCGGGTAGAAAGAAAATTCCAGAAGATCCCTTGAAGCAGGATGTACAGGGATATGGAAATACGCATCTTTGAGATTGCATAATCCTCTCTCCTGATCAGCGGACGCATTGAAGCTATTTTTTCCATCAGGAAGTGGACCGTTGGAATGAACTGGTTTATCCTTTTCATGTTCAGGATCATACGGAGCTTCCCCAAGCGCTTGGGGATTATGGATATCGGAAAAAATAGAGCGACGCGGATGGTCTTCTATCTTCCCTATAGCTCCTTTTTCCAACAGAAATTTAATCTCTGTGGTGGTATGATGACGAGCCAGGTGGACATGGGAAGTGCTCAAGTTCTTATGGTTCCTCCGGAGAGAGGGGGTGGAAAGATCTGTAAAGAATCCGCCTCACACTACGGAGTGCACAAAGGCGTCAAAAACCAGCCTGTCAAAACCTAGGCTTAGCCTGCGAGCCAGACTTCGACTTGCTACTCTGAGAGCCACGACGCCCTCTGGAAGGAGCTCTGCCGCGTCCACTTCCCCTTCGAGGAGGGTTTGGAGGAGTGGCAGAAGGAAGCGTTACAGTCACCCAACGATGTTGTCCTGAAACGGGAACAATAACCCCCTGTCAGGTGGAGACTGGAGCAGACTGGCGGGAAGCACCGAACTGCCTCGATTTCTCTCTGAAACACTGTGGCAAAATGCCCACCGAAGAGAGAGGGGCCGCAATAAGGCAGGTACCCCCATGGGTCACTGAGAGTCTCCTCATCCGGCGGAGGCCCAAGGGCCGCGGATGACCAACCAAGGACCAACCAAAGGGGAATCAAGGCAAACGGGCGGTCTAAGCTGGGCCGAAGAGTCCCGATATCAGACCCCTGAAGAAGGGTAGAGGCAGGGGCTGCGGTCTCAGGTGAGAGAGACCTGCCCTCCCGCTGAGCGAAAACTCGCATCATGCTGAGTAGCTCAGCTTGAGAAGGATCAGACCATCTGGTCAGTATGACCGGGGGTTAGGGTTTGAAAAACCCAGACCAACTCGGACAGTGCCGGTGAGTTGCCCCGCAGTAGTGGCACGAATCTCTCCGCATGGCTGATGAGACAGCCAGGGAGCAGACGTCCCCCCTTCTGGTCTAAACGAACGGGGGTTAAGGTTTATAACACCTAAACCTCCTAGAACTCCTATTGCTGTAACAAAACAAACAAATATATATAAAATTTGAAAATAATTCAGAAATCAACAGGCATCACCAGAAGGACTTCAATTGGAGGATACGCACAATTCAACAAGCACCGAAACGTAAACAGAATCGGAGCAAACGGAAAACGCCACTAAAACACAAGAATGAAAATTTTCCTGCAATAGGCAAGACTGAGATTAAAAAACCAGTACAATATTCAGAAAGAAACAAGAGTTCAGAAAGAGTGCTTTTTTGCATATAAGCACGCTTAAAAGATAGAATGAACCGGTTTTCAGAAGCGCTGTGGCTTGGGATATCTAACTCAATGGGTGCGAGCAAAAAAGAGGAAGATGGCCGTTGCGCATTCATGTGGGTAAGTGAGGAAGGAAATAACAATGGATTATGGGGGGTGCGCACAATATGTGACTTATATGTGTAAAAGTTCTTGATTGGGTTGCGTAGTCGGGAGACTGGCAAAAATAGGTAGGTATGTATGATTTATAGCAGTAAATAGCTTAACCAACCCAAGAGACATTAAAAGAGAAAGAACTTACAGAGAAACAGTGACCTTGGCCTTGGACTCTTCCATAATGCTGTTAATTGATGATCCATTTTTTCCAATAAGACGGCCAACCAGGGCGTTGTGAGCCAGCACTTTCAGAGGCATGTCACTGCAGATCAATATACACAAGATAATTAAATTCCCTCTGGTAACTAGAATTTTCATGGTTTCAAAATAAACATTTCAAATATTCTTATATGAACAAGTCCTTGTACTAAAAAAATACTAAGGTTGATAATAGGTTTGAGAGGATTTAATTAGAAAAGAGTCTTTAAAGTAGATATTCAAAGAAAATCACAAATATGGCAATTAATGTATCACTAGAAACTGGGAAGCTTACAGATGGCAATCGTATAAGCTTTATGTCAACTGCGTATCTGGTGATTATAAAAACAACACAAATAAAAGCTCTTCTCAGCATCTGGAATATCCGAGGATTCGCCAGAAATATAGCGATGTTTTGATGTCGTCACACTCGGGATCGATCCTGCTTAAGCAGACGACGTCCTATAATGAATGAACGTAATTGCAATGCAATTATTTATCAAATTATAAAGAGTTTGGTGTATTTAAACATGACCTTATTTCACACCATTATAAAGGGAAAGTGAAACTGATTCTGATAGCTAAAACCGTTTGATTGTAAATACATAGGAGAAGGGTCAATGATCAATGAAATAAACCCCACTTTCAAATTGAAAAGCCCTCCGAATAATAGCAGGATGGTATTCGTTCCCTCTTGAAACGCCGAACATGCCCCGGTGCAAACAGCTGAAAATACAATGGCGTCTTATTTTGTTTACAAGTGACTGATTCCTTTATTTTTTTAACGCTGCATTTTTCATCAAAATAATACCATACACGAAGTTAAGAGTGAGGCAACAGACTAACATTAAGACTGACGCTAGTGAAGGAAGAGAAATAAGTGAAGAGGAGATGACAAAATAGGCTCTGAAAACTGTGTAAGATGTTATGGGACATCGTCTGCTTAGACAGGACTGGTCCAGGGTGTGTCGTCACATATCTCAGCAGCGTTCGAGGAGCTCTTCAGCTGCTATATCGGGGGCTTATTTTACCGTTTTATAATTGATAATAATCATTACTTCAAATGTTTCCAAGCGTTGAATTTGGATAACCTTGTTTAATTTATGCCATCTATGCAATAATAAGTATTAAGCCAATATTTAAAATCATTAACGTTCTACTTTAATAAGGATAAGTATGACTTTTTAAAGTTATGCTAGCACAGTCTTTATAAATGCACTTTAGAGAAGTAGGAAATGTAAGCTTAGATATAAAACTAGAAAATCACTAAAGGTGATTAATACCCCTGCCCAAATGTGTGTGCCAAATTTCATGAGCATTGCTAGAAGAACTAGAAATGTCCATTGCCGCGCAAATGCGAATATATCCCCTGCACTGGCAGCGATTCGACGGAGGGATAAAGAACCACCCCCTCCCATCCCTAAAACAAAAGGAATGGCGTAGAGATTACCGCCAGTGGCCCGGACTATTGTCAACACTAGGAGCAGCATCACCAAAACAATATGTGTAGATTAGAGTATAATGCAACTCTATAGAAAATTCAAAAAAATCTGTCAAGAAATGTGACCTCAGAGCGCACACTAGATATCCACTAAAAAATGACTTTTGACCCTATGAATGGCGGAACACTGGGGGCAGCATCACAAAAAACTGTAGAGGTCTAGACTAATCTATGATGGACTTCCATACAAAATCTGAAAGAAATCAGTCAACAAATGTGTCCTCCAGAATGCGTGCAACCAAAATATGACATTTGACCCTATAAAAAGCGGAACACTGGGGGCAGCATCAGCAAACACTAAAGATGTGTAGATTTCACTAAGACACACCTCCATATAAAATTTGAAAGAAATCCGCCGAGAAATGTGGAAGTTAGAGCGTACAAAAGACATATGACCTTTGACCCTGTAAAGGACAGTGAGGGCAGTGAGGGCAGCATCACCAAAAAGTAAAGATGTGTAGATTATACCAAGTTACATCTCCATAAAAAAATTGGCCCGCAGAGTGCACTCACGCCATCCTCAAAGTATGACCTTTGACCCTATAAAAGAAGGACACTGGTGGCAGCATCACCAACAAGATGAATGCGACTGCGTCTCCTATATGCCTCCGCCTAAATTCAGTTGATGGCTCAAACTGCCCTTGAAATATTGTGATAACCAGAATAAAAGCCTCTAATTACATGTTAACTGACCTCTTTGACATTTGACCTTACACCTTATAACCCAACTTATCTCCTCCTAGTCATGAATACAAATTAGTTGAGATATGGTGATAACAATGTAAAACTACCCCAAAATCTAATCAGTTCCTCTTTCTATGGGGATACATACTGGTACCAAGTTTGAAGTTCTTACCTCACACAGTTCTTCAGAAATCGCGGTAACGGTGCTAAACACCAAGAATTTCATGTAATTTCATGTAAATTGACCTCTGTGACCTCCTTATCCCCAAATCTAATCAGTTCATCTTCGTATACGGGGATACATACTAGTACCAAGTTTGAAGTTCTTACCTCAAACAGTTCTTCAGAAATCGCGGTAACGGTGCTAAAAACCAAGAATTTCATGTAATTTCATGTAAATTGACCTCTGTGACCTCCTTATCCCAAAATCTAATCAGTTCATCTTCGTATGGGGATACATACTAGTACCAAGTTTGAAGTTCTTACCTCAAACGGTTCTTGAGATATATCGCAGTAACGAGGCTAAAAAGCAATTTCATGTAAATTGACCTCTGTGACTTCTGACCTTTGACCTACTTACCCCAAAATCTAATCAGTTCATCTTTCTATAGGGATACACACTGGTACCAAGTTTGAAGTTCTCACCTCAGATAGTTCTTGAGATATCGCGATAACGGTGCTAAAAACCAAGAATTTCATGTAATTTCATGTAAATTGACCTCTGACCTTTGACCTACTTACCCCAAAATCTAATCAGTTCATCTTCGTATGGGGATACATACTACTACCAAGTTTGAGGTTCCTACCTCAAATGATTCTTCAGATATCGCGGTAACGAGAAGTGGGACGGTGGGACGGTGGGACGGACGGACGGACGGACGGACGGACAACCCGAAAACATAATGCCTTCGGCACCCACCTTCGGTGGGCGGAGGCATAAAAACTATAGGTGTGTAGACTTTACTAAGATACACTTCCATACAAAATTTGAAATAAATTTGTCAAGAAATGCAGAAGAGTGCACAAAATGGACAAATGACCTTTGCGCCTATAAAGGACGGAACAATGAGGACAGCATCACCAAAAAGTAAAGATGTGTCGATTATACCAAGATACATTTCCATACAAAATTTGAAAGAAATCCATCCAGAAATGTGGCCTACAGAGTGCACTCACGCCATCCCATAAGTATGACCTTTGACCCTATAAAAGACTGGACACTGGTGGCAGCATCACCAAAAACTATAGGTTTTTAGATTACACCAAGAGACACCTTCATGCAAAATTTGAACGAAAACCATACCTGCCAACATTAGAAAGTCAAAAAACTGAGTCATGCGAGCGCGGCGTCTGCAGCGTCTCCCAACTGGGGGTCCAAGTGCCGCGCCATGGCAGAGGTTCAGAAGGTAGTCATGGTAATGCCCCCCTAAAGCTCCTGCATTATAATTATATTATCTTAAATTGTCACTTAATTGTCATTCAATCTACAAAGTAAAAAAAAAAAAAGGGTTTAAGTGGCTCTTTTAATGTTTATTATCATTGTGGGTGTGGGCGTGGGTGTGTGTGCATTTGAGTGTAAGGTTTGGTGTAGGCTTGGATGTGCTTATGTGTTTTATTAAATGGACTAACTTTGCCTTTTATACTATTCACAAATATAGCACACTATCACACCACTGTAGTTTTTTCCCATAACTTAGAAATAAATAAGTGTTTTGAAAACGCAGAAGTAATTATAATATACATTTCATTTGGGGGAGCCTAAATTTGGTAAGAATGTGTCAATCATCTACTCAAACAAGAAAATTATAATTTTGTTATTTACTAGATAAATCTATGTTACTACCTATTTGCTAGTTTCCCAAACTATGCTGTCAATCGAGAAAAACTAAGTCAGAAACGCGCATGCGCATGCCCCTGCCGGCGCGCGCGCTCTCCCCGTCCACCTATATGATCGCGCAGCCGCCATGCTCTTCCTCTTCCGAGCAGTCAGAGACAGAATCCAGGACATGTCAGACACGAGGGGCTGGAGGGAGGGACATAGGTAGATACATAGATTTATCTAATAAATAACAAAATTAGTTATAATTTTCTTGATTTACAGCAATAAATCGATGTATCTACCTATTTGCTAGAATAGCACGGATAAAAACCCGGGTGGCATGTCCCAGGACGGGAAGAACGAACGCGGGGCAGGAGTGAAGACGAAAAACAGCTCTCAACCCAGAGGTAGCAAAACCAACCTCACCCGAAGGATCACCCCTTAAAAAAGGATGTGAAGAGGAAGGGGAATGCCAAAGGCAGCCCGCAAGATATCTTCCAAAGGAATAACCTGAAAAAAACGCCCAGGAAGTAGAAAACTCCTGGTATCGTGCGCTCTTGGTGGACTCTCAAACTGAAGAGCCTCCGAACCCGCAGCTTGGATAGCCTCGACAATCCAACGGAGATAGACTCCCGCGACGCTGGGAAAAAGGGTGACAGGAAAAAGAAAGAGCTGATCATCCTTACAAAAGACCTTAGTCCTATCCAAGTGCCATTTGAGAGCCCTAACAGGGCACCAAGACTTACCCTCTATGACAGAAGAGAATTCTGACAGAGGACTCAAGAACACTCCGATCGAGCCAGAAGAATCAGTCAGATTCTTGGCAAAAACGAAGGTCAAGGGACAAGACCAACACCCTGCCTTTCCATCTGATATGCTCGGGCGCCGTAGAGAGCCTGAAAAGTGCTTCTCCTCTGCCCAGAAGCAAAAGCGACCAGAAAGGCGGTCTTAATCGAGAGATGGTGTATCAACGCTTAGCACAACGGCTCAAGGGGCAGTTTGGCCAAAACGTCCAAAACCAAAGGAAGGCTCCACGCAGGAGTCAACTGGCTATTCGCTAGTCGATCTAAAAGGAACGACCTCAGCGAATAGGTCAAGAAGGGAGGGTTCGAAAAAAAACCCGAACCAACAGAGAAACCAAGGTGAACCGCCGCAAAAGCTGAACGGTATCCACGAATGGTAGAGGGAGATCTACCCCTATCGAAAAAAGGGGGATCAAGAATTCGCAAAAACACCGACCGTGAACGGGGAGAAAATTCCCGTCTCACCACCCCAAGCATGGAACGTTTCTAACCTAGAGTTGTAAACAGCTCGGGTAGATTCTCTTCTACTCTGGACTATGAACTGGGAGGCTCTCTCTGAGAGTCCTACAGTCCTCGCATCCTCCCCGACAGAGGCCAGGCGGACAAAAACAGAGCCGCTGGACGAAGGTGGAGGATCCCCGATAGGGGCTGAGCTAAGAGGTCTGCTCTCCGGGAAGGGAGAGTTGCCGACCGTCCAGCAGAGACAGAAGAAAGAGGAAAACCAGGTCTCCTCGGCCTGCAAGGTGCTATGAGCAGAAAACACGCCCGATCCTCCTGAATTTTCCCCAGGACCTGAGGAATTAAGGAGACCGGCGGAGGGCGTAACCCCGGATGTTCCCCTACAGAAGGGAGAACGCATCGAGGGCCCAAGCTTCCGGAGCCCGCACTCGAGAGCAGCATCTCGGGAGGCGACCTAGAGGGACCCAGACCGAACGGAGGTAAACAAAGATCTCTGGATTCAGTGTCCACTCGGAGGGAAGGCACATGCCCCGGGACAGAAAATCTGCAATCAGATTGTCCTGGCCGGGAGCATAAGAAGCGCTCGGAATTACTCGGTGGTTCACGACCTGGTTCACGATGACTAAATCCTCACCCAGGCGAAAGGGCCTGCGGGTAGGAGTCAACTCCGACTTGTCCCAGCGGACTATGAACCCTACTCTCTGTGTGTACGGAGAAGTAGGTCCATGTAAGACTGAAGGACAGACACAAAGCTCGCCACCAGGAGCCAGTCGTCCAGATAAGTGACAAGTCTCAGACTGCAATCCCAAGGAAAGCGGCTAGGGAAGAGACTACTTGAGTAAAACTCGAGGTGCCGGTATCAGGCCGAAAGGTAAGGCTTTGAACCGGAAAGTTTCACCTTGAAGGTGAAACCTAGTAGGTCCCTTGAAGAAGGGTGTGTCGTAAAGTCTCAGACCGCGATACCTGAGGAAAGCGGCTAGGGCAGAGACTACTCGAGTAAAAACTCGAGGTGAGGGTTTCAGGCCGAAAATTAAGGCTCTGAACCGGAAAGTTTCGCCTTGAAAGGTGACACCTAGTATGTATCGGTACATGAAAGTAAGCATCATTCAAATTCACCGAAAAACTACGTCTGACGGCGATAGCCGGAAGAATCGTAGTTTCACCTTGGAAAAGGATGTCCCGAATCGGCCCGACTCAGTAAATACGTGTCAGGAAGATATTTCTCCAGCAGGGCTTGAGTATCTACCGCCAGGGACCGAAAGGTCTGGGGTGTAACCTCAGCCTGTGAAGAGGCATCATCCTCCGAGAATCTCGACTGCGAAGCCTGGTTTAGGCAGTCCCAGGATTCCTCCCCAGGCGGAGCACCAAGTGCCGCTAGAAGGGGAGCAGCCCCGATCGCACGATCAAAGCTGAACGTGGACGGGAGGCGCCCGAGGAGGGGCGGCAAGACTCCTGTGTGTTGGAAAACAACAGCACTGAGCCGGATACCTGAGCAGAGGAACCGGATCCCAATCGACTGGATGCAGTGGTGGATAACCAAGGGAAAACAGCGTTCCTAGCCGGATAACCGGTAAAACCGGGTTCGGGACCCGGAAAACCGGTATCCGAAAACCGGATCCAGTTCGGAAACCGGACCTGGGTCGGGGCGGGTACAGGTATCCCCCCTTCCCCCTTGGGGGGAGGGGTTGGAGTCAGGCGTGGTGGGGGGTACGGACACAAGAGTCTGACCAACCACTCCTCTCCACAATGATCTTCAGATAATTCAGAAGTTCATGGGAGACGCCCGACTCAGAAGAAGTAGTCGCCCCCTTGGGGCTAACCCTCTTATTCTTGGCCCCCCCTGACACATGAGGTGAACACACAGTCGATGTCAAGGGGAGAGAGTCCGCCGGCTGGCTGGGCAGTACTCAGACGCTTACATTTCTTGGGCAGGTGAGCATGTTACCGCTCCCTTTACCCATTTGAAATGGGCGCCGCTTCCGTAGTAAACCCTGTACTGGGTACATTAGGAAGATCACGACTCTCTTTACTCTTTCCCGCCTTGCTTGGATTAGAAGCGTGCGGAGAGACAAAAAGAGCCGACCCGTGAGCGAACATACCTATGGCTAGGGAGCGAGGAATGATGCTCAAGCGAGACGAATATAGGTGATATAGGTGGACGGAGAGAGCGCGCGGGCGGGCAGGGGCATGCACGTTTCTGACTTCTGAGCCCGACGCAGTGTACTAGTACACCGTCTGTGAATAATGCCCCGAAGGGGAAGAAAAACGGCAAAGTGATTTGATTAAAATACCGTGAAGGGGGTTGACTCAGGAAAAATCCGATACACCAAAATGAGTGTGAAAACTTGGTGAACGGGATTTTTATTGCGAAAAGCAACCAAAAACGCTTTTGGAGGTAAAAATCTCGCAATTTAGGTTAAGGCAGGGGCATGCACGTTTCTGACTTCTGAGCCCGACGCAGTGTACTAGTACACCGTCTGTGAATAATGCCCCGAAGGGGAAGAAAAACGGCAAAGTGATTTGATTAAAATACCGTGAAGGGGGTTGACTCAGGAAAAATCCGATACACCAAAATGAGTGTGAAAACTTGGTGAACGGGATTTTTATTGCGAAAAGCAACCAAAAACGCTTTTGGAGGTAAAAATCTCGCAATTTAGGTTAAGACTTAGCTTCAAAGATGTCACTTCTCTGACGGGGAGAACGGAAGAGGCAGAGCATGGCGGCTGCGCGATCATATAGGTGGACGGAGAGAGCGCGCGCGCGGGCAGGGGCATGCACGTTTCTGACTTAGTTTTTCTCGATTGACGGCATAGTTTGGGAAACTAGCAAATAGGTAGATACATCGATTTATTGCTGTAAATTATACTGTACAATAAATTTATCGTCAAATATTATATGTAGTATTCAAATAAATGATAAGTAAAGTGTTTCCATAACTGAAATTTCTTCAATTAAGCAGCTCAGTGAGGCATTTACTGAGGACTCCTCCCCCGAAGTTCAGGCAGCCAAGGCTGTTGAGAACAGCTCCGACTGACAGCGCCGTCATGGCAGAGTATAGAGAATAATTTCGTCAGTTTTGAATTAAATACAGAATAAATAGGGACAAACAAAGTCCAAAAATACAGTTTCTGACATTTTTTTGTTCTGAAAAATGTCACTAACGACCAAAATCAACCCTAGGGATTAGGGGTGAGCTCTGTGAAACCGCAAGTCTTGCAGTCATTTGAGTGTATGTGGAGCACATACAAATGCATCGCAGTACGGTGAGTACCACTCGTAGAACTGCCACGGGGTACTTATCACAAAAAAATACCACAGACTTCTAATGAGTCGGCAGTAAGTAACGGACATACCCCTGTCCTAATTCAGTAATTGCTTTCTTAGAGGGTTCCCCTCGGTGAGAGAAGTGCGATAAACTCTCAAACTGAGGCTTTGTTTTATTTTTTAAAGAAAGAAAACAAAAAGGAGGAAAAAAAGATCGGGAAATCGTATTTTTTATAGGCAATACCGTATTGTCGTATTTTACTTTTTTTATCGTACAAAATAAGATAAAATCGTACTAGTTTCGTTTTTTCTTCTGGGAAACGGAAAAACGGAGTACTCCGTTTTTTTGCCTCTTAAAAATGTTAAAAACTGAGAAACTCTGTTTAAAACGGAGGAGTTGGCAGGTATGCAGAACGCTGCTGAATCCAAAGTATCCTCCGGCATTCTGCTGGGGGATACAATGAAGTAGTTCGATCTGAAAGATTTCAACCCGATTTATTGCCATAATATGCCGTTACCATGGCAATGCAGATTCCGACACATTCAAAAAATATTTCTTGCACATCTTCATCCCAAGACCAACGTGTGTGGCAAATTTCACAAACATAGCTCGAAAAATGAGGAAGTGGTTCGATGCACAGTATTTGCGACCGACCGCCCGCCTGCCCAACCGAACGTTGGTTCCCTTCAAACTTTCTTTGGCGGGGGTATACATATATACTTACCTTGAGATAAATACCGTTTGATAGAATACATTTACATGTGAGAGTAATTGTACTAAAGAAATAGGAAATGATTGAGTGTTGAGACTAAGTGAGGGCTGATAAAATATGCCTGTGTGTGCGAATCTTCATTTTACGTGAGATAAGTGAGGAAAGATATATGCTTACGTGTGAGAGTCTTCACTGTTTTCCTTGATCATGACTTCCATGATCTTCTTAATAGTCTCTGTCACCTGCTGAGGTTCTCCACAGATTGTTACTGCCTGAAAAACAAAGAAACACGTATTTGTTACAAAATGCACACCTCACAGGATTCAAAGCCATAGCCTCCAACACATTTTTTTCAACAATTCCAATGCCAAGCCCATTCGGTATAGCCACAATCAGCGTCCAAAAATGAAGTATGCAATACAGTAGTTCCATCAACCCCAAATTGTTCATCCATACCCTAGGGTTAATACCCTGCAATATCCTGAAGGAAACTATCTTGGTTACCATTTTATGAACAGCAACACAACGGGGTGGGGTAGGCGTTACGGACACTACACAAAGCTACAGAAATGGAATTTTCCAACATTTACATTAATACACTAATATTTTGCACTTCTTTTAGGAATTTAGTGGCCATTTGTGAAAAATAAAACAATTTGAACTCACTTCAGTACATAAAATAGATGCAGTATACACATCAGCGGCAACACAAGGTCTAATGTGATAAATGGCATTTATATCAAAACCTGAAACTTTTTCAAAAGTCAACCAAACACAGGTAAATGTGACAAATTCCAAACTTTAGTCCCATCAGTATACATATAAAAACAAATCAACTTGCTCGGAAGGCTTGTTCCATATCATAAGTTGTCCAAAATAACTTAGGTACAATTTCCTGTAGGGTGTTACGGACACTACAACGTATACATGTTATTCATTGGTGCAATATATAAGTTATCCATTTGCTTTTTTTCTGTCATTGTTGTTGCTGCATATCTTCAGGCCTAATTATAATTTTAAATCCAACAGAGTATCTTTTCAAATCTGTTCTTTGCAATTTTCCAGTTTGAGGTGTAAAAAGCTGAAAACCCCCAGTAAAATGCATCTTCAAATTGAGAAAAGTAGGTAGTATTGGCTAATACTAATAAACCTTTGTACCCAAAATGTAATTACACTATGTCCATATAAAAAACAAGACAATCATTCTATTTTATTGCATATTATGTGCTATATGTTTGTCAAGATTAAATACTTTACTATTGACTTTAGCCTGTTACGGACACTGTTATTGACATATATATTCATTTATTAAGTACTGTAAAAACGAGGTGAATTGAATAGGAACAAAAAGTGGAAATGTTTTTCTTGGTAATTTCATTTTCAAAGTAATAGTGCAAACTCATCTAATTTATTTTAGTTATGTAATGCATAACTCTAGCTGTCCAATAATGATTTGCACGATGGGAATTGATTAATATTTACCCCCGGGTGGAATAATATGTCCTGAAATATGATTACAATTGAGATGTGGTAAAAATTATCTTTTTATCTTCAGACCTACTGAAGTGAATCATCAGGATTTGCATCAAGACCTCACAAATATGGTCTTGCATATAATTCAACACCGTCTTCCACTTCCACTTTATTTTCACTCTTAGTTTTCTTGTGGGTTGAGGCAATAGTTCTTCTACCTCACCTCACTTTAGTTATCAATTTTCTCTGATCAATTCTCGTAATGATGCTTTATGAATTTAATATTATTGAACGACCCAATCGTGATTTCTGGGCATGTAATATACGAGCTTTGGTTTTAAACATGTCCAAGTGTTTTCAACATCACTTAATAGGTCAATATTTATGCATATTTTTTTACTTATTGATATTTGATATTGTGCCCATATCTAAGGAAAAACATTGTTATATATTGTTATTGTATTCATTTTATGTTATGCACTATAGTATTATGTTAATATGATTGAAAATAAATCTGAATCTGAATCTTTATGTGAAAGAAATTGATGGCAAAAGGGTTTACCCTATATATTTTTTCTTCATTTTTATTGTAAACTTTTTTCCTGAATAACTGGGATGACTAGGAACAGACTACCAAGCAATTATGATTCAGACTTCCGGATGCCAAAACATACATGTACCTTATTGCATAAAGTGTGTATATCAAATGTACCACAGAAATAACAATATTTTAGATCTAGATTGAGGTATGAATAACTGAAAAGCATGAAAACTCAACGGCATTCCTAGAACAGTCATTTTCATGCTCCTTAAGAACCCTGACAGCCTGTCTGGCATAGTTTGGAAAATATTATTTCACACAATAAGTAAAATTAAATAAATCTAAAGACAATCTACATACGTTCCCAGTAGGATTATTCATTAAATAGATTATTGGGGTTATTATTTTAATGAAAAGTATGAAAATTCAAATACTAGTTTACTGATTATCCTTCATCACTCTTCAATTAATACCCAACAGCTATTGTTTACTGCCAATAATTTGCAATGCCTGTTTTCCCCTATCATTTCTGTAATCAAGCAGCTCTAAAGCCACGATGCAAACCATATTAAAACAAATTCCATTTTCACTAACACACAGTACTATATTGATGCCTATGATGATTTAAAAGATGTTTTTCATAAAGTTTATGATAATGTGTTCTGATGTTTCTTGAAGCACTCTCCTTTCAAAAACCCATTTAATACAAATCCCTTGGCCCTTCCCCAAATAAATTCAAAAGTATTTGTACAAAAGTAACAGTTTAAAGCACATATATTTCATAATTGTCCATTCTGTTCCTATACACCCCAACTCCGGGGTGAAAAGGAACAGTCACAAAATTCCATGTAAAAATTAAATCAGATGTTCATGGAATTTCTTTTATATATATGCCAATAAAAAGGTAGCATGAATGGACATTTGCCACTGGCGATGTAATAAAAATGTAAGGCAAAATGTGTCGAAACTTCCGATTCACCCCGTTTTACGGTATGAAATGATAGCCATGTATTTTACTTCTGCCAACTTTGGTCTATTCCTGAAACAAGAACATTTGAGAGATAATTCCTTTGATTAGTATATATGTACATGTAGGAATTCCTATGATTTGGGTACAAAAGGCAAAAATTCCAATAAAACAATTTCAAAATGATAACACTTCAAAGTGTCAGGTCATCAGTGAAAATTTGACATACATTGATAGCAGCTTCATACAACAAGATATTCATTCTGTTTAAGTGCATAAAAATGTAGTACATGTCAAAATTAACTTATTTACAACTGTCCATAGCTTGTTACGGATACTACAGCTCATACTAATATATGAATAATAAATAAATACAGCATTTGTAATGCGCCATCGATCTAGTACACTATTCTGAGGCGCAGGCATAATGGTCATTTACATGTAAAATTTGGTTTGTGCTAACTTCCATTTGGGGCAGTGTTTCGGCAATTCATGAAATAAGAAACTTCAAGAGATATTTCTTTTGTACAATATATTGTCCAGCGGGAACCAGAAGGGTGCTAATGCCATAGACGTTGTGCATCATTAGCAACCTTCTGTTTTTAAACAGTGAATCAATAATGCCATTTTAGCTTTTGCCAGTGACATATAGACTATAATTGAAGTAATTTATTTTGTCATAGACAGCTTTTACTTTGTTAAAATTTATTTCAGAACACTTATCCAGAAAAAGGAGGTACACTTTGGCTTGCAGCCTTAATATTATTCCTTCTGTAGTGTCCGTAACACTGGCATCTACTCTTTTCTACCCTCGATACTGAAACTAAAACACAATGATGCATTCTATTTTATACTTTATTACATCTAACTGATATAGTTGAAATAAAATATTAATATTAAATTACTCATAAGTCAATTTTTGTTCTATTTTTTTAATTAAATTCATGGAAAATAGCTGATTTGTTTGCGAAATTTCATATCCGGGACAAGACCTTCCAGGGAAAGAAAAAATTTTGTATTTATGTGGAGACATTAAGAAGAGCAACTATAACAAATCAAAATGAAATTACAAATTAGTAGTATTTATTTATCAAGCTGTATTTTTACACATTACATACGGGTGTTACGGACACTACATATGTTACGGACACTACAAATGCCATTTATTAAATTCCTAAAAAAAGCCTGTTAAACTTAGCTGAATATTATTATACCACAGCTAGTTCCCGGGGGTAGTTACACAAAGCAAAGTGTATAAGAACTTTGAAAACATTTTCATGTAGCAGGAATCACACCGTTACGGACACTACAGGAAATTCCGGTCAAAATTTATGATCGGAATGGGCGCATATATTTTTGTAAAGTTTGTATCTAAGTTTGATTTTTTGTTTCTGATAATGGGACACTATGTTACTAAGAAAATATAACCAATTACCAATTAATATATTGTCAAAATATATGAATTACAGAGGCAAAATTATGCTCATAGCTGTTTTTCAAAAAAGTGTTACACTTGTGTCTTTTCACAGAAATAACCACTATGTATTCTTGGGTCAATTCTCAAGCAGTAAAAAAATACCGAGTGGAGATTAAAAGGACTATAAGATGGCATGAAAAGATGTGGCATATCTTGTGTAATTTCATGGTAATAGCATATCAAAAAAGACTGTCCCCTAGTGCACGTCATGCCACATGGGGAGGGGGGGCTGGGCGGAATTTGATGCCGCACCCGAAAGGATCAGCGGCAAAATTCTGATGGAGGTTTCCCTATGGAAGGAGATTGCGAGAGTTGTCTACACCATCTCCTCCCCTTCTCCCAACGAGCACCATGCCGTGTTGGAGACAGGGAACGGCAGTACTACAAGCCGTTCCGTGAAACCTGATAGAACCGAAAGGGTAGGGTCCCTAGAAGATTACCCAAGAAAAGATTATAATACCATTCTAAATCAGTCAAATCTCTGCAAAAAGAAATCATTGGTAGAAGAGCATGTCCTAAGAATGTAGACCCCATGAAAGGTATCGTTAACACAACACACAAACACTACATAACAAGGCAAACACCAAGCTTATCTCGCAATGCAGCTTTATTACACCAAGGAATAATTTGACCTGCGCCTTTAAGAGATGTACCTGTGGAATAAGTTTGGTGCTTCTACCTCTAATCCATAGAAAGTTATTGTAATTACGGTGCTTTCTGTAGAAAATTCATTGACCTTCGACCTCGGTCAGATTCAACTCATTTTCGAATATGACCTGCACCTCTAAGAGATGTAGCTGTGGTATGAATTTTGTGATTCCTCCTCAAATCCATAGAAAGTTATTGTGATTACAGTGCTTTTTGCAGAAAGTTCATTAAACTTCGGACCTTAGACCTTGGTCAGATTCAACAAATTTTTCAAACTTGACCTGGGCCTTTAAGAGATGTACCTGCGTTATGAAGTTGATGATTCACAGAAGACGAAGACGACGCCGACGACCAAAATAGAGACGCCTATAGTCTCGCCCACCTATGCATACCAAGGGAAGCAAAGCAAGCGCAGCAAAGCAGGCGCCTTGGAAAGAAGGAAGTTGGTTTCAGAGGGAACATAGAAGGCGACAGGGGCCCAGAATGGCCATTGTCAGGAAAATCTTACCTGATTTTATCATTTGCTAAATAAATTGACGTATCTACCTATTATTGCTAGTTAGGTCCAAACTACGCCACCATCGAGAAAACTTAAGTCACATTCGCGCACGCCCCACCCCCGTATTACACCTTCCCATAGTCACATGCGCGAGCGCACGCCCATCATCTTCCTCTAACGAGCTGCCAGAGACAACATTTAGAACATGTTGCTGGGCAAGGAGAGGGGACGGGAGGGAGGGACATAGGTAGATCATGAGAATCGGGCGTGATTCTCATATCTACGAGATAAACTACCTGTCTTATTTATAATATGCTATTCCAGCACTAGCGCTGCTCCTAACCGAGCCAGAATAAAACAGAAACTAACGTGCACTTAGCGCAAGAGGGCTCACTTCCACAACGCCTTGCCAGGGCGACCCGGAAACCCGTCCTCCCAACATGCCACACAGCAACTGCTAGTGCCGGACCAGCGCAGCGGTGAAGGAGGGAGGGAGCTAAGACAGGTAGTTAGTTTATCTCGTAGATAAGAGAATCACGCCCGATTCTCATGATCTACATCAATAAAAATCCTACCTGTCTTATTTGTAATATGCTAGAGGTACTAACACTCCTGGTATTGTGAGCACGGGGAGACACCCCCGGCACAAGGGCTTCTGGACCCGCAGACTTGATAGCCTCCACCAACCAGCGGGAGACCGTGTGCCTGGAAACCGGTCCATAAGGAGCCTTGAACGAGATAAACGGTTGGTCGGAATGACGAATGTGCTTAGTTTTACTAAGATACTATTTAAGATCCTTAACCGGGCACCAAACCTTGTCCTCTGCCACACCGGATGGATCGAACAAGGTTTAAACCACAACTTCAACCGGCCCTGAAGAAGGCAATCGATTCTTGGCAATGTAGGAGGCTTTAGGGATCAAGCGTACACCGCCTCTTTCCCAGCGGATATGCCCAGAGGCAATGGACAATGCATGCAGGGCACTCCGCCTTTGACCAGAAGCAATGGCCAAAAGAAACGCTATCTTGATAGACAGGTCTTAAAAGGGGTCAGGCTAAGCGCGTTCAGTACCAAAGGAAGACTCCAGGCGGGCGACAACTTCCGAGATGGAGGTCTCTTCAGAAAAAAGGGACGCAAGAGTCTGGACATATCCGGAGCATTAGAAATGCTGTAACCGTCCCGGAAACCCTTGTCGTCTACCGCCGACCGGTAGCCCCACATGGTGGAAAGGGAAAGGCCCCGGTCAAAAAGGTGAATAAGAAAGTTTCAACTGAGTGCTCCTCACACCAGTGGAAGAATCCTGCCAAACGGGAATTGTAGGCTTCCCTAGTGGAATCCCTGTGGCTCCTAGAGATGAAGGCCGCAGCCCTCTCAGAAAGGCCCGCCTCACGGACAGTTTCCCCGATATTGGCCAGACCGTCAGGCCGAGCCTGGATGGGTCAGGATGCAGAATCCCGGAGAGTGGCTGGCGCAGCAAGTCCGGTCGGCTGGGGAACAACCTCTGATGACCTGCCAGGAGCTCCACAAGTTCCAGAAACCATGGCCGCTTGGGCCAGCTATTAACAAGAGGGTCGCTCGGTCTTACCGGACCTTCCCCAGGGTGTTAGCACCCTGGGGACTAGACTGATGGGGGGAAAAGCATAACCTGCCCCATTGGATGGAGAAGGCATCCACCCACCAGGCGTCCGGATCCTTCACCCTGGAGCAGTAACTTGGAAGTCGGTGGTTCAGAGATGAGGCAAACAAGACGGAGGGATCGAGCATCCGCTCCGATGGCAGCAAACTGCCCGCTACCAGGTTGCTGAGAGGGTCGAAATTTGTGCGGAAAAACTCCAGCAGGTGGAACTGCAGGGGCCTCATGTGGAGGCGGCAGTCTGGCAGGACTTCCACGAGACTCGCCAGGTAGCCCAGGAACCGGAACCAAATCCTGGCGGGAGCTCACTGCTTCCTCCGTAGGGAGTTGGCAGCTGCCACAATCCTGTCCATCCTCTCGGGACTTGGACGGGCCAATTGGGCTGGCAGGTCTATCACAGCCCTCAGGAAGAGGGGAAACTTCTCCCAGTTTATCAGTTATCAGTTTATGGGTACGCAGGAGGGCCTGGGACTCGGCTACTATGAGCCAGTCGTCCAGATAACAAAACATCCTGATTAACTGCTTCCACCCGGGTGAACAGGCGTGGTGCCGGTCTCAGGCCGAAAGGCAGGGCCTTGTACCTGTAACACTTGCCCTCCAACCGGAACCCCAGAAGGTCCCTGGAGGCAGGGTCTATGGGGACATGATGGCAAGCGTCCTTGAGGTCTATGAGGTCCAGTCCGCGGGCAGTAGACAGGGCAGGATGGAGGAGAGGGTCTCCATGTGGAGGTTGATCCTTTTCAAGTTCAGGATCATCCGGAACGAAATTTCCCGAGCGCTTGGGCACGACGAAAACAGGGAAGAGGCACAACCGCGGGTGGTCTCTCACCCGTTCTATCACTCCTTTTTCTAGGAGGGAGACCACCTCAGTCTCTAAGATTCGACAAGCGTCCCTTGTCAAGAGGGGGTACGGAGATCTTAACACACCACCTGGCAATGGGTCGGCCAGGTGGATTTGAAAACCTGACCGAAACCACCGGCAGGACGAAGGCATCAGTGGTGATGCCTGCCCAGGCCAAGCGAAAGGCCGAAAGGCAGCAACCCACCTCCCCTACGTGCCCGTCTAGCGCTCGGGACAAGGAGTCAGGAGCGCCCCTTACCCCTACGACTCTTGTAGAAACCGCGGCACCGGCCCATCTAGCCGCCCTCCAGAAGGGACAGGCGTAGATTGAACTAATTTCCTGTCTTAAAAAAATGTCACTAGAAAGTCCGTACCACAAAATTAATAAGCATTAAATGTGGACGGAAATAATTTCTTAAACCAGATCAGAAAGCGCAAAAAACAGATAAACCTCAATTTTGGGTGCAGTGTCTTATCTGACTGTGTTCACTCCTCAGCAGTGAGAATGAAAAGGGGAAGATAGCGGGCATGCGCTCGTGCATGTGACTATGGGAAGGCGTCATAATGGGGGTGGGGCGTGCGCGAATGTGACTTAAGTTTCTCGATGGTAGCATAGTCTGGACCCAACTAGCAATAATAGGTAGATACATTAATTTATTGTAGTAAATATAGTAACTGCCGTACTAAAGATGTGTAGTACATTGTACAGACGCATAAAACGGCTGTGCGCGCGTTTGAGACCAATGCAAAACTTTCGTTCAGCAAGCTCAGATGGACGAGAACATTGTTCAAAATAAAGTTAAAAAACAAAACAAGAGCTGTATATTTGGGCAAAAGTGTTTGCTGATCTTGTAGAAAATATATTGATAATGATTATTCACTCTTAATACTATATTAATGTCCTTTTTTCATAAATTGTCCGTTGAACAGAGGGGTCAAATACCGCATTTTGTGTACAACGTTATATGCTGCAGCCTGCAGATCTTGTGCCTCTTACTCTTCATACGTCACTTGTGGGTGTGACGTCAATTTGCCAATCAGCTCACAAGGTTTTGAAGATCACATTACAAGAAAATTCAATCAAAATAAATATTGACTTAATACTTTAATTATTGCATAGATGGCATAAATTAAACAAGGTTATCCAAATTCAACGCTTGGAAACATTTGAAGTAGTGATTATTATCAATTATAAAACGGTAAAATACAGTCCCCGATATAGCAGCTGAAGAGCTCCTCGAACGCTGCCGAGATGTGTGACGACACACCAGGAACCAGTCCTGTCTAAGCAGACTATGTCCCATAACATCTTACACATTTTTCAGTGCCTGTTTTGTCATCTCCTCTTCACTTATTTCTCTTACTTGACTAGCGTCAGTCTTAATGTTAGTCTGTTGCCTCACTCTTAACTTCGTGTATGCTATTATTTTGATGAAAAATGCAGCGTTAAAAAAATAAAGGAATCAGTCACTTGTAAACACTTTTAGATTGTTTGGTGCCTCCAAATTTTTAGATTACTTAGAAAAAAGTATACTCTTTCAGGAAATACCCAAAACTGAAATTTGACCATGCCAACCCAAAACACATTGACTGAGCTCTAACTGAAAATCACACAGTGCAACTTTTTGGTGGTTTTGTGGTGCCTGGTCACATATGAAGAAGGGCTACCAAAAAGTAATTTGGCCAACGATATCTAAATTTCAAAGAGATAATCACATTTCTAGAAAATTCATTTTCTCCCATTTCATATGACACCTCAGTCGGGAAAAATGAGCCAGGGATGACAAAGCTCTGTTGGTGTAATATGATGCCTGCATTTCCATGATTTATTAAAAGCTCTGAATCGTCCCAATTCTGTCACCACTCTGTTGTTACTGCATGGTCAAGTAGGTTAATGAAAACGTACCTCATTATCACTCAGTTTTTAACATTCTGTACTCGCCACTCCATTTTGTTGACGATCAGCCATGCATGAAATTGTTTGTCTTGTTTGCTTAGGCCCGGCGCACACTGCATGATCTGACTACGATGCGATTTCGGGAAAAGTTGTTATATAACATTTAATATGAACCTTCAAACACGTAAAATCTTCGTGACCAAAGTTCTGAATAGTAGTATGAATACTAAAATCGAAATTCCAGGTTACTGCGACCCTCCGTGTAGGAATAAAAGCGGATTCAATTCCAAATCGTAGTGACGTCATACCAATCTTGCGATCGACTAAGATTTGAAGCCGATTTGGCCTTTACTCTAACCAGAAGAATTGCAGTTAACCAAAATTTCGATATTAGTATTCGTATCATTATTCCGAACTTCAAATGAGATAATTTCGCTTTTTTAAACTTTCATATTTAATGCAAACTGCAATTTGTTCGAAAATCGGGTCGCAGTCGGATCGTATAGGGTGCGCCGGGCTTTATTGCTAGGACAGGCAACCAGTGCAAACGGATTCGTTTAATAAATCATGAAAATACAAGCATCACTTTACACCAAAAGGTTTGTCATCCCTGGCTCATTTTACAAGTACCAGATTGAGGTGTCATATGAAAGGGCAGAAAATGAACTTTCTAGAAATGTGATCTTTTTGAAATTCAGATATCGTTTGCCAAATGACTGTTTGGTAGCCCTGCTTCATATTGTCTTTATAAATTCACTTATGAGTGAAGTATGTATCATATGAGTGGCATCAAATTAAAGATTCCAAGCTTTACAAATATGTGTCATTTATTAATAATTGTGGTTAAGATATAATTAAACATTAATAAAGCTCGGTTTGGTTTTTTCTGGGACGCACTGTATAGGTGTATCCAAATCTATGAAAATAAGGAAGTAGTATGTCATTTTAACCCCTCGACACTGCACTACTACAAAAATACAAAAATCTTGATTACCAAAAAAAATAGAAAGGTTTCACTTATTAACCTGTACCTTCTCTGAAGATCCAATGTTGTCCTTACGATGTATGTCAACTCTGTAAGGAAAAAAAATAAAATACATCTTCAGGCATTAAGATAACGTGGATGCACCTTTAATCACCATAATGCAAGCTGAATGCGGGTATGCGACATCTTATACGTTTCTGCCTAAATTCAGTTACCGTAAGTTCATGGTTGAAACTGTTCTTGAAATATTGTGAGAAGTTATGACAAAATGCCTGCAATAAGCAAGTTTGGAATTAGGCCTGGAAATAGTATTCGGTAATCTGTAATTGTATACCACTTTTCTCACTATTTGAATATTCATCCAATAACGAATAGTGATTTAGACATTCGATTACCTAAAACATCTTAACAAAAACGATCTTTATAACATCAGGAAATACTGCACAACAGACGATGAGCACATAAAAGGCATAAAGAGACATTTCCCTTGCTAAAATAATAATACAGAGGTCAAAAACATGCCACAAAAAGTAAAAAAATAAAACATGAAAGTAAAAGAGTTATGTCGTCACCTCGACAATGAAACACACGAGCCAGTCAGCCATAATCAGTTTATAGTAAACCGGTATGATCATGGCGAAACACAGCGGCCTAGCTCGCTACCGTCTGTGCAGAGCTCTGCACCTGACCCCGTGTATTGTGGATAGCTAGTTTAGCTCCGATAAATGGAGGAAAGATGATTGTAATTCTTCAAATATGAAAGATCGTTGCAAAGTAAAAATCACCATCATCACTTTACAGTAATCCTGTGTTCTAGCTGTCTCTGTGATATTATTTGTTTTGTTTTGATAGCCATGGTGATCCTATTTCGTCTCATATACGTATATATATATGGCTAGCTAGCTGCTTTGCATGCATTTGCATACATGTATTATTGAAAATAACTACAAACTACAAACTACATACATGCAAACGACATACAAACTACATACAATGAGGGCAGCATCACCAAAAAGTAAACATGTGTAGATTATACCAAGTTACATCTCCATGGAAACTTTCAAAGAAATAAATCAAGAAATGTGACCTACAGAGTGCACTCACACCATTCTCCAAAGTATGACCTCTGACCCTATAAAAGACTGGACACTGGTGGCAGCATCACCAAAAACTAAAGATCTTTATATTACATCAAGAGACACCTTTATGCAAAATTTGAATGAAATCCGTCAAGAAATGCAGAAGAGTGCAAGAAATGGACAAATGACCTTTGACCCTAAAAAGGACAGAACAATAAGGGCAGCATCACCAAAAAGTAAAAAAATATGTCGATTATACCAAGATAAATCTCCATACAAAATTTGAAAGAAATCCATCCAGAAATGTGGCCTGCAGAGTGCACTCACGGCATCCCCTGAAGTATGACCTTTGATCCTATAAAAGAAGGAACACTGGAGGCAGCATCACCAAAATCTATAGGTTTCTAGATTATACCAAGAGACACCTTCATGCCAAATTTGAACAAAATCCGTTGAGAAATGTGACCGCTTAGAGCGCACACAAACTATCCCCCCAAATATGGCCTTTTACCCTATAAAAGACGGAACACTGGGGGCGGCATCACCAGAAATTATAGGTGTCCAGATTTTACCAAGATACACCTCCATACAAATGTTGAAATCTGTTGAGAAATGTGACCGCTAGAGCGCACGCAAGAATGTGACCCCTAGAGCGCACACAAGAATGTGACCTTGTGATGCGGTGGCGGCGGCAGAACGCTGCTGAATCCAAAGCATCATCTGGCACTCTGCCGGGGATATAATTATGGCTTTTGTAGCAAGCCTCTTATTTGTTATGCCTGTGACTTGTGTGTTCAAATCATATTAGATCACCCAATTGTTATTATGTGAGTGCCTTTAACCGAAAACCGTTGGGTTTTTAGCCCTCGTTAAACGGAAAATG
This sequence comes from Heliocidaris erythrogramma, assembly GCA_025617745.1. NCBI lineage: Eukaryota > Metazoa > Echinodermata > Echinoidea > Camarodonta > Echinometridae > Heliocidaris > Heliocidaris erythrogramma. The sequence continues at coordinate 17,454,305 of CM046870.1, read as the reverse complement.
AAATACACAAGATATTACAGCACGAAACCATATTTTTTAAATTGCCGTTTTAAGTTATGTTGGTATTCGAGGTCTTGCATTTAATTTGAACATTAACTCTGCCATGAAAATGTTGGTTAGACACTTAAAACAAAAAAATGGCGTAAATTTCACTTTAATTGTGGCTCAAAGCTGAAAAGTCATGGCACAATTCAATCTCCAGTAAAAAGACATTTGTTTTCTTATATTAATTTTATTTTTTGTTGGATTCCTGTTTCTAAAAGTTGCTTTTGGTGTCAAAATTGTGAATTTCTCCAAATATCCTTCCTTCTCAAATACGTTTAGTCACGTGACTCACATTCGTGATCGCGATCGCAAGTCATGTAATTATTCTTCCTTCTCAAACAATGTGTAATCGGATAAATTCAATAACAAACTTAATTATTGCAACGGGAATCCAATAAAAAATCATATTAAATAAAGAATATACCGTATTTTCCAGCGTACAGGCCGCGGTATTTTCACCCAAAATATGATCCCAAAGTCTGGGTGTGGCCTATAAGCACAACAGACAAAAATGAACCGCCTCGAAAATCACAACACGTGTTGGAATGGACGGGACTAGATCTACGGTGAGCCTGTGCTTTATCCCTATCGATATACATTCATTCATAAATATATAATTCTGAACTAATAATTAAATATCTCATAAATATAATAATTACAAACAAGGCTTCCGAGGTTGACGAAGCACTCATACGAAGCCCGATTGAGCTCGAGTAACGTGCTCAAATCAGTCTCGAAAAATACCTGAATTTTCTTCCCGGGTTGATTTTATGATACCGTAGTATCAAAGAGGCAAAGTATTTTCTTTTCTATGAGCTATTTGTAATGGACGTTGCAGCCCTACATAGGCGCTCATAGGAAAGTAAAAAAACTGAGTCATGCGAGCGTGGCGTCTGCAGCGTCTCGCAACTGGGGATCCAAGTGCCGCGCCATGGCAGAGGTTCAGAAGGTAGTCATGGTAATGCCCCCCTAAAGCTCCTGCATTATAAGCTCTGTGAAGTGCACTATTAGGTATACTGTAAACTGTATGGTTACAATAATTTATGGCAAGCAAATCAATCTTCAAAAATACTTACCATCAAGGTCAATGTACAGTATTGCTCAAAATAAAGTTGACGATTAACGCACGCTAACGCGCAGATCGATGTGGGCCTGACTAACGCGCTAGTAACGCGCGTGAATGTTAGGCGAGTTTGGAGCGGCGGTGGTTCGGCCAGCGCAAGATAGGCGAACTATATTATTGAGGCGTTGCTAGCGCGTTAGGATCGACGATACTAATCAGTCGCGCGAGTCCATTTTTGAACACGCACGTGTTGAATTACCGTGCGAGAATGCTCCACCGTAATTTCTCGCGTGGAATTCCCGCGCCTTTCCCATTAAATTTTTAAACAATCGTGCCCTTCGATGTGGGTATATAGAGGGCATTGCAGCTGACGGGAGCGCGATGGGATATATAAACGTCTTTTTCGAGCTCACATGCGTTGGCAATCGTGGCTCGTAGCTAGCGAACGTTCGAATCGGCTCCTACACTACCGCTCACAGGTTTTGGCATCGGTAGCGCACCGTTAACCTGTCGCCATGGAATGCAACTGCAATGTCGGTACTGCATGCAGTATGGATTATACCGGTATTACAACTAGAAATGTGCATTGCTGGGGCCGCGCAATGCTAAATGTATCCCCCGGCACTGGCAGCGATTTGAAGGAGGGACAAAGACCCTCCCCCATCCCCTCCCTCAAACAAAAGGATGGTGTAGAAATTAGATACATGTGTAGGTTTCACTAAGACACATCTTCATATAAAATTTGAAAGAAATCCATCAAGAAATGTGGCCATGCCCTGAAGTATGACCTTTGACCCTATAAAAGACGGAACACTGGTGGCAGCATCACCAAAAACTATAGGTTTTTAGATTACACCAAGAGACACCTTCATGCAAAATTTGAACGAAATCCGTCAAGAAATGCAGAAGTAAGAGTGCACAAAAGGGAAAAAAATTAGCTTTGACCCTATAAAGGATGGAACAATGAGGGCAGCATCACCAACCAGTAACGATGTGTAGATTATACCAAGATACATCTCCATACAAAATTTGAAAGAAATCCATCAAGAAATGTGGCCTGCAGAGTGAACTCACGCCATCCCTTGAAGTATGACCTTTGACCCTATAAAAGACGGAACACTGGTGGCAGCATCACCAAAAACTATAGGTTTTTAGATTACACCAAGAAACACCATGCGAAATTTGAACGAAATCCGTCAAGAAATGTAGAAGTGTGCAAGAAATGGAAAAATGACCTTTGACCCTATAAAGGACGGAACAATGAGGGCAGCATCACCAAAAATTAAATATGTGTAGATTATACCAAGACACATCTCCATACAAAATTTGAATGAAATCCGTCAAGAAATGCAGAAGTAAGAGTGCACAAAAAGGAAAAAAATTAGCTTTGACCCTATAAAGGACGGAACAATGAGGGCAGCATCACCAACCAGTAACGATGTGTAGATTATACCAAGATACATCTCCATACAAAATTTGAAAGAAATCCATCACGAAATGTGGCCTGCAGAGTGAACTCACGCCATCCCTTGAAGTATGACCTTTGACCCTATAAAAGACGGAACACTGGTGGCAGCATCACCAAAAAGTACAGATTTTTAGATTACACCAAGGGACACCTTCATGCAAAATTTGAACGAAATCCGTCGAGAAATGCAGAAGTAAGAGTGCAAGAAATGGAAAAATGACCTTTGACCCTATAAAGGACGGAACAATGAGGGCAGCATCACCAAAAATTAAACATGTGTAGATTATACCAAGACACATCTCCATACAAAATTTGAACAAAATCCGTTGAGAAATGTGGCCTGCAGAGTGCACTCACGCCATGCCCTGAAGTATGACCTTTGACCCTATAAAAGACGGAACACTGGTGGCAGCATCACCAAAAAGTACAGATTTTTAGATTACACCAAGGGACACCTTCATGCAAAATTTGAACGAAATCCGTCGAGAAATGCAGAAGTAAGAGTGCAAGAAATGGAAAAATGACCTTTGACCCTATAAAGGACGGAACAATGAGGGCAGCATCACCAAAAATTAAACATGTGTAGATTATACCAAGACACATCTCCATACAAAATTTGAACAAAATCCGTTGAGAAATGTGGCCTGCAGAGTGCACTCACGCCATGCCCTGAAGTATGACCTTTGACCCTATAAAAGACGGAACACTGGTGGCAGCATCACCAAAAAGTACAGATTTTTAGATTACACCAAGGGACACCTTCATGCAAAATTTGAACGAAATCCGTCGAGAAATGCAGAAGTAAGAGTGCAAGAAATGGAAAAATGACCTTTGACCCTATAAAGGACGGAACAATGAGGGCAGCATCACCAAAAATTAAACATGTGTAGATTATACCAAGATACATCTCCATACAAAATTTGAACAAAATCCGTTGAGAAATGTGGCCTGCAGAGTGCACTCACGCCATGCCCTGAAGTATGACCTTTGACCCTATAAAAGACGGAACACTGGTGGCAGCATCACCAAACACTATAGGTTTTTAAATTACACCAAGAGACACCTTCATGCAAAATTTGAACGAAATCCGTTGAGAAATGTGACCGCCAGAGCGCACACAAGAGTACACACAAGACATCTATCAAAATATGACCTTTGACCCTATAAAAGACGGAACACTGGGGGCAGCATCACCAGAAACTATAGGGGTCCAGATTTTACCAAGATACACGTCCACAGGAAGTTTGAAAAAAATTCGTCGAGAAATGTGACCGCTAGAGCGCACACAAGAATGTGACGCGGCGGCGGCGGCGAAACGCTGCTGAATCCAAAGTATCCTCCGGCATACTGCCGGGGGATACAATTAGCAGGTTGGCCAAGAAGAGCGCGCCCAACACAAAAAACTTTCTGAAGAAAGTCAAGCGAACACTGATGAACAATCTACATTTGATAACCAGGATAATGATAAACCCTTGAAATCATATATGATGAAGGGCATTAAAGACAGCCACAAAGAAAGCTTCACACATGCTTCTAAATGAGCTATGAGCTTCTATGGGGGGGGGGGGGGGGGGGGGCTGCATGCGCATCTCCAACCTCCGGATCCGTCAATGATAATTGCACGATTTTTACAAAAAATATTTGTGCATGATCATATCACGCTCACGACCATCTTGCCACCTGTTTACCGACCATTTCTCGAGTGGCGCCTCTCACATCCATATTATCATTTGTATATTCAACACTCGGCCGCAAACTGGTTTTGTATTATTGCAGAACAAGCGATTAAAGGGCGTAGTTTACAAACTCACTCAACATTCGCTCCATACTAGCACATGACATCTCATAATTCGTATACTAACTTAAGTTTTAATATCAACGAGCTTGATCTGACAATGTCACAATTTCCTGAAACTTTAGCAAAGTAAAAAATTACTGAAATCAGATTAAGAGTACATGAGCGATATATCCAAAATAATATCCTTCCTTATTCATGCGAAAGTGAAAAGCAAGGCCGGCAGCAAAGAATGTCTAGAATGCGCGCGATCAACAATTTTCATTCTTAAACTAAACTAAACCTCATTTGACAAGCGGTCTTTTATCACAAGCCATGGCACGCGCAAAAATAGGCCAAGCAGTCAGTGAAGGTTTGCGCCTTTTTTATTTTTGTTCTTTCACACCGCGGCTTCGTATAAGGAGATCGAATTTCAAAACTGCAGGTGCGTTAAAGGATGACAGTCACGGACGTGAGGGGAAGAAAACTTCATGAATTTTTAAAATAAATTATGAGTTTGATGAAGTTGATATTGATGACGATAATTGTTTTGATGATATGATTATCAAGATAATGATGATTAATGATGATAAGCATTATATAATGATGCTATGATGATGATGATGATAATCATGATATAACGATGTGATGATGATGATAGTTCATTTTCATCTCATCATGATACAGATCGAATTTTAAAAGGGAATCGCATGTGCATTAAAGGAAGAAGTTACCGTCCGAAAAGGAAGAAAACTTCATATTTTTTTATGAATGATGAGTTTGATGAAGTTGATATGCAGGGGCGTATCCAGGGGGGGCGCAACAGGCGCGCCCCCCTATTGGCCGTCGTAAAAAAAATAGCAAAAAAAAAAAATCCTCATACCAATTGAAAATACTGTTCATTAAATAGGCTTCAAAATTCGTCACATATAGCACTATTTTGCATCTCAGCCCTTTTCCAAAGACCCCTCCCCCATGACGGCGATCAATAATTCCTGCCCCCCCCCCATTGGGAAATCCTGGATACGCCACTGATATTGATGAAGATAATTGTTTTGATATGATTTACCCCCTCGTCACCTTACAGAGCCGCTGTGATTTTGCCGCTGGCCTTTCATTAAAACGGAGACAATACCCATTAAATCCTATATAAATCTGCCTAAAGATTTGTTTACAAATTATATATAAATCCTGTTTTTCATTACAGATCGAGCATACGATCTTTAACACTGGGAGTAATATGCCGAAAGGTTTGTTTACAAATTAAAAATTCCTCCCCAGTCAAGCTTCTTCATTTACAAATCCTATATAGTTTTAAAAACAAGTATTGTTTGCTGACCCAGATTTGGTCTTGCTGGTAACTTACGTAACTTCACACCTTGAACAATAGGGAGCTTACCTGAGTTGTGGACAGATGACGCAGGTATTGAATAGGAGTTCTCTACTGTACAGCCAATTGAATAGGAGGAAATCGGACTCTTGACCTCTTCAATGCCTCTTCCTCTGACTACGAATTACTTGGTTTTCATAAAGCCTTAATTAGTCCACTGTTATGGTCGGGCCCTTATCAGGGCCACACATCTCCAAGAAAGATTTTTTTTTTGTTTTTTTATCTTAATTATTTGTAAATATCTTGATTTGTCATTAATTTTTATATCTGCTTGAAAGTTTTTTATGCTTATGAACTCTCAATAAATACACACACAAAAAAGAAAGAATATTTTTTTTTCCCTCTCTCATGCTTCTCTTAAGTTACTCTTTGTCTTTTCTTCTTTCTTCTCTTATTTGACCCCCTCCCTATGAACATGAATTTCAAGAAATCACACATGAAACAGAAATTCCTTTTATTCTTGTTTTTCCTTCTTCCTTTCTCCTTCTCTTACTCGTCTCTTTCTCCTACCCCCATATTAACATATTGATGAATTTTAAGAAAATCACACATGAAACAGAAATTCATAATTCTCTTTATTCCTTTTTTTCTTCTTACTTCCTACTTCTCCTCTTAGTCCTCCCTTTCTACCCCTCCCCCTTCCATATGAACATATTGAATTTCAGAAAAGTCAAACATGAAACATTCATTATTTCCTTTGCCGTATTCATAATTAGCTCCGAACCTGAAACTTTTCACATCTTTCTCTGTTTTCTCATTTAGAACCAAGTTAATACATTCGCGACATTGATTTTCTAAAAATGGATCATGACGACCACTCTTCAAAGACGGCAACAAGCGCAGTACATGCTCTTGCAAGTCTAGGAACACGACACTCACCAAAAGGGACATGCAGTTTGAGAGGGACTGTTCCCAAGCTAAATATTCCTGTGATTTACACCATTCAATTGAAATGAAATCTTTATGAAAGCTATCATTTAGTAAAGTAATCTGTTATATTCTGAAATAGTGATACAATGTACTTTTTATATTTTTATTTATTTTCGTTTGTCTGTCATTCTTGAAAGTGCATGCCCATTTCAAAGTGGAATCATCTATTCTAGTCATTCATGCTGGCACAGCGTGATTTTGGATTCGTCGACTCTGTACAGGGGGGTTGAAAAATGACACCCCGAGCAGTAAGGGATCGAGTCGGATAAAGTCACAAAATGAGAGAAGTAATATCTTTACTTACATGCAAAATCTGAAAAGTTTCGTATTATTAGCAAACTGACCTTGCTAAAAAAATTTATGAGTCTGTGATTTTGTCCCCAATTTATCATTCATCCTGTCCCAAAATGGTATAGCTACTCGAAGGACCACAACTATCGATAGCTTGTGTTATTTTTAGCCCAAGGAAAAAATAGCGTGGGAATTGGAAAGGGAGGTATGCCAGGAATGTGATTCATCGCGCAGTACAGAGCCAGTGTGTACATTACGTGTATTTTTGCATGTGTGTGTGTGTGTGTGTGTAGTGTGCAATAGTCTGTCATCTAGTCATTCATTTGGAAATTCTTGAAAATAGTTCTTTGATTATCAGATTGAACGTGTTGGAGTTGAATATAATGGTGTTATATTATGTAGCAATAATAACAATTGAATGTTTGAACTACCAGAAACCTTATATTACAACAGAAAATACAAGCAAAAAATAAATATAGTATTACCCAGGACTGGTAATTCTAAACTACTGCAGCCCACTGGTAAACGTTGCCTAGTGACCAAGAATGACTCATTACTCAACAACCCTTTCTCGGTAATGTAAACAATAACACTGTTGGAAATTGATAATATTATGCTGAATCGAGGAGTTATCACAGACCTCCTTGCTTGGCCGAATAATGACCCCAAAGCACAAGATTTACGTTGGTGAATAAATTAAATTGTAGCTCTTACTTGATTATTCTTGAAACTGTAGAAATAAATATTTTTACTGGTTGGTTGGTTCCCCTAACTGCCTAAGCAGTAGCAGTGGCCATTCAAAGGGGATATCAAGAGGCACATCTCCCCCAGTAAATTTTGCCATATCCAGGTCATAACTTTGTGTGTCCCCAGCCTTGAAAAAATTCTTCTAAAAAAAATATTTTATTATTGAAACATCCCTCCCCGAAAACTTGATTAGACGTGTCAGAGAGCGTTGCGTGGTGAGGAAAAAAAATGTTAGCAATTTGTATTCAGTGTTCAGTCATGTCAGTGTTAGTAAATGTATTCATGTTCTTTCTTTACATTGCAATTTTTTTTTTTTTCTTTTTCATCGGGCTTGGATAAAATAAAAATTACAAAATATATTGGATCTCGACTTCAAAATGACATGCATGCGAGGCACAGAGCTAACTCACTCAACCACGCTCATATCCGGCATGCGCATGCATCACAGTCACACAACAAAGTCACACTCAAACTTATACTGGCGTACATTCGGCGAGCCTCAGCCACCAGACAAATTTTGCAAATCCACACGAATATTTTTGAAAAATACATACAGTTGTTGTATATATTTTACAACTCCGAAACCCACTCAAACAGACATGAATGAGTTAGTAACCCAAAGAAAAAAGTTCAACGAAATGACAGGCATGACTACCGTACGGTAGTCCGTATTCACAACATAGACAAATGCCATTCACAACACACGCGAACACTTGCGAGCGCGATAGACTCACTCACGTCGAACAAACTCACCAGATTTTCACCGAAAACAATTAAAATTACGTACTACACGTCCACCAGGATAAAATAAATCACAAAAACTTCCACAACAAAGTGGACAAAACCGGGGGAAATAAACAGAAATGCACAGAAGATAAGAAATAGATGAGAAATTAGACGTGCTAGGCTATCCTGAATCTAACTGAAATTGAAAAGTCTGAAGTTGGGTACCCTGAAGTTGTAGATAAAAAAAAAGGATCGCGATAGCCGCTATCGATTTCCCCTTGTTGCTAGGATACTTTGGCTAGGAACAATAGATATGAATATTCATTGCAGGCTCGTACAGATTTGAAGTGAAATGTCCAATAATGGGTCTTCTAAAATTCATAAACCTGAAATAGATTTTTGGTGAGACGAAGTAAGGAGTGTTCTGATTGGCCAAAATATTTCTGCATCGGCAGGCGAAGTTTGGGGTCACAAAACGTTCTAGTTTTCTTGTAAACAAGGCAAACCACATAATGTGGTCACTCTGTCGCGAATGGGTTAATACATGGTAGTCCTCCCCTTAAATATCAGGCTAAAAGACCATAAATTTTCCTCTGTATCCGATAATTTAACACAATAATTTATATTTAATATCAAGCTCTCGCCCCTTTAAATTCCTCACTAGAAGACCAGCGTTAGAAGATTTATGACACTTGTAAATTACACAATGGCCAGTTGACCTGCAGAAGGAGAGAAAGTGCCAGACCAGCAGTAAACAAACACTAGGTCACTGTAAGGGCATGCAGGCCACGTGCGTTTATCTCATGCATGTGCTGGGTCACAACATGACCCAGGCCGGGGAGCATTTCATGGAGTGTCTTGTCAGTGATTTTTACCGACAACTGTTATAAGCTACTGAAATCCTTGCATCTGATTCGCTGAGAGCAAATTTGTCGGTAGAATCACTGACAAAACACTTGATGAAACGCTCCCCTGGTCTATTGTTCTCCCTCTCCGATCCCTTCTATTACGCGCGCGCTGTTGGTACATGTACTGTACGTACGTGATGGTACGCTGGACGCTCATAAAGAGCCAGGCCGTCATGCCAGGCGAGGGAGGGCAACAAAATTCTAACTTTTCTAGTGACCGTTGATTCTCTTAAAAGTAATGTCAATTCTGCGGCATTTATTGGATATAAATAAGGAATATTTTCGGCGTATTTTCTACAGAAAACTGTAAATTGACACAAACAGGTACTTGGTCTGTTTTGTAATTTTTCAGACATTTTGTAGTTGACTGAGATACGAGTATGATCGTGTCCTGGGTTCTATGTACATGTAGCTGGCTGTATGACCAAGGAGTAGCTCCTTGGTATCAAAAACCTTCAGCCCTCTAAAAACAATTGAGCCCGTACGCCCATGCTTAAGAGGGTGTTTATTATTATGTTTACGAAGGGGAAATTGAAAATTAACTAGAAAATTAACTAGAAAACTAGACTTGAATTCGTCACGAAGACGAATTAGGTGGTCTGTCCTTAAATTGGCACGATCATGATTGTAATCAGGATGATCATATTAATGGGGAAATACTAAACAGAAGACAGGATGTCAAGAATGCCATGAATGGAGATGCTTCCTGAGGACAGGAATGTAGCAAAATGTGTATCGGTCATTGTAAAATGATTATGGTGATGATAACGGTGATTATGATGATTATAATGACATAATGATGATGGCGATGATATAATAGTAGCGATGATGATCATGATGGTGATGATAATAATGATGATGATACAGGATACTTGGCAGATTAACACCATAGCTCTAATACAGGACAGGAAATCACAATTTGCCATAGGGTTGTACATAAACTACTGCACACTACTTTCTAATAGACATAATACGGAAAATAAGGCAGTTTATTACATGATTAGTGATATTTTATGTTACAATAGTCGAAGAGGATGGTAAAATGACAGGCAAAAATAAGCAAAAAAAAAAAAAAAAAAAAAAAAAATCGGCCCCGGGATCGAACCAGGTACCTTGAACATGGTAGTCATGTGCTTTACCGATAGACCAAAATAATTCCCATAGAGATAACACGTAAACGAAAAACGGGATTCTCAAATCCCATTTTGTACTGAAAAATTGGGCATGATCCCGACATCTGATTAAAAATTGGAGGGCTTACTAATAAAAGCTTATAGTCTCAGCTACAACATATTAAAATCTGAAAGGAAATAGACCAATAATAACTGAGATACTGCTCAGAGAACGATGTCATGTAGATTCGTGATTCGAAAAAAAATCATCTTCCATAGATATAACACGCAAATAGGGAAAAATCTGACATGTCGTCTTTAATTGAAGATTTCAGTGTGATAACGTCATCAAAATGAAAAATGATGGTAACTGATCTTGTAGAGAATTGTCTCAGCTATAACATATCAAAATTTGGAAGAAAATCGATCACCTATTACTGAAATATTATCAAAAGAATACAAAAATGATGACATAATTTTTTCAAAATCACTTTTTTGAGTTCATATGCAAATATGATGACGTTAGAACATGAGATCGGCAAAAATTCTACATTAATTAATATCTACAACTCACAGGCTTTCAGAATATGTAAAGAAATTGGGGGGTTTCCGCCACTTCTGAGGAGCTATGGCGAATTCTAGATGGGCATGTTTTTACCACTTTTTACATTAGAGTGCCCATTGACGTGCGCAAGAATTTGAAAGTTTGATGCGCGCGTACGACATTATGGAAGGTCGAAAATGACTGTAAATAGTTGGAAATTGTCAAGAATAGTATCAGGAAGATGAAACATGCGAAAAACTGGCGTTTTTACGTTCTCTACGCGCTGTGCGCGCGCATAACGCGCGCGCGGACGCGCACGGACAAGAAATTTTAAAATGCGTAAAATGTCCTGAACCATACCCTAATTTGATTAAAAAGTGATTTGGAGCATTTTAAAATTTTGACGGGCGCGTACGTGCACGTCATGAGGCGCGCACGGATTTTTATGACATTTTCTGTTGACCCGTGACCTGAAGTTAATGTATGTCAAATATGGTTCATTTTTGATGACTCGTTATGAAGTTATGATTGATAATGTGATTTCACAAAATGGCGCCTGGATGACGTCACGATGACATGATGACCTTGAAAAACAAATCCCAGCTTGACCTTATTTGCCCGGATGACTGACGGATATTTCATGAAAATTGACTGACAAGTTCTCGAGATTTCATGGAAACAAGAAAGTGGTGGAAAAATAAAAATAAATAATAAATAATAATAATAAAGAAAATTCTGACGAAATTAAGAGGTGGTCTGTCGACTACGACAGACCACCTAATTAACTAAAAATTGGGCATGATCCCGACATCTGATCAAAAATTGGAGGGCTTACTAATGAAAGCTTATAGTCTCAGCTACAACATATTAAAATCTGGAAGAAAATAGACCAAAAATAACTGAGATACTGCTCAGAGAACGATGTCATGTAGATTCATGATTCGAAAAAAAATCATCTTCCATAGACATAACACGCAAATAGGGAAAATTATGACATGGCATCTTGCATTGAAAATTTCAGTGTGATGACGTCATCAAAATGAAAAATGGTGGTAACTGATCTGGTAGAGAATTGTCTCAGCTATAACATATCAAAATTTAGAAGAAAATCGATCACCTATTACTGAAATATTAGCAAATGAATACAAAAATGATGACGTCATTTTTTCAAAATCATTTTTTTGAGTTCATATGCAAATATGATGACGTTAGAACATGAGGCAAAAATTCTACATGATTTCAAATCTACAACTCACAGGCTTTCAGAATATGTAAAGAAATTGGGGGGTTTCCATATATTCTGAGGAGCTATGGCGAATTCTAGATGGGCATGTTTTTACCACTTTTTACATTAGAATGCCCATTGACGTGCGCACGAATTTGAAAGTTTGACGCGCGCGTACAACATTATGGAAGGTCGAGATTGACTGTAAATAGTTGGAAATTGTCAAGAATAGTGTCAGGAAGACAAAATATGCGAAAAAATTGCGTTTTTACGTTCTCTACGCGCTGTGTGCGCGCATAACGCGCGCACAGACGCGCACGGACAGAAAAAATTAAAATGCTTAAAATGTCCTGAACAATACTCTAATTTGATTAAAAAGTGATTTTGAGCATTTTTAAATTTTGACGCGCGCGTACGTGCGCGTCATGATGTGCGCGCAAATTTTGATGACATTTTATGTTGACCCTTGACCTGAAGTTAATGTATGTCAAATATGGTTCATTTTTGATGACTCGTTATGAAGATATGATTGATAATGTGATATCACAAAATGGCGCCTGGATGACGTCACGATGACCTGATGACCTTGAAATAGATACCCGAGCTTGATCTGATATGTCCTCATGACTGTAGAGATTTTGATAAAATTTGACTCAGCCGATATTGAGGAATCATGGTAACAAGAAAGTGGTGGAAAAATAAAAATAAATAATAAATAAATAATAAAGAAAATTCTGACGAAATTAAGAGGTGGTCTGTCGACTACGACAGACCACCTAAAAAGAGAGAGATTGGTCATCAAAGAGGCAACAGGTTTGTGAAAGAGTAAAATTGCATTTAGAAATATATGGACACGAAGGAGAGTAATGAAAGAATTAAAAGTTATGAAGTGGAATTTCTCCAGTTCTTTCATCTAATTCTTTCCACCATGTCCACTTATTTTGCTCTTTCTTCAACCTTATTTCTTACACTGAGTGTGATCAGTTTGTCACGGGCAGTCACTGTTTCTTAAAAATCCAACTTATGAATATTAAAGGGAAATCCAACCTTAATAGCAAGTTGCTTTGAAAGAAAGAGGAAAAATCAGAGAAGCAGTTTGGCGAAATCGGACAAGCAATAAGAAAGTTATGAATTTTTGAAAGTTCTAATCACTATACATATGGGAATTTCAAATTGGCCGAATAGGTAATGTCACTGTGATGTAGCTGTGGACAACTCCTCCATTCGCTCCAACACATAAAATGACTAAAATGTCACTTTTTTCAAAATGTTTTAATTAGCAGGATCTTTTTCTTTCCTGAGGACTATAACAATATGCTATCTCCAATATATTTTGAGTACTGCCCCGAGGGTAAAGGTGCTTCGGAGAAAACCGCAAATTAATGATAAATTTGTGTACCACAAATGGGAGAGTTGTCCACAAGTATGTCACAATCGACTCACCAAATTGCCAATTTGAGATTCGCATAGATGTAGTGATCTCATTTTTCAAACATCCATAACTTTCTTATTCCTTGTCCAATTTCATTAAAAATTTCACCATCCTGTTTTTCTTATTTTTCTGCTTTCACACAAATCAACTTATTAACAAGGTTGGATTGCCCTTTAATTAACAAATAAACATGGATAACTTTGGCGTTTATCATCAAGAGCATCACTAAGGATTATGAAAAAAAAAAACCCGAGCTTGGTTATCATGGTTTCCTATTCATACGCAGGCCCGTAGCCAGGGTTTCTAAAGGGGTTGGTAAAGTGGACCTTTTTGGAAATTAGTTGAACAATTATATTAACAATAATATTGATAATAACATTGTACATTTGTAAAGCACACAAACTATCCACAATAAGTTTATATTTTACTACACTCTATAAGGAGCTAATTGTGATATGCAGGGTAATCAAAACTGTATTTCAGGCATGGATTGAGGTTTACCTTAGTTATAGATGATTATGAAGAAGCATGTCCAAAAAATTAGCCCCTAAAAAAAGAATAGCCCCAAGATATTAATTCGTAGCCCCAATGTAAAAAAAAAGCACCACCTCCGTCCAGCCTAGCACCACAAATGATACAACACAAATACATATTTGCTGCCCCTCACTTTAGCCTAGCACCCCCCTCCCCCCACTCACTGAGGTTGGGGGTACATTTCCCGGAAAAGGGGGTGGTTTTTAGCCCACAATCCTGGGAGAAATCTTCCCAGGAAAAGTTGAAAAGGGGGTGTTTTTCTGTGAAATATTGGTCAAATTCCCGGGAAAATGTAAATAGGGGGTCATTTTTCGCAGTCCTCTTAATGGGTTAAATGTCCCGATTCATGTGATTAAACAAAGATAAGTGACCCCTTGGTAAGGTCCCAGGGATAGGGGTCCCAATTTCGGGCATTTCCCTGAATGGGGGGTTGGGGCTAATTTCTCAAATTCCCTGGATAGAGGGCCCAATATCTCAGAAAATCCCCTATGATAGGGAGGTAATCAAATTCCAACATCTCCGGGATAAGGGGTCACTTGTGAAATGGAGGTACAAGCTTAGGCCCACCCCTTTTATGGGGAGTGGGGGCGGACCTAGCACCATATAGAAATAAATGATACAACACAAAATACAATGAAGTATAGTGAATATGTTCATACAATATACGCGAGCGAGCGAGCCAACGATCTTGTCACGTCACTCATGTTTATTCATGTCTCAATCCAGCCTAACCCCAGGGAGCTCCAACACGCAGCGTTGGAGCCCCAGGAACAACTATCCAAAGTCGACCTCGCCCATTTTATGGCTAATCGCATCACTTAATTTCGGCAGGTAAGATAGAAATTTGTACTTATACTTCAAGAGAATTACTGTAACTATCTAGCAGGCTCTTTGATTTTACGATTTAACGATTGTTTCGATGAAAAAATGGAATTTCCTCGCCGAGCCGATCTTTTCCCTGTACTGTATCGTCGATTCAAATGACTCGATCGCACTGAGTCAGCGACGGTATACGGTACATTACACACAGTGCGATCGAGTCATTTGAATCGACGATACAGTACAGGGAAAAGATCGGCTCGGCGAGGAAGTTGAAGTATAATTTATCGCGTTATTAGCGCGCTAATTAACGCGATATAGGTGAACCGGCTTTTTAGTATCCCTCCGCCCCTTCGTTAGATTAACGAGCGTTATTGAAAAAATTATCGCAAAGTGGGCCGACGGCGCGTTAGCGTGCGTTAGGGTGTCAACTTTATTTTGAGCAATACTGTACTTGGTTCTAAAGATACAATATATTACCAGGAGATTGAAGGTTTCATTTTTAAGTGGGGGGACTGAGACTCTGGATCAGGAGATGCACCATAGTAATTGTAGACTATACCTACAATTTACTTAGCTGAAGAACTGCAGTAATGGCACACACATAGTACATGTGATTGCACTGAATGCAGAGACGCCAACCTCTCAACACCAAAAAACAGACTGGTTGCCTTAAAAAATCAGATTTTCCACACAAAAATCAGATTTTCGCGAAAATGAATGTGACATGCATTATTAGCACACCATATGATGAAAATAAGGACCCCAAAGTGTTCACAGACATCTAATGAAAAAATTGAATTATAAGAAAAACATAAAAGTGTCTAAAAAAAGAGACATTTCAAAAATTCAAATGTGAAAAACAAAAAATTAAGGCTATTACAGGGCTTCACACAAACTCTTTTGCCAGGGTACCTGCCCAACCCCAAGATCTTATTTTTTTTTTATATTTTGTGGGTACAGGGGGAAAAAAAATTAAATTGAAATAACAAATCTGAAAGGAACTGCATATATTCAACAGCAGTCAACTATTGATCCATTTGATGGGCTCAATTGTTATCTTAAATTGTCACTTGTCATTCAATCTACAAAGTAAAAAAAAAAGGGGGGGTTTAAGTGGCTCTTTTAATGTTTCATATCATTGTGGGTGTAGGTGTGGGTGTGTGTGCATGTGAGTGTAAGGTTTGGTGTAGGCTTGGATGTGAATATATGTGTTTTATTAAAGAGACTAACTTTGCCTTTTATACCATTCACAAACAAATATAGTACACTATCACACCACTGTAGTTTTTCTCATACCTCAGAAATAAAACAAGAGCCCCAGGGGGCACGACGCTCACCTGAGGTGGATCAATTCACATCTGGTGCAGGGGCCCCTATAAGGCCACCCAGAAAAATTTCATGAACAACTCTCATTCTTCATCTATAGAGGTATCTCTAGACACAATACCAAGTCTGAGCTTCCTACCAAGTTTGGTTAAATTCCAGTCATGGGTTTTGGAGAAGAAGCTGAAAATTTAAAAAGTTTATGGATGGCGGACAACTTGCCCCACCCTCCCCCCCCCCCCCTCCAGTATGTTACCCCCACAGACCCCCTATAGGGCCACCCAGAAAAAATGAACAACTTTCATGTTTCGTCTATAGAGGCATCTCCATACACAATACCAAGTCTGAGCTATTCCTGGTTCTGGAGAAGAAGATGTTTGAAATTTACATAGCTTTTACACTTGGGGCCCTCCCTCTGGGCCCCCTGGGGGCCACATGTACCATTTTAGCAACTTTGGATCCCCTACCCCTAAGGATGATTCCTACCAAGTTTGGTTGAATTCCGATGGGTTTTGGAGAAGAAGATCAGAATGTACATTTTGCCTGGCAGCGCCCCCCCCCCCCCCCCTCAAGTATGATACCCCCACAGGGACCCTATAGGGCCACTAAGAGAAATTTCACGAACAACATTCATTCTTCATCTATAGAGGTATCTCCAACCAAGTCTGAGCTATGCCTGGTTCTGGAGAAGATGTTTGAAATTTACATAGCTTTTACAATTGGGGGCCCTCCCCCTGGACCCCCTGGGGGCCACATGTACCATTTTAGCAACTTTGGGTCCGCTACCCCTAAGGATGATTCCTACCAAGTTTGGTTGAATTCCGATCATGGGTTTTGGAGAAGAAGATGAAAATGTAACTAGAATTGAATTCGTCATGAGGACGAATTAGGTGGTCTGTCCTTCAATTTGTACGATCATCATTGTAATCAGGATGATCATAATAATGGGGAAATGCTAAACTGAAGATAGGATGTCACGAATGCCATGAATGGAGATGCTTCTTGAGGACGGGAATGTAGCAAAATGTGTAACGGTCATTGTAAAATGATTATGGTGATGATGATAATGGTGATTATGATGATTATAATGATATAATGATGATGGCGATGATATAATAATAGCGATGATGATCATGACGGTGATGATAATAATGATGATGATACAGGATACTTGGGAGATTAACCCCATAGCTCTAATACAGGACAGGAAATCACAATTTCCATAGGGTTGTACACAAACTACTGCACACTACTTTCTAATAGACATAATACGGAAAATAAGGCAGTTTATTAACATGATTTGTGATTTTTTATGTTACAATAGTCGAAGAGGATGGTAAAATGACAGGCAAAAAGAAGCAAAAAAAAAAAAAAAAAACATCGGCCCCGGGGATCGAACGAGGTACCTTGACCATGGTAGTCATGTGCTTTACCGATAGACCAGAATATTTCCCATAGAGATAACACGTAAACGAAAACAGGATTCTCAAATCACATTTTGTACTGAAAAATTGGGCATGATCCCGACATCTGATCAAAAATTGGAGACCACACTTGTAAAAGCTTATAGTCTCAGCTACAACATATTAAAATCTGGAAGAAAATAGACCAAAAATAACTGAGATACTGCTCAGAGAACGATGTCATGTAGATTCCTGATTCGAAAAAAAGTCATCTTCCATAGACATAACACGCAAATAGGGAAAATTCTGACATGGCATCTTGCATTGAAAATTTTAGTGTGATGACGTCATCAAAATGAAAAATGGTGTAGACTCTTCTGGTAGAGAATTGTCTCAGCTATAACATATCAAAATTTGGAAGAAAATCGATCACCTATTACTGAAATATTATCAAAAGAATACAAAAATGATGACATAATTTTTTCAAAATCACTTTTTTGAGTTCATATGCAAATATGATGACGTTAGAACATGAGATCGGCAAAAATTCTACATGAATTCATATCTACAACTCACAGGCTTTCAGAATATGTAAAGAAATTGGGGGGTTTCCGCCCCTTCTGAGGAGCTATGGCGAATTCTAGATGGGCATGTTTTTACCACTTTTTGCATTAGAATGCCCTTTGACGTGCGCACAAATTTGAAAGTTTGACGCGCGCGTACGACATTATGGAAGGTCGATAATGACTGTCAATAGTTGGAAATTGTCAAGAATATTATCAGGAAGATGAAACATGCGAAAAAACGGCGTTTTTATGTTCTCTACGCGCTGTGCGCGCGCATGACGCGCGCGCGGACGCGCACGGACAGGAAATTTTAAAATGCGTAAAATGTCCTGAACCATACCCTAATTTGATTAAAATATGATTTGGAGCATTTTTAAATTTTGACGCGCGCGTACGTGCGCGTCATGATGCGCGCACGGATTTTAATGACATTTTATGTTGACCCTTGACCTGAAGTTCATGTGTGTCAAATATGGTTTATTTTTGATGACTCGTTATGAAGATATGATTGATAATGTGATTTCACAAAATGGCGCCTGGATGACGTCACGATGACCTGATGACCTTGAAAAAGATAGGGGCACTTGATCTGATATGGTCTGATAATTGACAAAAATTTGATGAAAATTGATCGAGTTGATTTTGAGAAATTGTGTTCACAAGAAAGTGGTGGAAAAATAAAAATAAATAATAAATAAATAATAAAGAAAATTCTGACGAAATTAAGAGGTGGTCTGTCGACTACGACAGACCACCTAAAAAGTTAACGGACGACGCACGACGGACAAATTTCCATCGCAATAGCTCACTCGGAGCTAATAAGTGTTTTGAAAACGCAGAAGTACATATAATTTACATTTCATTTGGGGGGAGTCTAAATTTTGTAAGAATGTGTCAATCATCTACTCAAATATACTGTACGATGAATTTATCATCAAATATTATATGTAGTATTCAAATAAATAAGTGTTTCCATAACTGAAATTTCTTCAATTAAGCAGTGAGGTATTTATTGAGGACTCCTCCCCCGAAGTTCAGGCAGCCAAGGCTGTTGAGAACAGCTCCGACTAACAGCGCCGTCATGACGGAGTATTGACGAAATAGAGAATAATTTCGTCAGTTTTGAACTAAATACAGAATAAATAGGGGCAAACAAAGTCCAAAAATACAGTTTCTGACATTTTTTGTTCTGAAAAATGTCACTCACTATCAAAATCAACCTTAAGAATTAGGAGTGAGCTCTGCGAAATCGCACTTCAGGCAGTCATTTGAGTGTATGGGAGCACATACAAATTCATCGCAGTACGGTAGGTACCACTCCTACAACTGCCACGGGGTACTTATCACAAAATAATGTGAGACAAATACCACAGACTTCTAATGAGTCGGCAGTAAGTAATGGACATATCCCTGTCCTAATTCAGTAAATTGCTTTCTTAGAGGGTTCCCCCCGGTGAGAGAAGTGCGATAAACTCCCAAACTGAGGCTTTGTTTTATTTTTTTGAAGAAAGAAAAGAAAATGGGGGAAAAAAGATCGGGAAATCGTATTTTTTATAGGCAATATCGTATTGTATTTTACTTTTATCGTACAAAATACGATAAAATCGTACTAGTTTTTTTTTTTTTCTGGGAAACAGAAAAAAGGAGTACTCCGTTATTTGGCATCTTAAAAATGTTAAAAACTGAGAAACTCCGTCTAAAACGGAGGAGTTGGCAGGTATGTCTAAAGTTTTAATTTGTCTTTTGAGCCCACCCCTCGTATGTGTAGAGATTGATGGCATCCCCCTCCACTTCAGCGCTATCTCAGCGCGGTCGTATCATCGCAGGATCCTTCGCGGAGATGTGTGTATTTTGTATGGAGAACGGACAGTCATTGCAGTGAATTTTCATAGCGCACATGGCTTGCACGTTAGATTGACCTCCTAGGTCATGGCCGTCCTACATTGTTGTACATGTAGGTCATGGCAAGGACATGTTCTTCATGAAATTGTTGTAATAACATTTTCATTTTCCTCTTCAAATCCATCATGCTGCATATTTTTCTGTCTTTGGAAATCACTTAGGGAACTTTTAATGGAATATGCACCCATGTAAGATATCTCTTCAATTTTTTTTTAAGAGTGGTGGAAACATTTCCTTTCCAATTTTGTTTGTGATTGTGCCTATTTTGCATTTACAGTTGATAGTTCCGTTCGTAGTCGAGACTGCATGTACTGTAGTACTAGCCTACAAAGATGTACGTGTTTGCACTACGCTTCGTCAGATTCTCTTCCTCTTTAAAATTCTTAATGACATAAGAGCAAAGATATCTAGGAATAATCATCTTCAAATAGTCAATAAAATAAAAAGTTTGGCCCTTGTTTTTTTGTTGTATGATTTTTTTGGGCAAACTTTCTTATGATTTTTCCGAATATTTTTTTTTTCCAAATGAGTTGTCAAAGTTGGGGTGCGGCTTATAAGCCAGAAAATACGGTAAACGTTTTCTACTGAAGGTTGAATTGAGGCATGAGACTTTAGCTTTGAGCAAGAATAAAAGTGAAATTCAATTTTTGAAGTCTCTAACCAACTTTTACATAGTAGAATTTATGTACATATTAAGTGCTAGCACATATGGAATAAAGTGAAACAGGCTTTAATAAATTATCATTGTGATCGGAGGTATGTCTGGTGTTCTTGACGAAGTGTGCGGCTCGTACTAAGGCGCTATATATAAAATAGGCTTCACATTTTCGCAGCGCAAATTAGTGCAGTCATCAACACGTGGCGATATTTTCGCAAGATGTTAAATTCGCGTCCCTTCGACCTACATACCTCCAAATCTAATCAGACCCTCTTTCTATCATGATACAAAGATACTAGTACCAAGTTTGAAGTTCATACCTCAAATGGTTCTTGAGCTTTCACGTTAACAAGGCTACACCAGAAATTTACCTCTGTGACCTTTGACCTACATACCTCTAAATCTAATCAGAACCTCTATCGTGATACATACATATTAGTACCAAGTTTGAAATTCTTACCTCGGATGTTCAAGATATCACAATAACTAGGCTACACCAGAAATTTCAGAAATTGACCTGTGACCTTTGACCTACATACCTCAAAATCTAATAAAATCGTCTTGCTATGGTGATACATACTAGCACTAAGTTTGAAGTTTATACCTCTAACATTTGAGATATTGCGTTAACAAGAAAGCGGGAAGGAAGGACGGATGGATGGACAACCCGAAAACAATGCCTCCTGCACCACCTTCGGTGGGCGGAGGCGTAAAGAGACGCACATACATTTACACAGAGAAAAACTAGATGAGTCCTCGACCGCGCGCAGTCGGAATTTATGCCCCCGCCATCACCAGATTAGAAATATATGGCATAAATGTACACTCTATAAAGGATTGGTCCAACAAAATGACAAATCTTTTCACTTAAAATGCACAGGAGACAGAAAATTTATTTCATTTCATTTTCAAATAAAAAACTTACCATTGATGACTTACAATCATCAAATACACCAAGGAAATAGATATTTTATAGCAAATACACCACTGTCCCCTAGAAATTTCTAAAATAGGTAGGCCTACACTCCATACATCACAAACCATTTTTATGTATATAATGACCTCTATGACCTTTGAACTTTGACCTTGAAACCCCAAAATCTAATCAGTTCATCGTACCTCCCATATGAATACATGGGCCAAGTTAGAAGCTGATCCGCCAAACGGTTCCTAAGTTATCACAAGAACGAACCATTTTTATGTATATAATGACCTCTATGACCTTTGACCTTTGACCTTGAGACCCCAAAATGTAATCAGTTCATCGTCCCTCCCATATGCATACATGGGCCAAGTTACAAGCTGATCCGCCAAACGGTTTTCAAGTTATCGCGAGAACGAAAAGGGGACGTACGGACGTACGGACGACCCGAAAACATAATGCCTCCGGCACCACCTACAGTGGGCGGAGGCATAAAAATTGAACACTATTTTCAAGCATTTTTATTAATTTTAACGGTATCCTCATGACTACTGCACCACTGCTGCATGTATCCAAAAGAGGGAGTGAGCAAATAATAAGCAGGATTGAGTGAAGGATAGGCCGTACTGACAGAAAGATAAAATGAGTGAAGAAGTTAATTGGAGGTTAAAGAGGAAATGAGCGCAGTATATGCAGTAATGAGAGAAAAATTGAATGACTGAATAATATGAGTCGACAGTAGAAAGAGGGAATGAATGACTATAAATGAGTGAAAGGTATAAAGAAGGGATGTGTAGGGTACAAGGAGAGGAAGTTCAGGTACCAGGGTCTATGGTTAGTCATTAATCCATGCACTTGAGTCACTCCATGCACAGAGCATAACACTGTAATATCGAGTCTAAATTCAAACATGTCAAACACCCTGCCTATTGAAAACAAAATATGTATATTCCACAAAACGTGGCTCAAGAAAGTCATATGGGCCTATACGAATCACTGAATTTAATGATAAAATGATATTGTCACCAAAATCTTCCTTTATTTTACTTTCTGGTTATAAAATGTCATAATGTAAACTTGTTAACCATACACTGTACACAAAGCACCAACATAGATGTGCACAAATGGAGGGAACACTGTATACTGCTGGTAAGAAGGGGAAACCTTTCATCAAAATGGGAAAGAATACATGCAGTAAATGGGGGAAATTCCCATAGGAAAATACTCTCAAATTTTCACATCATATTTAAACAATGCATTGTTATCCACAGACAAACTAGAAATGTGCATTGCTGGGGCCGCGCAATGCTAAATGTATCCCCCGGCACTGGCAGTGATTTGAAGGAGGGACAAAGACCCTCCCCCATCCCCTCCCTCAAACAAGATACATCTCCATACAAAATTTGAATGAAATCCGTCAAGAAATGCAGAAGTAAGAGTGCACAAAAGGGACAAATGAGCTTTGACCCTATAAAGGACGGAACAATGAGGGCAGCATCACCAAACAGTAAAGATGTGTAGATTATACCAAGATACATCTCCATACAAAATTTGAAAGAAATCCATCAAGAAATGTGGCCTGCAGAGTGAACTCACGCCATCCCTTGAAGTATGACCTTTGACCCTATAAAAGACGGGACACTGGTGGCAGCATCACCAAAAAGTACAGATTTTTAGATTACACCAAGGGACAACTTCATGCAAAATTTGAACGAAATCCGTCGAGAAATGCAGAAGAGCGAGCAAGAAATGGAAAAATGACCTTTGACCCTATAAAGGACGGAACAATGAGGGCAGCATCACCAAAAATTAAACATGTGTAGATTATACAAAGATACATCTCCATACAAAATTTGAATAAAATCCGTTGAGAAATGTGGCCTGCAGAGTGCACTCACGCCATGTCCTGAAGTATGACCTTTGACCCTATAAAAGACTGAACACTGGTGGCAGCATCACCAAACACTATAGGTTTTTAAATTACACCAAGAGACACCTTCATGCAAAATTTGAACGAAATCTGTTGAGAAATGTGACCGCCAGAGCGCACACAAGAGTACACACAAGACATCAAAATATGACCTTTGACCCTATAAAAGACGGAACACTGGGGGCAGCATCACCAAAATCTATAGGGTTCCAGATTTTACCAAGATACACGTACACAGGAAGTCTGAAAAAAATTCGTCGAGAAATGTGACCGCTAGAGCGCACACAAGAATGTGACGCGGCGGCGGCGGCGAAACGCTGCTGAATCCAAAGTATCCTCCGGCATACTGCCTGGGGATACAATGAAAATACTAAATACAAATTTCATGTTTGACACTGTTTGATAGTACATGTAAGTTTCAAAGACCAGCTGTATTCAGGGCTAGATTTTATACGGTAGGGGTGGGGCTCTTAAATTGTTGTGCCTTTCCTCATTGAGTACACATCTTAAAGGAGAATTAACACTAGAATATAAATGTACTTTAATATGTTCAAAGGTGTAATATATTTTTAATCATTGACCTGTATCACTTTAGAAATAAAATATCAGACAAGGGTTTAAATCAAGACACGGTATCATCTGCTGACACTTTATATGGGGGCTGCCATTTTCTTGATGATATGGAGTTCTACATGAACCATTGGAAACCGTTCCGGTCAGGAAGATTTTTTTAATCCTCAATCTAAATTGCTTCTCTTCATTATAAAAATCCCCCTATACTGTAAACGCTGTTATTTTATGCTGTTATTTTCGCGCGATTAAATTTTCGCGCTGAGTGACCCCAAAGCATATTTGCGGGTTCTTAAATTCGCGCTGCGCAATTACACGCTCGCATGTATACCCACTCCATTTATTAATTCACACAAACGCAGTCCATTCAAATGCATACAACATGCGCAACTACACACACACGCTCAAAAATGAATTGGACACACAGACATTAATGTGCTGAGGCGTGCAATTCAGCCCGCATAGGAAATGAGGCTAATATTTTCGCGCCCGCAGAAAATAGCGAAATCCGCGAAAATTAATCTACTGCAAATATTTCTGCATTTACAGTATAATGGAAAATATATAACAGTGTATACATATATTCTAAAATTTGAAATCTACAGATTTCTTTTTAATTTCTCTGGTTTTGCTAACTAGAAATTTATTTCTTGGCTTGCCTGGCAGAGCAGAACATAATTTATACAACGTGCATTCTGACTTTTGAAGTCCATTATCTCAAAGCAGGTGAATGCATATAGTTTGTCACTACTGATGCTCCGGAAAGTCATCATCCATAAATTTGAATTAATTCGCTCTGTCGCGGACGTCATAGTATCAAGAAAATCGAAATTATTTAGTAAAATCGTAATTTTCAAAGAAATATAAAACACATTTTCATTTTTAGAATATATGTATATATCTGTTAAATATTTTAAATCTCAAATGGGATTTTGTATCAGGAAGAAAGAATTTTGCATTCGGATTAAAAATGTCTTTGATAAAAGATAAATCTTGCTGAGAAATTCTTGATTTATACCCATCTCGTATATTTTAATGCAAAACTGCGTAGGACAAGAAGGAATAGATGACATCTTTGAATATAAGCAAATTTATATTTCGAGGTTAATTCCCCTTTAAAACGTGAGGGGGGAGGGCTTTTCTGTCTTAATTTAGGTAGCAAGCTGTTTTGGTAATCCCTCACAAACTTTTCATCAGATTTCATGAATTTATGTGGATAAATAGCAAGATACTAGCACAGCAGCGAAGCCCCTTGAGACTGTTGTTCAAGGAATCATCAGGGTGGAAATGTCCTAGCATACGGCCAGCAGTATGTTGTGATTTAGTGTTCCTTACGTATATTTACAGTAAAATTCACCGGAAATCATTGATGGAATACCAAATGATCCCATACAAACATCTTTTGATACAAGGAGAACAACATGGAACTATAATCAACAAGTTTCTTTCCAGTTTCCTTCTTACTACCAAAACTGTACATGAGCTTTAAGATCATAAGTGTTATGTGCCTTTATCCAAACGAGTCTTCTTACATCAAGATGATATGAATGACGTACGTACACCAATCACCCAAGATTAACCTGTAATTAACATAAGTACGTCAATGCATTTCTCTACAGTATCCTATATCTCTTTATTCTGTTTCCATGGAAACAAGTCAGAACATCTTACATGATAAGAATTTGTAATCCTTACAAATATCACGTTGCAGTTTATGGCAGCTGTATTAAAGGGGAATAAAAGGCAACAAACATTAGCCTATAATCATGCAGATAGTCAGCCTATTACAAATATCTTGAAATTACTCTTATTTGATTATTTAAGAAGGAGAACAGTGTCTCCAAAAGTTGCAGTTTCCTTGCTTGACATTATCCCATGGGGGCTGCCATTTTCTTTACAAAGTTATGTCAGAGCAGTTCTATTTGTAGTACCCACTGACCTATACACTAGCTACCATTACACTCATGATCAGCTGTGAAATGCAAAAAACACTGGATTTTCTCATAATAAACCGTTATTGTAGTCATGTACATTAAAATGAAGATACTTTTAACCTGTCATATAACCCATTTGTGTCAAGATATTTGGTTCAGCTGTTTCTTTTGTTAAAGCAGGATTTGGCATGCACTTGTAAGTTGCTTGGTCTGACAAAGGTTTGTCAATTATTCAAAGAAGTGACAAAGACCTACAAAGACCTCAGATTGAGAAGGATCAGACGGGGCAGCAACGGGCAAAGCCTTGCTTCTCTTAGTCCCTTTAGATGAGTCCTTCTTAGGCTTCTTTTTAGCTGGCTCAACAAGAGCCGAAGCCGTGACCCGCTTCTTGGGGCGTCTGACAGACTTCGGGCAGTTCTCCGAAACAACTTCAGAATCACAAACCAAACCCTCAACAGAGGGATGCCCGCCTCCCTCCAGGGGAGAGGTGTGCTGAGGGTATGTACCCAAACTCACGCACTAGCACTAGCTGAGCAACTAGAGGCTACAGCCACGGGTCAGGCGCTCAAAGCGCCAAGTGCGAGGGCAGACTGGGACAAGGTCCCAGTATTCGCCCATGAACTACTAATAGTATGTAGAATCACTATGTACCGCCTGTGGGCAGCAATAGGAGGCCACTAGTAGTTGCGCACTCTGGTGACAACACCTGATGCTCCGTTGAACGCCCATAATTGTTGGCTTGAGTCTTCCCATCAGCTGGCAAATGCAACAGCCCAGGTAGCACTCGTTCCCCCATACGGTTCGGAAGACAGGGGGCTAGGGTATTTATACCCAGATCAACATGGGTGGTGCCTGTGAGCTGCCCCGCAGCACTGGGCTCTGTGCGAGGAAGGCCGGGAAGCAGACGTCCCCCCCTTCTGGTCGGTACGACCGGGGGATTGGATTTACGATATCCAAACCACTAAAACTTGACGCCACTCGGGGTTGGCGTCCCAATCTCAACTAAAGCCACCCGCCCTGAAGCTGCATGCTTCGAGGTTGGCAAACTCTGCGGGGTAACACCACTAGGCAACTTACCTGCAGCCCTCCTCACCCTCCCAGGTACGAAAGTACGAGGGAGAGTTCTGGAAGGCAGAGTCGTCTTGCTAGACGACTCTTAGTAAGAAGCAGGTCTCTGTGACCTTACTGCTTCTTCTTCCGAACTCATATTGCTGCAATAAAACAGACAAAAGTATACAAAAATAAGAAAATGTTTTCGGAAAGCAGGCAATAAATTTACCTAAAAATTTGGGGATACGCACAAATTCTTTACAAACACCGTACTTCAGCAAACACCGAAACTATAACGGGATCGGGGCAAACGGAATCACCAGCAAGACACACAGAAATAACTACCTGAGGCTTGTCACTAACAGGAAAATAACTGCCTGAAAAGGAACATAAAACTTCCCTTGCAATAGACAAAAAGTGATATAAAAACACAAGAGTACTATAATCTAGAACGAAAATAAGTACAGAAAAGTGCTTTTAAAGGCGTAAAAGCGCGCTGAAAAGATACAAAATGACCTGAATTCAGGAGCGCCGTAACTCGACAACCTAAGTCGATCGGGAGTGAGCAAGAAAGAAGAAGATGGCCGTTGTGTATTCATGCGGGTGAGGAACGGAGGGGATAACAATGGGTTACAGGGGGTGCGCACAATATTGTGACTTCTTTCTGTTACAAGTTCTCGATTGGGTAGCGTATTCAGCAGACTAACATAATAGGTAGGTATAAATTTTACAATCATCCTGGTTCTTACTTTGTAGCTACAAAAAAGACTTTATACAGCACCAATGAATAGATAAGGGCACTGGACACGAAAGTTGTAAAAAAAAATTGTCTAAAAATGGAAGAAAGAAACTGGTCAGATGTAGATCAGATGCAGGTGAAATAAGACATGTATACATTTAACTTTATGATAAAATTAGATACGAGATGGGACAGGTGAGAAAATGCAAAGATGGAAAAGGACAGGAAAACATGAAGCTTGGTTAGTTAGACGTAAGATATAAGTGAGATTACCGATGAATGTTCTAAATTGATGGGAACGATTGAAGGAAATGGAGGTCTGAAATTCAAACTCAAAAGCATTTAGCATACTTTGAATATATATACCACAAAACTGGGTGAGATTAAGGTTAATGATTTCACCATGCTTTATCTGCAGGCATACCAGTAAATCAACTCCTTTCATTTTGTCATTTTGCATGACCACTTTGCCAGCTGGTCCACCTTTCATCAGTTCAAGGCCTAACCCTATGACCTTATACCCCCCCCCCCCCAAAAAAAAAAACTAGAAATATCACTGAAGATGATGATTAATACCCCCGCCCCGTGACAACAGCCTTTCTTGACTTTTGGTCGAAAACTGAGGAAGTAGCTTGATCCGCAAGATTTTTCCCTGATTTACTGCCATAGATATGCCGTTTCCATTGCAACGCAGCTTCCGACACACAAAAAAAGTATGTTGTACACATCTTCCCATCAAGACCAATGTGTGTACCAAATCTCATGACTTTCAGTCAAAAACTAAGTAGTTCGATCCGCAAGGTGTTTCCTTGATTTTCTGCCATAAATATGCCGTTACCATGGCAACGCAGATTCCGACTCATCCGAAAAATATGTCTTGCACATCTTCTCACGAAGACCAATGTGTGTACCAAATTTCATGACTTTCGGTCAAAAACTGAGGAAGTAGTTCGATCCGTGTTGTTTTCAGCGTGCGAGTTGTTGTGATTTCATTTGGTCCTTTCAACTTTGTTAAACCAGTGATTTTTCTCTTGGAGGGGTGATCTCCAACGAAAATTAGTTATGAGATTATATTCATTTGCTTTTTCTAATATTAATTACGAGGGAAAACATGATATCTGACGCCGAAATGACGAACAATGTTTAGAAAATAATCTCGGCTCTCGCGACGAGTCTCACGCCGTTTTCAGTATGTGGGACCAAAGAGCGCTGAAGATGAGCGTCTGCTACAACAAAATTTGTGACGGTATTTCACTTACGATTCAGACAAAATTCATTTGGGAGATGAATCCGTAGCAAAGAGAGTTATGATAGGGATATATGAAGATTTGTATAGAGTGTAGAACTACGTCAAGGTAGAGCTACTGACGTTAATTTTATGCAGTTGTCATTTTCATTGTCACCCTGCGAGAGCCAGAGCAGGCTGAACAGAGCTACACAAGTACAACTTAAATTTTTTTAGAAATAAAAGACACTGGGATCAATAGTCGACGAGATGAATGATGCATCCTATTTTTAAATTATTTAGAATGAAATAAAATGCATAAAACAGTACCAAAGTCTCATGCCATTTATAATTATATTAGATATTTTTTCAAAAAATTTTGATTTTTATTTTTTTACAACGATAGAGTTTAGAGAAATGGTATTGGTAGACTGTCATGGGCATTTATTTTTATGGCATAATCGTCTATTAGTCCTCATCCTAACCCTAAATACCCTAACTGTAAACCTAACCCTAAACATAACATCAACCTTCATTTGTGAAATGGGGACTATATCATGATAATGCCATTATCATTATTATTTTTTTTTTTTAATTAAATTCTTTAGTATTTCTTTATTTTATTTATTTATTTGTTATTTTTTATTTATTTATTTTATTTTTTTTTTTTGGGGGGGGGGGGGAGCTAGTCTTTACTCGTAATTCTTCTGACCTGTCGTAACGCAGGCCCCCCATGTATGTTGTTTATAGTCAAAATGTATTATGAGAAGACTGATTCCCAGTTTTCCAGGCTTCTCTGGGGTCCGGTATTGTTCGAGTTAGGGTTTTCAGGAGATCGGCGTATTCTTTACTTTCTCCGCCTCAGCTTCGTCTGCGCTGGTCGCCGGTGGTGCGAGAGCTGGCATAATCTTGGCCGCATAAACCAGGGCCACCAACTCGTCTTTTCAGCCAGAAACCTTCAGATTTCTGCTCTGAAGAAAGTCTTTCAGGGCACGAACTGTCCAAAGCCGTATTTCATCAATGGATATTTCTGATTCCTGATCCATAATTTAATGAATAACGGAGAAAGAGATGTGAATATTCGTTGACGACGCAAGAATCAATAACGCGAGAGATAATACGGAGACAAAAAAGCTATGCAGCACGCGCGATTGACATTCGCTTTGTACATGTTCCGAGCGGCTGACAGATGGGTATGACCTTTCTCGCGATCGGCGGCACGCACGGTCGTATTTTGGTTCTCCAATGACCTCTCGAGCCGTGACGTCAGAAATCGCAGTCACTATCTGTGAACACGCTTATAGCCAGCTAGCTAGTCGTCCAACCGGCCTTACATGTACAAGACAAAAAATACCAATATGGCACGAAAAAAGAGACATAACGAAGCTTTTCGACCTGCACTCATCAAGTTATCACGCAGTTATGTAACAAATTACTTGAAATCAGCTATATTATACTCGATGACCCGGACGCAACCTGCACCCTGTAATTTAAGAACAATCACAAAGCAAACTCCTTTTGTCTACACAAAAGGGGTTCGTTTCGATTGAATGTAGGCAGCTTCCAGAAAGCGTAAATGCACTACGCTTGTGACCCGGGATATAATTGAGAATTGATCGACGGCATAGCTTTGTGCGCAAGCTGGAATGTTCAGCAAATGGAGACCAATCGCTGAATCGCATTTGGCTGTCTTTCGTCTGTTAGCATGCGTTTCCGATTTGCAGGCACGGACCGGCTGCGTGCGTCGATTGGTTGTACGGTTCTGAATAGTCAAGGGGACGTGTTGTTTAATGCGATCAGCCAACCGCTGAGAAGAACGGCCCACGTACCTGGCATCGCACCGGCACTGAAATTGGTAAATAACATTACTCAAGTGGGAGGTGGGTAGTACACCCTTGCTAGTTGACGGTAGCATTAGATTATACCAAGATACATCTCCATACAAAATTTGAAAGAAATCCGTCAAGGAATGTGGCAGTTAGAGCGTACATAAGAATGTGACGCGCGGCGGCAGCAGCGGCCTAACGCTGCTGAATCCAAAGTATCCTCCGGCATTCTGCCGGGGATACAATAAAACACTGGCCAACATATATGCTTCCAACCTATGACCTGGTACAACCTAGAAGATAAATGGGATGGACTAAGGTAACTTACTTGCATCCTGTTTCCTTGGTGATAGCTCGGATATTGTTGCCACCCTTTCCAATTATGGCTCCTACAAATTCACTTCGTACTAGCATTCTGAAAATAAATTAGGCAAATTAGATAAATATTGAAATTTTCTTTTTATATAATATATTGGTCTCTTATAATTGCAATGAAAATTGTTCTGGTAAATCCTGTTTACTGAAGATCGTGCATGCAGCATGGTTATGTAAAATATTGCTTTTAACCAATTTTGAAGTTGCATGCTGTACTACAATTTCTTGCATCAATAAAATATATTGAAAACAAACACTTTGCACAGTACACATGAACCACAAAAATATTTAGATCTTGAAATGAAGGTATTGTTGATGTTGAATCTTACCTAACAGGGAAATTGGATGTATCTGGTACATTCTGCTGCTGGTGGTACATGCCTCCTGGTCCTCCTTGGTTCCTGTTGTTAAAGCGGCCACCACGTCCACCATTCTTGAACTTTACCTAGAAAAAACCACAATCCTAACATCAGCATCAAAAACATACTTTGGATTAAGCTGCACCATGGCCCTCTTGCATAAAAAGTTGCGATATAATGCAACTCCAAAAATTAAACGCATGTCCCAAATCTGTGATCCTGATTGATTGAAAATCGAGTTGCATTTAAACAAAACTTTTTATGCAAGAGGGCCCAGATCCCCTTTCCTGTGTATATGATTATCGTCAGCTGTACTATTGTCATCCTTTGGGATACCTTACTATAAAATTGTAAAATCAGTACCGATTTTCTTATTTACCGTATTCGCCGGCTGATAGGCCGCAGCGTCGGATAGGCCGCACCCCAACTTTGACAACTCATTTGAAGAAAAAAAAAATATG
The DNA here is from genome assembly GCA_025617745.1 of Heliocidaris erythrogramma. Taxonomy (NCBI): domain Eukaryota; kingdom Metazoa; phylum Echinodermata; class Echinoidea; order Camarodonta; family Echinometridae; genus Heliocidaris; species Heliocidaris erythrogramma. The sequence continues at coordinate 17,422,051 of CM046870.1, read as the reverse complement.
AGGAAAATCACAAGCATAAGAAATTTTGCCCCCCCTCCCCAAATATCATACAACGAAAAAACAAGGGCCAAACTTTTTATTGTATTGACTATTTGAAGACGATTATTCCTAGATGTCTTTGCTTTATGTCATTAAGAATTTAAAAAGTTGAACTTTAGTTGAAGAGAATATGACGAAGCCGCTAGTACTACTCACAAACACATACATCTTTGTAGACTACCGGTAAGTATACGGTACATGCCGTCTCCTAGACCTAGTAGTAAAAGTTCGACAACAAATAGGACTATCAACCGTGAATGCAACTCGCAAATTGAGGCACAATCACAAATGAAATTGGAAAGGAAATGTTTCCACCACTCTAAAAAACCGTGAAGAGATATCTTACATAGGTGCATATTCCATCAAAGGTTCCCTATGTGACATCCAAAGACAGAAAAATACATAATACAGCATGATGGTTTCGAAGAGGAAATTGAAAACGTCATCACGACGATTTGCAAGCTGAAACATGGGCTTGCCATGACCAAAGATCGTGAAAAGAAAGATAGGACACTCTCCCGATTGTGTAAAGGGTCCGATGTAACGGCCAAGGGAAGGGCGCCCTTGGCCTTCCCCATATGAGGCCACTTACGTTACATAAAATTTTGGGAATGCTCTATCTTAGCTTTTGAGCTCTTTGCCATGACTTACAATGTCTATGCCACTGACCTCTACCACCTGGACGGATCATCGCCCATTCCCGCGCGTGCGAGCACTTGAAGTGGGCGCGGCCATGTTACTCTTCCGAGAGCGATGTGGTTTGTGGTAGAGGTCAGTGGTCTATGCTTACAATGCACGGTAATGCGCACGTCACATGCGCTATGAAAAATCCTCTGCGATAATGTCCGTTCTCCATACAAAATACATACATCTCCGTGAAGGATCCGGCAAGGATACAACCGCACTGAAATAGCGCGGAGGTTGAGGGGGTGCCATTGATCTCAACACATACAAAGGGTGTGCTCAAAAGACAAATTAAAACTTACAAAGCCCCTACTATGGGGCGCCAAGTGTACCCTGTCTGCTTTTGTTACAAAATCAATGATTTTGTTATAAAATCAATCCCCACTGGTGATTTTGTTACAAAATCAATCCACACTAATGATTTTGTTGCAAAATCCATCCCCACTTTTGATTTTGTTACAAAAGTAAAATTGCAGGGTGATTTTGTAACAGAAGCAGTCAGGGCACACTTGGCGTCCCATAGCACAGAAAACATCTACCGGGCGGGGTGGCTGATTTCAGCACTTTACTAGAGCTCAATAGAGAGCTTCGTACGAGTGCTTTGTCAGCCTCGGAAGACCAACGAGGCCGTGTTTGTAACTATATTGATAAGATATGTAGTTATTAGTTCTGAATTATATTTATTACTGAAAATATTTCAGTACTTGAAAGATAAGTAGATCTACATCGTTGGAGATAGAGCACAGGCTTAGGGGGCCTACTGTAGTGTAGTGTTAGATCTAACGTTGGTTCGTCCATTCCAATACGTGTGGTGATTTTGGAGGCAGTTTATTTTTCTCTGTTGCGGCCCATAGGCCGCACCCCGACTTTGGGATCATATTTGGAGTGAAAATAGTGCGGCCTTTCCGCCGGCGAATACGGTACTAGATAAATCTATATACCTACCTATTTTTTTTTAAATAACAGTACAATATTCAGAAAGAAATGAGTGCTTTTTTGCATATAAAAGCGCTGAAAAGATAGAATAAACCCGTTTTCAGAAGCGCCGTGACTTGGGATATCCTAACTCAAAGAGGAAGATGGCCGTTGCCCATTCATGCGGGCGGTTGAGTGAGGAAAGAGATAATGAACGATATGTGACTTATACGTGTTAAAGTTCTTGATTGGGTTGCGTAGTCAGGATACTAGCAAAAGTAGGTAGGTATATATGCTTTATAGCAGTAAATCCAGAAACTTTTAAGATTTGTAAACGACGGCCATTGACAATTCAAGAACAAACTTTAATAATATTGCCTAATATTTGCCTATTTGCCATAATATTGCCTAATTGATGTTCAAAAATATTAATGAAGTCGTTTATCAACGAGAATGACTTTAACCAATGTAGTTGTGTAAAAACACAGAAAATCAAACTAACCCTGAGTTTAGAGTCCTGGTATTCGAATCCATTGAGTTGTCTGATGGCTTGCTCTGCTTGCTCTGGTAGTTCGTAGGTCACTACCACTGCATATGTACCACTATCATTTTTGGATGGGGCTAGAAAGAAAACAAACACATTACAAGGTTACAGCTTTTCAGGAAAAATTAACAAATTAACAAAAGGTCAATGTATATTAAACAATATGAAATTATCAAAACTACTTACAACATCGTTAGCTGAGTGATCCCAATGAGACAATAAAATTGTTGAGGTCGGGTCATTAGAATACAGGCATGAAAAGTGCTGTTCATGAAAAACACTGAAAAACTTTCGCGAACCAAAGCGAAGGAGCAAAGCGACAGAGCGGGGAGAGGGTGTGGTAGGGAGATTTTTCAAATTTGGGGTTCAGAATTGTGCAATCTAGTCTATTCTGTGGTGAGACATTTAACCTTATATTCAATGAGAATCTGTATTAAGATGATTCTATATAGCACAACTCAAACCAAAACAGACTCCGAATACAATTTTAATCAATAGATGTACCGAGCATTTTCATGCATAAAACGAAGCTGAATAAGCAGCAAATAATCCACTTTATTTATCCGCTTTATTTTGAGGCAACAGAATGCCATGATTTCTGCAATGTTTATGATGTGAAGTTGTTTTGACTTCCTGCGTTCAACTTCAACAACACGGCCGCCGCGCTCCAGTGCCGTGAACGATCAAAATATCCCATCGGTGATGATCACATACCTTGCAAAATGCATGCCATTTACTTTTTCCAGATGCCGGGACAAAGTCAAACTCTAGTCTTATCCACACAATCTTGCTGTAAAATTGGAACTTTCCAAGGCTTATCCTTTTAGAATAAGCCATTTCAGAGATGCAATCTGAGCATGAGCAGATAAAGGTCATCTGTACAAAATTCTAAAACCCACTGACACTAATATTCAATATGTGCTCATGAATGTCATGTAAGCATTATTCAATTATGCACTAATGGTGCATTCCATGATATCCAGGTGGAAGTATTCTTTTTAAAGGGGGAAACAAAAGCTATTCATGAGGCACCTCTATCACTCCCAGAGTTATTTTTCTGAAGTGCATATAAAGGGATCCTCCATGTCTAAAATATCTGTGGATATTTGGGGTCATTTGTACCATGTGCTAACCCCGAACTGGCTTATTACTATCCAACTCGGCAAAAGAAAGATTATTCGCTTGCTTGAGACATCGCAAAGCCAAAGGATCGCAACTGCACTGGCAAACATACGGCGTGCACTGCACATGGGTTGTGCGACTGTGTACATGTAATAACATGCATACCGGTACATGTGCTTGTAGTATGAACAGCCTTCCACCTTCATGTGAGTGCGTGATTACAGGAGCTATTTTGTGTAGACACAAATCCTCGGCGGTAATTATGCGATCCCTTCGTATGTACATACATTATAAACACGGACAGTTGCGATCAACAATGCGTGTAGTAAGCTAAGGGATCGCCTCCGATTCAGTCTTCATTGCATCCCCATGTATACTGTGTATACACGCTGACGTATGCGCAGAAATCCATATTTTTTAAAGGAAATTTTTGAAAAAAGCGAGCAAAGCGATCGACGTCTTGGGCATGGGGTCCAGGGGCCCACCTCAGGGGCCCACCTTAAGGCCCCCACTTAGGGCCCCTCGCTGGGGTGCAGGGGCAGCGCCCCCACAAGCCCCTGATTTTAAGCCACTTTGACACCTAGAGCACTATTTGTTGAATTACATCTGAATATTTTGACAGTAAATTTGGGTAATAACTTAAGTTTTTGACACTAATATTTGGGCTAGTGGTGTTTTTAAGAGAAATATGACTGTCTACACAGTAATATTCATTTAAAATACATTGTTAGAATCATACTATAGGGTCAGGGTTGATAAGATGCACTAGATGTGCATCGTTCCGTCCCCCACTCTTTACGGAAATATGAATACTGCAAACAGTACAAAAAGCATGGTAATCTCCCTTGCTTGATTTCCGTACACACTACCATTCTATACTTTTGGTAGTATTTGGCCTTCTTGGATGCCATTTTGGATGTTCTTGCTCACTATTTTATATCGTATAGTATAGCAAACACGCAATGATGCCCAGGCCATGCCACATCACACAGACGATCGTTGGTGTCATCACGCGCAGACCAGCTAGAAGCACAGGCTAGAAGTACTACGTACGTAAACATAGGGCAGCTAGCACGATCGCGCTAGCGGATCCGGGCTGAGGTTCGCCGAATGTACGCCAGTACACACTTTGACTTTGTTGATGGGTGCTGACTGAGCTGAGTGAGTAACCTCTGTGCCTCGGATGCATGTCATTTTGAAGTCGAGATCCAACTTATTTTGTTGTCATATTTATTTTATCCAAGCCCGATGAAAAAAAAAAACAACCCCAATTGCAATGTAAAGATAGAACATGAATACATTTACTAACACTGACGTGACTGAACACTGAATACAAATTGCTAACATTTTTTTCCTCACCACACCACGCTCTCTGACATGTCTAATCAATTACTTTTAGGGGAGGGATGTTTCAATAATAAAATATCTTTTTCAGAAGAATTTTTCAAGGGTGGGGACACACAAAGTTATGACCTGGATATGGCAAAATTTATTGGGGGTGGGGGGAGATGTGCCTCTTGTTATCCCCTTTGAATGGCTACTGCTTACAAAAATAATCGCAACAAAACCAAACCTATATTGGGTTTACTTTTTTTTTATACACGACAGGGGAACCAAGCAGTAAAAATATATCTATTTCTGCAGTTTCAAGAATAATAGCGCCGCTAAGGCGTGGGTCTGTCGCCTTTGACGGCCTTTCTAGTTATGCATGTAACCATTTAAAACATGAAGTACACATGTGAACAAAGCACATAAATGAAAATATTGATTTTGAAGTATTGATATATATTTTCCAAGATACAAAAAAAAATCAAAATATGGTTAACCACAAAATATCAACATACAAGCACAAGAAAAAAAAAAATTTCAATATGGCACAAAAAAGAGACATGATAACGAAGCTTTTCGACCTGCACTCATCAGGTTATCACGCAGGTATTAAAAAGAAAAAGGGAAATACATGTACATAAGGAAAGAGAAGGGGATAGATCAAATGAAATACATGTGGGAAGGAGACGAGCTCAGGAAAGATTGAAGGAAAAACAAAGAAATACATAAGGAAAGAGAAGGAGATATATGAAATGGAAAATCAAAGAAATACAAAGGAAAGAGACGGAAGAAAAAAAAAAAAAAAAAACATTAAATTCTATATCCTCTGTTCTTTCCTTATGTAATTCTTTCTTTTTCCTCCCATTTGTCCTCTTCTCTTTCCATCCATATCCTCTCCCCTTTCTTTATATATTTTTTTTTTTCAATCTATCCTCTTCTCTTTCCTTTTGAATTTGTTTTCACATTTCATATCCCATTCTGCATTTCTTTGTTTTTCCTTCAAACTTTCCTCGTCACCTTTTCATATGTATTTCTTTGTGTTTTTCATTTGATCTATCCCCTTCTCTTTCCTTATGTATTTCTTTTGTTTTTTCCATCTTTTCCTGCCATGGTTGTGAGTGTGCACTTGAAAAGGAAAGAGAAGTTAGACTAAAGGAAAGAGAAGAAGCTAGACTAAATGAAAGAAAGAAAGAAATCGATCGCTACAGTTGATGGCTACACAAGAAGGCATTTTGCTGACTATGTTTGAGTTCGATGCCTAAAGGACAGTTTCTTTAATGTTCTTTTGTAGCGCCCACTCGCGGTAAATATACAAAAACTCTGCATTTTGAAAACCCTGTTGAAAAACCGTGTTGTGTTTATCGTTTGATAAACAGTTTTTCAAAAAACCCCGTTTATCACTTCGATAAACAGGGTTTTTCAAAGTGATATGATAAACTCGGTTTATCAAGAAACTCTGCTTATCAATTGAAAAAGTTTATCACCGAAAAACAGAGTTTTTTTGAGTGATAAACAGAGTTTTTTTGAGTGATAAACAGAGTTTATCGAACTCTGCATATCAAATGAAAAAAACTGTTTATCAGTGAAAAACTAAACTGAGTTTGTCTGAATTATTGGGCATTATTAGGCTTGCCATAACCATGCGCTAGACTGTTGGTTATCTCTCTCTCTCTCTCCCTCCCCTGCGTCAAGAGGTCTTGTCAAAAAGCTACACTCGAGGCGCATGCAGCATTATGGTAAGGTTCACACAGTATGTATAGGCTACATACGTACGGTACACATACTACTTTTGTATAGCACGCACTACACACTGCTTTTCTTCGAAATTTCGTGACCCTAGTACATGGATAGTTGCCGTCAGCGCTACGATTTCTCCAGAGATTTTTTTTCTCAAACATTTTTTCCAAACTTGAGTTGTAAGAAAAACAGTTATTTGTACACTAAACATTAACAAAAATACAATTCTACATAATTCACATTAAAGGTTAACTAAATTAGAGAGAAAATGGGTGCTGTTACCATGCATTTTTGCCTTCTAATCACGAACCTGGCAATCGATTGTCCAAATTGTCTCGTTTGGCGGAAAAGGGTTGAAAGTGGAGGTTTTGGGATCGTTCCTTAAAACTTGTGAGCTGATTGGCTAACTGACCTCACACCCCCAAAGTGACGAAGAGTAAGAGTAACAAGATATGCAGGCTGCAGCATATAACATTGTACACACAATGCGGTATTTGACCCCTCTGTTCAACAGACAATTTATGAAAAAAGGAAATCAATATAGTCTTAGGAGTGAATAATCATTATCAGTATATTTTCTACAAGATCAGCAAACACTTTTGCCCAAATATACAGCTCTTGTTTTGTTTTTAAACTTTTTTATAGCAATGTTCTCATCCATCTGAGCTTGCCGAACGAAAGATTTGCATTGGTCTTAAACGTGTGCCCCGGTGAAAATCTTCAAATTTTACAAGCACAAATTCCTTAGGTTATGCGGGGAAGTACAGGAGCACCATTCAGACCAACCTATATTCGACAGGAAAATTGTCATTGGTTACAATTCCACTTTCAATCGGCCGGAAGTCAGGTCAGATTTAGGGCGCGTGTGTTTGTGTTTTCGCGCGAGGTTAATGAAAGTCGATGCAACGACATGGGATAATGTGACCGTCCGGAAGAGACAATTGATTGCTGACGTATTTCACTGGGGAAGTTCTCCACCGACCTTTCAAACCAACCACTTACCCGCTTAAACCCTCTTTCCCCGCATAAGTTCCCCATCTCGGCAGATGGAGAAGTTTCGCGGGGAAGTTCTTCGGCTTTACGCGGGTACCTTTTCCCTTGTCCTTTTCAGACCAAACCTTTCCCCATGTAACACTGAACTTACATGGGGAACTTCCCCGGGTAAGTGCTTAGGTCATTCAACTTCTGCACCCTCTGTATCAACTGCTGCATGACTTTTTCATTCTTTCAGATGGCCATCATCACATTAATGAAAAAATGGAATTTAAAATGTTTTGATGGAAACAAAGCCAGCTGGCTTTAGTTTAAATCACTTTATTCAAACAGTGATAACAGAGAAATAATGCAATAGTCTGAACATTTTCCATGGTTTTTTTCTTTCTTTTTAAAGTCATGTCTGAAAACATCAGCTTTACATGTATGATAAACAGCACATTGGAAAGAGCAAGAAAATGGCAGTGCATAACCAGTTAGTATCTGATGTACCTGCACTCTGTCTTTGGAATGTTGTACTACATGACATAGATGTAGGTTCATCAGGAGTTCACTATGATCTTACCATATGTTGGCATTGCAGTTACTGCAGCTGTATAGTAACACTTACGACGAGTATGTATGGGATAGCCATGTACATTACATGTATCCCCTACTATGGGACACACACAGAATCATGCTTGCCAAGAACATGTGACTGATAAAGTTAGACTGGGATGTCTTTGATAAGAATACACACTGCCATTACCATGGCGACAATGACATCACAATTAGAAGTCCATCTGTGATGCTTTCATGATCATACCATGCAGATGAAAGAAATGTTTCTTATACCATATCTACTGAAGCAAAACATGTTTGGAAATAAACATGGCTCACATGATTGAAACCTCAATAAACTTGACAGTCATTAATAGATCCACCATCCCTACAATCTCACTATTAAACCATTCATATTTGTGAAATAATGGTTCATATTTAACCCCTTCAGGACAGGAATTATTCAAGGGGTAAATTGATCACATTTCGTTCTTCAAATTGGCAACAATAATATTTTCTTTTAGTGCTACATGGTTCTGATAAGGTGCAATGTCTCTACAAACAATGTAAGTGGTTAATAATTTTGTTGAAAAGTTGAAAAAATTGCCAATTTTGATAAAAAACAATGACTTTGAACCTCTCATGTGTTGCCAATCTAAGGATTTTAAAGCTTATTAATTTTTTTTAAAATTCCTTGCATCAAATGCAATATCGTCATACAAGCAAAATGGACATACATGTAGTTTGTGTATTTGTATATTTTTTAGAGCCCTGAATCAAAAGTTATTGAGCCAAACCACAAAATGTGGTCAGTTGTCTGGAAAGGGTTAATGCTGCATCATGCAATCTTGTGGATTCACTTTTTAAAGGAAAAGTCCACCCTGGTATTAAGTTGATTTGAATAAAAGAGAAATGAGGGAAACAGATAAGTGAAAGTTTGAAACAAATCCGGTAAGAAATAAATTTTTGAATCAAACAGAAATTGGCAATTTCTGTGAGTATGTTGCAAGCTTCTCTCCCATTTGCTCAGTACAGAAAATTCAATTAATTTTTTTTTTTAGTTTTTGGTGAAGGAATAGATTTCTTAGTTTTATTTGACTCTATCGATCCCCTTCATGGGTATGAGAGCACAATACCTGTATTTACAACACAATACAGAAAGACAATGTAAGATAGAATAATAAAATACATATTTACACATATTTACAATTTTAAAACACAATAAGCATGGTCTAGTATACATTTAATAATTATAAATCTAAAATAACACCTAGTTTGGTTTTTCTACCACTACAAGTAACAACACTTTTATTGACAAAAATAAGACTATGCCTCAGCCTTTGGAACCATCATTTTGTGTAAAAAACATATGAGCAATGATTATATCCAAGGTGGATGTAGATGAATTGAATTTTCTTGAAAATGGAAATTAATGATTTGGGGGGAAAAGGGCAAATGGGAAAGGAGCTCGCAAGATATGTCGCAGAGTTGCCAGTTTGTGTTTAACCATTTCATGACAAGAATCATTTTAGGACTAAAATTAGCAACAATTACTTTTAGTGCTACTGTACATGGTTCTGATAACAATATACATGGTTAGGAACTTTGTTGAAAAGTTTTTGATATTTGATAATAAAGAATAGTGCTGGGACTAAAAACCGGGTACCCGGGTCCCGCCCGAGAGCATCGGGTCCCGGGTCAAAATATTACATGCCCGTTTCCCGAAAATAAGTATTTAATGATTACTCATGTATGTAACATGACATGGCGGTATATAACGCGACCAGACATTCAATATCTACATGTAAATATCCATGTAGCGCCCCACTGCAGTGATGCGCTTTCGAGTTTTTCCAAGTGTTAATAGCTTCTTAAGGGTAAATATAAGCTTGTAATTTGTGTTATATGATTTTCGGGTAACCGGGAACCCGCCCGAAAAATCGTCGGGTTCCTGAATTGAAAAAATACCCGAAACTCCCACCCCTAATAAAGAATGATTTTAAATCTCTCAATATGTTGCCAATTTAAGGATTTTAAAGCTTATTCCCCTTTTCAAAATTCCTGCCATCAAATGCAATATGGTCATGCAAAAAAAACTGACAGTGTGTGCAGATATTTTTCCTCTTTCTACTCATGCATCTGATATATTTTTAAAGCCCTGAATTACAAGTTATTGAGCCAAACCACAAACAGGGCTTGCCCTTAACTTTTTTTTAAGGTGGCCAGCAGGGCCACTTGAGCATGAAATCCAGGTGGCCAAATGGATTTTCAGGTGGCCCGGATGCATTGCTGCATTTTATTCAATTGAAAAATAATGTATCCTACGGCTAGCCTACGCGAAACGAGTTAATAAAACAATTTTGTTATATAATGTGTTTTGGAATCAGTTCATATAATTAAAGTTTGGCAAACCCGGAGAATAGGGTTTTACAGTGCGGAGATCGGCAGAGACAAAAATGAACACATGTTACAAGTTCATAATCAAGTTCAAAACAACTTCCAAATATATTTTAAATCAAGTAATTAATGCTGTAATATATCATATTGTCCTCTTGGCTTTCAGATTTGTAGTTGTTTGATGAAAATCATAACGATTTTGGCCAGAAATGGAGTCAAACTCGCAAATGTTTCATCGCTGAATCTGGTGCAAGATCGTCGCCGCTGCCGCCGCCGCCGCTGGGCTACATTTGCTTGCACACAAATGAATACAGCACGCGCAGACCGCGGCCCCTATTCTCCGGGTTTGCCTAAAGTTTTATAACTAAACTATTTTTTGACTTTATAATGGTTACTTACTCCAGTTTGCATCAAGACAAATCATATCATATTCACTTAGATAATTGACAATTGCGTAACGAAAGTAGCTAGTAGCGGTAGCGGGTTTAAGCAAGATGTATTCGCATATGCGAATGTTGTTTTGGTACACACAGGACCATGCAAAATAATTGTTTGTATCTTGTTGCAATCCGCAGTAAACGATGAGTTCGACCAGGCGATTTACAGATGAGAATTATCATTAATTTCATAATTGGGAAAATAATGGCTTGATATAAGAATGGAATGTCATAAATGAAAGGACAGTTCCGGAAAAGATCCAAAGATCCTATACCGGTATAGGCGTACGTACGTACACGTAGTGCAGTAGATCGACACATAATTCAATGCATGTTTCATTGTGCTAGCGCTGTGACTCGTACTTGATGTAGATCTAGTAGTAGTTAAGATTTTTTTTATACATGCGTGATATGTTCGTGTTTCATCGGCAGACTTATTACAGAGTTATAAAAGTAAACAATTTCAAGTACATAAAAGATACACACAGACGTACTACATGTATTTTCACAACATTCAAAACACATTACACTTTACAGTTGCTTATTTTTTAGGTGGCCAGCCGGGCCACCTATCCGGCAGTTTCGGGTGGCCCGACGCCGTTTCAGGTGGCCATTGGCCCCGGGCCAGCCGCTAAGGTCGAGCCCTGACAAATGTGGTCAATTGTCTCGAAAGGGTTAATTGATTACAAAGTTCTTCAAAATTCATAACTTTCTTATTTCTAATCATATTTTGCTCAAACCTTCACCGATCTGTTTCGTTAATTTTTTTGCTTCGTTTAAAACACACTTATAAAACACACTTTCCCTTTAATGAAACGGATAGAGGCCCCCCAAAAAGTTCTTGTCTCTTACTGTGCAGAATTCAGTTCTCATCAGGGCACCCAGCATTCTGGCTGAAAGTCAGTCTCCCACCTGACACTATTTTCCCAAACTTGATGTGTATTAATTGCCCCAAAACACACATATAATGCCCAGTAATTACCTTTTTGTGCTTTGATATTGACGATAAATATTATTTCATGACTTGACTTTTAAGGATAGTACACTCGAATAACCTGAAACTAAAATAAAAATAAATTAATAAATTGATCGTAATCCGAACGTATTAGCTAGCTAGCTCCATATGTACACATCCGGCGGCGTCCACAACCAAGAGGCCGGGGACATATCGCACAGAGCATAAAGATGATTTCCCATTTGCAAAGGCAGTCAGTTCACTCAAAGCGTCATAACTACACTTCGTGTGTAGAAGCTACATGTAGGCAGTCATACACCTTAACACTTTCAAACACCACTGCACAAAAGTCACCAACATTCACTCAAAAGCGGCATTTAATTTACAAAAACCAACACCAACATATTCACGAAATACAATAAATTTAACTTACCGATGTTGGAAAAGTAATTTCAAAAATGAAATCCGTAATTTACTGTCATTTTACTGTCAATTTTGGCGAAACAGGGTATCGGAGGTCATTGTGTGCATTTCCTGATCGCTGCGAGCCGACATCTCCCCCCCCCCCCAAATTCAGTCGTTAAATATTCTGTCCCTATCGCGCACACGTTAAAGTCCTGATTTTCCGCGTGCGCGATCGTAGAGATCGTAGGTAACGCGCAATACCGAGTTCCTTTGTGGAAAAAATTTTATTGGCCGATTTTAGTCTAAAACATGGGCGGAATGAAAACATGCAATCGTGAAAAAAATCAGCAGGGATTTCTTCGGTTTTGGACATGATTTTGACTTTGGCTTTTGCTGGAAATATCAGAAGTTCTTCCTAACGGCCATTTGAGGTAGGGGCGAGATTTTAAGAGCTGAATTTGAAAGGAAGTACTTTAAATATATTATTATCGGGACCCCTGGTCGATAATCCTGAAGCTCTGTTCGCTGCGCTCACTACACACGCAGGTCGAAGTCCACGAGGTTGCACCCACCACTAAAAATGCTCTAGCTACATCACTGGTTCTCAAAACAAATCTATTATTTTATGTTGAATATATTGGCCTATATTGCTATTAGAGTGCAGGGTCCTTACTTTTATAGTGATAAATTTCAAAAGAACTTTAAAAAATAAATAAATTAGCGAATCTTGGTTTTTCACTTATCACAATCATGTCAGGAAGTAAATAAGTTCACTTACAGGCTTCAAATTGTGTGACAGTTCCAAAGGTTGTAGCAAGCTTTTCAATCTCCTTGTGTTCAACTTTTGTTGGTACATTCATGATGATGATCTTCAACCTGTTACTGGTTTAAAATGAAAAGAGAAAATAAGAATAAGTAATATTTTATTCATTGACCATGTAGACATGACAGACAAAGCAGTAAAATCTTACCTGATTTTATTATTTGCTAAATACATGTAAGTCGATGTATCTACCTATAATGCTAGTTGACCCAAACTACGCCACCACCAAGAAACTAAAAAGTCATATTCGCGCACGCCCCACCCCGCTATGCCGCCTTCCCATAGTTACCTGCGCGAGCGCATGCCCGTCATCTGCCTCTAACGAGCTGCAAGAGACAACGCTTAGGACATGTTGCTGGGCAAGGAGAGGGGACGGTGGGAGGGACATAAGGTAGATACATCAACTTCTTTAGCAAATAATAAAATCGGGTAAGATTTTACTGATTTACTATAATAAATTGATGTATCTACCTATTATGCTAGACAACCACAGATAAAAATCCACGGTGGCATGTCCCAAGGGAAGGAAGCTAACGCGGGGTAACGACAGAAGCTGACACCCTCAGTGACGAAGTTGCAAACCGCGCTTCTGCAGAAGGAATGCCCTTCAGATAAAAAGAAGTAAATGAATTGGGAGACCACCAAAAGGCGGCCCTCACAATATCTTCTAGGGCAATACCCTGAAAAAGCGCCCAAGAAGTGCTAATGTTTCTGGTATCATGCGCTCTAGGCTTACTATCCGAGAGAAGGGCCTCAGGTCCAGCGGCCTGGATGGCCTCAACAATCCATCTAGAAATGGAATCTCTAGAAGCAGGAGAGAAAGGTTTGTGAGTAATAAAGAAAAGTTGCTCATCCGAGCGGCAATCTTTGGTTTGTTTAAGTACCATTTTAGCGTCCTCACCGGGCACCAAACCTTGTCCTCCTTGACTGAGGAGAAGTCTGACAGAGGACTGATGAGAAGTCTGACAGAGGACTGATGAGAAGTCTGACAGAGGACTGAGAAATACCTCAACCGGTTCGGAGGAAGCCGTCTGATTTTTGGCTACAAAGGACGGCTTGGGGATAAGACGAACACTTTGTCTTTCCCATCGGATGTGACCGGGAGAGGTGCAAAGAGCATGAAGAGAACTCCTTCTCTACCCTGAAGCTATAGCCATAAGAAAAATGGTCTTGACAGTTACCTGATGGAGAGAAGCCTTGCTCGTTGGTTCAAAGGGAGGCTTTGATAATGCATCCAAAACTTTAGGTAGGCTCCAAGCAGGAGACAACTTAGGATTTGCTGGTCGTTGTAAGAAGAACAATCTCGGCAATCTAGCAAGGAGATGGGAGTTCGAAACTACCGAGCCATCTGGAAAGCCAACGTGAGTGGCGGCGATGGCAGATCGATATCCACGGATAGTGGAAAGCGATCTACCCTTATCAAAAAAGGGATATCAAAAGTTTTGACAAATCAGCCGCCTCCTTACGGCAGTCAATTTCATGCTGAAAAACAGCGGCAAACTGACCCCCAAACAGTTGACCCTCTGACTGAAGAATTCCCTCCCTCCCCCCAAGGACGAGAGGGCCAGCTCTCTTCTAGAGTTCGTGGCCTTGACGGCCGCAAGGGTCAGCTGTGACCACAGAGATCCCGTTAAGGTAAGCAGGATTTCATCCAAAATCAGCCCGTCAGACTCAGAAGTTCTCGAGACCTGATTTTGAGGCTGATTAGAGACCCCAGATAAGCCGTGAGCCGCAGACCAGATCTGGTGTGGGTCTCAACGTCCCGAAACCGCCTATCCTTGGTTGAGTAACCTCTACTATTGAAACTCGGGCAAAAAAGTCTTCCGTTGGAAGAACCCAGCTGAATCTTGGGGACGGAAAGCAAAGCCCCGAGCAAGGGGTTGCTTACCAACAGAAGTCCCAGGCTAAGTCTGCGTAGGCAGCCTTGAAATCATCAAAAAGGGGTATTCCCGAAGAGGGAACCCCTTGTCTGAAGAGAAAAGCCCGAGCTGAAACTGTCTGAGCCAGTGGGAAAGTCTCCGGTAGGTATTTCTTCAAAAGAGACTGCGCGTCGACGGCCAACCCACGAGAGTGTTGGGGGACAGAGTCAGCATCAGGGCTGGCTTTGTGAGAAACCTGGCCCCTGGGTGGCGGGTGTATCCACGAACCAAAGGTCTCCTCACCAGGTGGAGTACCTGCAAACTAGGGCCCGATATCGGCAGTCCGGGGCCGTAAAACAGCAAACCAGGGCAAGAACTCGACAATTCGGAGCCGGATAACTGTAGACCAGGGCCGGGAATCGGCAAACCAGAACCGGAACTCGGCAAACCGGAGCCGGAACCCGACAACCCGAGACCGAAAACTGGTACGGGAATAGTCGAACCGAAACCGAATAAATTCAGTACCTGGTTTGGTTTACCCGCGCCTATGGACCGATCATCGTCCGGAGCGGGGTCAGAGCCACCCGCTCTTCTCGGCAACTATCTTCACAAGGCGAAGAAGTTCAGCCTGTTCGGTAAGGGAGGAGGATCTGGCGTCTCGTCTGTCGGGAGACCTTATCCTTCTTTCAAATTTCTAGGTTTGCTCGGGGCAACCTTAGATTTTGACTGAGACTTGGTCGAATGGTGCCTTTTAGACTTCACGCAAGTCAGCACCATGACCGTATCAGAGAGGCCGTGCTTGGCAGGGCGCTCAGATAATGTCTCATGGCTACCCTCCCGTTTGGAACAGGGGGTAGCCGCCTCTATAGTGACTAGGGCTGAGCGACGGCTCGCCAAGTCACCAAGAGTGTATAGATCACTAGATGCTCCAGTGTCTATATCAGGTGGGAGCTTGTTGTCGGGCATCCGACAGCTCCCCCTGTGAGGACGTGAGTTTCAGAGGTCGGAAGACCGGCGAAAGCCTGCGGTCTTTAAACCGCCGACCCCCTCGTCGGACCAGAAGTCCCGACTAATGTTGTAATGTTGTAATGCCCGGCCGCTGCCGGGCTAGCAAGTTGCCTGACCCAGTTCACAACCCACTGCACGGAGGGGTCCCTAAATTACCTCCCCGATTCGACGGCCTCACGCCCGTCCCGGTAGAAAATGTACTGCGTCTAAAAGAAGAAGCCATAACACTGGCTCCCGCCGTGTCAGCCTGCGTACTGGCAGGGGCCGTACGGGTAACAGGACTCAAGGAAAAACTCATACTGAAGCTATAGAGTCGATGAGAGAAAAAAACCTAACATAAAACAAAGAATAAGATATTTTAACAAGCACGCAGGGGTGAAAAATAAAGAGCTCACAGTATTCCTAATTAAGGGAATACAAGCACAACTAAGCATGAAAAGGGAGCCAACTATTAAACACCCCAAGGGCTGTGCACGAAAGAAGAAATCCCCAACGACCCAAGCAAGGCCACGTGCCAAGCCTGGATCGCCCGCCCAGCAAACGAGCGAAAAGCAATGTCACCGGGAGGAACGAAGGGAAAGAAAAACGAGACAGAAAAGTAACTAATTTCCTGTCTTAAAACAATGTGACTAGAAAATCTGTACCACAAATATTATAAGCATTAAATGTGGATGGAAAATTTTAATTAAAGCACATTAGAAAGGGCAAAAAACAGATAAATCTCAATTTTGGGCGCAGTGACTTATCCGACTGTTCACTCATCAGCAGCGAGAATAAAAAAGGAAGATGGCGGGTGGGCGCTCGCGCAGGTGACTATGGGAAGGCGGCATAGCGGGGTGGGGCGTGCGCGAATGTGACTTAAATTTCTCGGTGGTGGTGTAGTTTGGGTCAACTAATAGGTAGATACATCAATTTATTGTAGTAAATATTATGGTTTCATCATTACAAATGGTTTTCATACATTGCTGAACATAAATAGCTTGATCAGTATGGTAGAGCTATTTTAAACAAGGGTAACGCATAGCATCAGAACAAGTTACCTCCATTAAACTATACTATTATATTGCTAGGCAATGAAGTTACATTTTAATTGACCTCTTTGACATTTGACCTTGCACCTTATAACCCAAGTCTCATCACTTTATCTCCTCCTAGTCATGAATACAAAATCAGGACGGAGCGACCTACAATCATGTTCCCGAAAGACGGGAGACATGAAGACTGCCATCAACTCCATTGATGTGGGGCAAGGTGCACAGGTGTGACCAGTCCCCCGAGACCACCTGGCCCGAACAAGGGCCGCCCCACCCCAGAAGTGAGGCATCCGCCTAAATGGTGACTGACGGAAGGGGCGTGCGAAGAGACTTGCCTTGAAGAAGGAACAACTCTTTTGGCCAGGGGAAAAACAGGCGTTTGATTCCCCCGTGAGAGGAATCCACACCTCGAGAGAGTCTACACTGGGCTTTGAAAAACTTCAGATGAAATTGGAATGGCCTCATATGAAGCAGACAGTCTTGGAGGACATCCACAAGGCTCGATAAGTGGCCCAAGAATTGGAGCCATCGGCCTGCCCGAACTCGACGTAAGAGACGAAGAGATCGAGCTAGTAAGACAATCGCTTGAACCCTCTCCCGCTAGGGCGGGCAACTTGGTTCACGATGTCTATTTCCTCACCCAGGTAATTGGGCCTGCGGGTAGGAGTCAACTCCGACTTGTCCCAATGGACTATGAACCCTACTCTCTGTGAGTACAGAGAAGTAGGTCCATGTGAGACTGAAGGACGGACCCAGAGCTCGCCACCAGGAGCCAGTCGTCCAGATAAGTGAAGTCTCAGACCACGATCCCGAGGAAAACGGCTAGGACAGAGACTACTCGAGTAAAACTTGAGGTGCCGGTATCAGGCCGAAAGGTAAGGCATGGAACCCGAAAGTTTCGCTTTGAAGGTGAAACCTAGTAGGTCCCTTGAAGAAGGGTGTATCGTAAATGTCTCAGACCGCGAGACCTGAGGAAAGCGGCTAGGGCAGAGACTACTCGAGTAAAAACTCGAGGTGAGGGTTTCAGGCCGAAAAGTAAGGCTCTGAACCGGAAAGTTTCGCCTTGAAAGGTATAAACTAGCATGTATCGGTACATGAAATTAAGCAACTTTCAAGTTCACCGAAAAACCACGTCTGACGGTGATAGCCGGAAGAATCGAGGCCAAGGTTTCCAAGCAGAAACGCTCCCTAGGTATAAATGTATTCATGACCGTCAAATCCAGACCAATCTGAGTTTCCCCGAGCGATTGGGGAAAACAAGGATAGGGGAGAGACACCGATGAGGGTGTCTCGTACCCTGTCAATCGCGCCCTTTACCAGCAGCTCTTGAATCTCTGTGGAGATGTGCTCTAGAAAAAGGGGGGGCGAGAGTGTAGGAGGGTTGTGAATCGTGGGCCGAATCACGGCCCCGAACGCGACCTCGGGCCTTCTTCCTACTACGAGGAGAAGGCCCCGCCTTGGCTCCAAACAAATGTGGAGCACTGGGCTGAACTAGCGGTGTACGAGTGGGCTGAAAGCCGGAAGTGACACCGCGTCTAGGAGGTGGAACGGTAGCCTGAGCCTGCGACTTCGGAGCCGTTTTAGGGCGTTTGGAAGTTCCGCCTGCTTGCGTGACGCAACTTCAAGCTGGATCGCTTCAGTCACCCTACCTCCAAGAGGTGTTGACTGGAGTGGGGAACACTGACCAACAGGGCAGTCATGACCTCTAACAACAGAATGTCCGACTCAGACATCTGGAGTTCCTGGCCCTAGCCCGAAGGGAAAGGAGCGTACCCAAGTAGGTAGTCAGTCTCAGGCCAGACCTGGAATGGACTTCCATCAGGTTCGGGAACTTCTCCGCTTTAGTGTACTCTAAGTTGTAACTTGTACTCTAAGTTGACACCAAACCTTCCACCTCATGTATGAGGTCACTGGAACAAGACTTTCTCGTAAAGAATCGAGAGTGTCTTGCTGGGAGAAGGTGAAATCCCTGGCCAAGAGATGAGCCTTACCAAGAAGGGAAGGAGGCTGAGAAGCAAAGTCATTGTAGACTCGCTTAAAGCCTTCCGTAAGAGGGATGCCCTTGGAGCGACGCTCACCTTTGAAAAAAGGAGAGACAGATGTCCCAAACCGACCCGACACGGCAAAAAGTGTCGGGAAGATATTTTTCCAGCAGGGCTTGAGTATCTACCGCCAAGGACCGAAAGGTCTGGGGTGTAACCACAGCCTGTGAAGAGGCATCATCCTCCGAGAATCTCGACTGCGAAGCCTGATCCCAAGAGGGCGGTTTAGGCAGTCCCGAGATTCCTCCCCAGGCGAAGCACCAAGTGCCGCTGGAAGGGGAGCAGCCCCGACCGGACGATCAAAGCTGAACGTGGTCGGGAGGCGCCCGAGGGGGGGGCGGCAAGACTCATGTGTGTTGGAAACCAACAGCACTGAGTCGGATACCTGAGCAGAGGAACCGGCTCCCAATCCACTGACAACAGTGGTGGATAACCAAGGGAAAACAGCGTTCCTAGCCGGATAACCGGCAAAACCGAATCGGGGAACCGAAAAATCGATATCCGAACCCGAACCGGTATCCGAACTGGATCCGGCCGGGTACAGGTATCCCCCTTACCCCCTATGGGGGGAGGGGTTGGAGTCAGGCGTGGTGGGGGGTACGGACATAGAGTCCGACTAACCACTCTTCTCCACAATGATCTTCAGATAATTCAGAAGTGCATGGGAGACGCCCGACCCAGAAGAAGAAGTCGCCCTCGGAGGGCTAACCCGCTTCTTCTTGGCCTCCCCTTACGCAGTTGGTGAAGACTCGGTCGATGTCGAGGGGAGAGAGTCCTCCCCGCCGGCTGGCTGGGCAGTACTCTGGCGCTTACGTTTCTTGGGCAGGCGAGCACGTTACCGCTCCCTTTACCCATTTGAAACGGGCGCCGCTTCCGTAGTAAACCCTGTACTGGGTACATTAGGAAGATCACGACTCTTTTTACTCTTTCCCGCCTTGCTTGGATTAGAAGCGTGCAAAGAGACAAAAGGAGCCGACCCCTGAGCGAACACACCTATGGCTAGAGAGCGAGGAATGATGCTCGAGCGAGACGAACTGTGGGTTGGGGTACCTATCGGTGAGAGGTATTGGGCGTGTGAGGCACTCACTCCCACCGTTAAACAAGTCTCTATCTTCGAGAGAGGTATTGGCCATGTTTCAGGACTCACTCTCTCGGTATATCCCGCATGAGTTGGTCGTCAGAACAGACGACAAACTCATCACGGGACAAGCCGTACACGAGGTAGGCCCTAACTTACCTTAGTCGAAGCTCCGGGGAAGATAACAATGGTGCGAGATAAATATCGCAACCAACCCTCCCAAGGCTAGGCGAGTCCGCTTATAAGTATTAAAATACTGGGGAACACCAGCCGTAGACGGAGACTTCGACATGGCTGAAAATAAAGACAAGCAAACAAATATAGAAATCTATATCTACAATATAGAACTATATATAAGTTAACAACCAACTCACAATACGGAGTGGGAATAAACTCCTATTACGGAGAACACAACGTTTTGATAAGACCGCTTGTCTAAGCGCGTTGAATCAACCACCTACAGACACGGGGGAGGAGCTCGACACAGAGTACTAGTACACTGTCTGTGAGTAACGACCAGAAGGGGAAGAAAAACGGCAAAGTAACTTGATTAAAATACCGTGAAGGAGGTTGAATCAGGAAAACCTGATACACCAAAATGAGTGTGAAGACTTGGTGAACCGGATTTTTATTGCGAATAGCAACCAAAAACGCTTTTGGAGGTAAAAATCTCACAATTTAGGTTAAGACTTAGCTCATAGATGTCACTTCTCTGATGGGCGAGAAAGGAAGAGGAAGAGCATGGCGGGTGCGCGATCATATAGATGGACGGAGAGAGCGCGCGCGCGCGGGCAGGGGCATGCGCGTTTCTGACTTAGTTTTTCTCGATTGACGGCATAGTTTGGGAAACTAGCAAATAGGTAGATACATCGATTTATTGCCGTAAATTGCTCTATCAGACATGCTGTAGCATCAGCAGGAAAAACTAGAAATATCACTGGAGATGATGATTACTACCCCCGCCCCATGACAACAGCCTTTCTTGACTTTTGGTCGAAAACTGAGGAAGTAGTTTGATCCGCAAGATTTTTCCCTGATTTACTGCCATAGATATGCCGTTTCCATGGCAACGCAGATTCCGACTCATCCGAAAAATATGTCTTGCACATCTTCCCACCAAGACCAATGTGTGTACCAAATTTCATGACTTTCGGTCGAAAACTGAGGAAGTAGTGCGATCCGCAAGGTGTTTCCTTGATTTTCTGCCATAAATATGCCGTTACCATGGCAACGCAGATCCCGACTCATCCGAAAAATATTTCTTGCACATCTTCCCACCAAGACCAATGTGTGTACCAAATTTCATGACTTTCGGTCAAAAACTGAGGAAGTAGTTCGATCTGCAAGATTTGCAACGGACTGACCGACCGACTGTTACATCGAAAACAAAAAACATGGTACAGATTATTTTGTTCGAGTCTGCTTAAGGGGAAGTCCTTGTTTTATCAATAAAAGAGCAGAACATACATGTAAAGCCGCACGGATAATTCTCTTTGGAAACGAACTTTGCTTGCCGTCATTCTTTGCAGGATAGGCAACCGGCAAAACGATGCATAGTTGTTCCTTATTTCTTTTTGTACAACATCAGCTAGCCAATCACATCCATTCACTACGCATGGGACAGACTACCCACAGGGCAGTGACAAGGTCATTGCAGCAATGAAGCTATATTACATGGGTGCCCCATGACTGGTGACAGTATGATATTTTTTCAAGGATTATATAATTGGCATGAGGCATAGTATTTTGGGAGCAGGGTTGACATTATAAATTATATATAGGTGGGCAAGTACAGACTACCTCTTATCTATTTTTTTCAAAGGTTCTTTATTTTAATGTTTATTTCACGTTTTAATGCGCACTTTTATTTAACCATTTCGAGACAACTGACCATATTTTGTGGTTTGGCTTAACAACTTTTGATTCAGAGCTCAATAAAATATACCAGATGTATGAGTAGAAAGAGCAAAAGTTTCTGCACACACTACATGTATGTCCATATTTGTTGCACGACCATATTGCGTTTGATGCCTGGAATTTTAAAAATAAGCTTAAAAATCCTTATATTGGCAACACATTGAGAGGTCCAAAATCATTATTTTAATCAAAATTGGCAATTTTTTCCAACTTTTCAACAAAACTACTAACCATGTGTATTGTTTTAAATACACCTTATAAGAACCATGTAGCAGTACAGAAAAATATTGTTGCCAATTTAAAGGACAAAATGTGATCAATTTTGCCCTTAAATGATTCCTGTCCTAAAAGGGTTAACCGTTAAAAGGTCTGATTAAGAAAATTACAAAAGTAGCCATTCAAATGTTAATCATATACACTACCGCTCACAGGTTTTGGCACATCGGTTCGGTAACGGTAATGTATGCAAAGGCTTCGGTGCTTCGGTGCGTTTCCTCCCCGCGGTTTTGCTCTTCGTCGCGAAACCGCGGGAAGCTAGCGGTTCGCTATACGTTCGCTAACGGTGAGGCAACGGTTAGCAACCGAGCGCACACGCACGAGTTTCTTTTGGTGAACGGTGAACGGTTTGGCTAAGAGCGCGCTCGCGATGAACGCTGCATTGTGACGAAACAATGACCGACTTTTTCAAGCTACATGTAGCTGTAGCGCACGCAGGACCCACATTTGCTCTTACATTATTCTGCATTCGAAACAAATCTGGTGATGGTGATGATTGATGAAATTGATGATGAAATGATGGGATCGTGGTGGTTAATATAACGAGGAAAATGATGATTGTGAACTTCATGGTGATAACTCTTTTTTTTCTCGTCCAATCATAAATATACTGATCATTTAAAGGCTTTATTCTTAACCCGTAAATGGAATCCCCGTCTTTCTCAGTTACATACACGTATCGCATTTCTTGATTGGTTTAGATTGTTGTAAAACTAAAACACATCAAGAAAATAAGAACATACCTTCATGTAAACAGTGCATAAATTTATTTTAAACAAAAGGTTCTTAAACTCTTTTGCGTGAATGGCATTTCAAAATATGTAGCGTACTAGCGTTTATTAGAATTGATATTTTTAAAATTCGTCTTTCAATAACTTAATGTATCATGATGAGATGAAAATGAACTATCATATCATCATCATATCGTCATTAACTCATAATCATATAATCAATTCATCATGACCATCAAATCTATATTACCATCATCACATTATCATAGCATTATTATATCGTCATGAACATCATGATGATGATCATCTTGATAATCATATCGTCAAAACAATTATCATTATCATCTTCATCAAAACGCCCGACCGTTACTTCATCATTTTAACACACATGCGTCTTAGAATATAATCATTACTTACATGCAAAATCTGAAAAATTTCGTGTTATTGGCAAACTGACCTTGCTCAAAGTTTTTATAAGTCTGTGATTTTGTCCCCAATTTATCATTCACCTTGTCCCAAAATGGTATATCTACACTAAGGAGCAGCTCAGCCGGCCATCGATAGCTTGGCTTTTAGCCAGCGTGCACGTGGCCGTGGGAATTGAAAGGGAGGAATGTTGATTCATTGTACACATGTATTTTTGCCTGTGTGTAGGAATGCGTGCAATAGTCTGTCATCTAGTCATTCATTTGGAAATTCTTGAAAATAGTTCTTTGATTATCAGATTGAACGTGTTGGAGTTGAATATAATGGTCTTATATATGTAGCAATAATAACAATCGAATGTTTGAACTACTTGAAGCCTATATTACAACAGAGAAAACAAGCAATAAATAAATATAGTATTACCCAGGACTGGTAATTCTAAACTACTGCAGCCCACTGGTAAATGTTGCCTAGTGACCAAGAATGAGAGTGAATCAACGACAACCCCGCCCCCCTTTTCCCTGTATTGTAAACAATAACACTGGTGGAAATTGATGTGCTGAATGATGACCTCAAGCACAAGATTTTCCTTTACGTTGATGAATAAATTTAATTGTAGGTCTTACTTGATTATTCTTGAAACTGCAGAAATAGATATTTTTTACTGGTTGGGTTCCCCTGTCGTTTATTATAAAATAAAGTAAACCCAATATAGGTTTTGTTTTGTTGCGATTATTTTTGTAAGCAGTAGCCATTCAAAGGGGATCACAACAGGCACATCTCCCCCCTTTCTAGTTTTCTTGTACACAACAAGGCAAACCACATAATGTGGTCACTCTGTCAAACAGTGGCGCTCTATCCCGCTGATTTTTGCAAAGTTAGCTATTATGACGACACAATGCATTTTTTTTCTTTATTAATAGTGCGTGAGACTTTCGAGAGTTCTTCAGATGCGCACTCGCAGATTCAGCACACGCATCGGTTTGTCACCGAAACTAATTCGGTAAGCTAACGGTGAGCTTTCGGTAAGACAGCGGTGAGCTTTCGGTGAGGCACCGAACATCAGGGATCAGGGAGATACCGTTACCCGTTTGGTACGGTTAACGGTGCGATACCGATGCCAAAACCTGTGAGCGGTAGTGTACATCTGTACATCTTGTTCAACAATGAAAAACAAGATGAATGCGACTGCGTCTCCTATATGCCTCCGCCTAAATTCAGTTGATGGCTCAAACTCTTCTAGAAATATTTGATAACGAGGCTAAAAACCAGTAATTTCATGTAATTTTATGTAAATTGACCTCTGTGACCTCTGAACTTTGACCTACCTACCCCAAAATCTAATCAGTTCATCTTCATATAGGGAAACATACTAGTACCAAGTTTGAAGTTCTTACCTCAAACAGTTCTTGAGATATCGTGGTAACGGTGCTAAAAACTAAGATTTTTATGTAATTTCATGTAAATTGACCTCTGTGACCTCTGACCTTTGACCTACTTACCCCAAAATCTAATCGGTTCATCTTCGTATGGGGATACATACTAGTACCAAGTTTGAGGTTCCTACCTCAAATGATTCTTCAGATTTCGCGGTAACGAGAAGTGGGACGGACTCAAGCACGCACGCACGGACAACCCGAAAACATAATGCCTCCGGCACCCACCTTCGGTGGGCGGAGGCATAAAAAAATGAGAAATGAGGCTTGAACTCTGGATGTCATCTGTAGTCACCCTCTCAGGACTCCGTGGTTTTGACAAGTACAGCTACAAATTCAAGTGTTTCTCATTGTTTGTTTTCATTGTTTTAAGTTGACTCTACAGGATGGAAATGTTCATCATCATTTGAATGGCTGCTTGCTCTATTTTGCAATTTTCTTAATCACACGATATAACGCTTTAATGAATGTGCCCTTCCAAGCGTGAAAGTTCACAACTTGATCTCAAATGATGTTGTTGAGAGTATTAATTTTACTTTAATTTGATACAAATATTTCATTATATCTTATTGATGCTTTATATGAAAATTTGGAAAGAGTGTCCACTGACAACAAACAACACTTGTTGTTACAGACCAGGATTTGGGGTTTGCGAGCTACAGCACAAGTGATGTATGACAACCGGTTTCTTATAAATACTGCACATTTTGATCAGCCTTACAGCATAGTCTTGGTTCATCAGGTTTTGTACAAACAGTTATCTGAATTGTACATCATAACATGGCCAGATCTTTAAAATATATATATTATGTCACCTGGAGCCCTCTCCCCATACTCTACTGCAAGCAAATGAAACATATCAAGCCAGCACACAATTCTACATGTACAAAAAAAAAAGTAATAGTATCTAATGAAGTAAAAATTCACATCAAACTTAAGTTTGTATTGATCAAAGTAATGATTTGAAATTCAAATAGGACATCAGTTTTTCACAAATCAGGGCCATGAAACTGATAATGTGTATCAGTAAGAGATTCAGAACACAGCAATATTATTCATTGTGCAATTCCAAAACACCTTTATGTCATGAATTAAATTATTAATAAAACCAAATCATTCTAGTGAAGATTGTTTAATTGGAGAAATATAAAACTTTGATCATTTACGTCTGTCAACTTTACGGTGTGTAAGCTTCAGTTTGATGTCAGTATTAACATTCAAAAGAGTTCAATTAAATACATTTGCAACACAGAATACAAGCTACAAAACTACATTAACATTGCACATAGCGAAAACAGGAAGAATGATCATGCTCTTTGTACATGTAGGATGATTCCGTGCAAAGCGTTCTGTATGACATGTTTTTTTCCCCACATATTTCATCCAAAAGTAAAGACCACTGAATAATGGCGGTTTCTTTTATCACCACCTATAGACATGGTCATATCAAGAGATTTATCATTCATGGATGAATGGATAAATTTCATGTGACTTACGGGGATACTCTGCGCAGAATCACCCTGTACTTAATATTTACATTATGAAATGAACTAGATTTAGAAGATGTCAAAAGCAAAGTAACAAAGCAAGCAATTACATGAAATACCATTACCATTCTAATTAGTCACCCAAGTTGTGTAATTTTTTAATTCTGTCTGAATCAATATTAGTTCTTAAGCCCTTAAAGAGTAAGTCCACCCTGATATAATAAGTTTTAAAAGGAGAAAACTTTAATACATCAATTAAAGTTTGAGCAAAATCCGATAAAACTAGAATATCACTGAAGGTGATTCATACCCCTGCCCCATTGTGTGTGCGAAATTTCCTGAGTATTGCTCCAAAAATGAGGAAGTGGTTTGATCTGCAATATTTTCCCATTTTATTGCCATGTCATTACAATGGCAACACAGTTTAACACACTGAAACAAAATGTCTTGCACATCATTACCACAAGAACAATGTGTGTGCCTAATTTCATGAGCATTGCTTGAAAAAGTGAGGAAGTTGTTTGATCCGCAATATTTTCCCGATTTATTGCCATGTCTTTACCATGGTAGTCTAGTTCTGGACTCTTTTTATTCGCCGACTATACGCGATAAGTGAGTGATGGCGCGATCCCGAGAACCTGTTGGCCCCGGAAAAAAAAAAGAGTCCAGTGCAATTGTTCCACGCTGACGACTTTCCCTGAGATTTTTCAGGGAGAGCAATTAAAATTCGCCGCGCCTTCCCAGCTAAAGCGCTAGTCTTTGCTTGACATCATTTTAAAATAGTAATGGGGAAATCTGGTATGATCTAGTGATGAAATGATTTTATATTCCTCAACGAGGTGTTATGTTGCATCAAAATTAATCTCTAAATTCAAATTTGATGAATGATGACCATTAAAACTTCCTTTAACATCATTTTCGCTAAAGATACAATAAGGTTTGTAGATATAAACTACTGTGTTATGCATGCATAGCGTGTTAATAATAGGTAGGTCCGTGTGTGTGTGTGTAGGCCTAGCGTATAGCTAGCACTCCACGTGTGTACAGCTGTGATACGTGAAACAATACACACACGAGTTGAGCTTTATGTATGCCTTGCATGTTATTAGTTGAGTGTCACAAATCATGCACCAGCGAGAGCGTTGAACTGGCACCGAAAGCGATGGCGATGCCATGGCCATTTCGCATTGATTGGGCCACGACCAGGACTACATTTTCACACACAACTTTTATCAGTAAGAAGTTGCAAATGTAGGCCTAAATGCCAATTATTTCCGTTTTCAGCACCTCGTTTCCCGGCTTGTTTCTTGCAAATTTTTAATATCCAATTCGATTGCATGCACAATACAGTACATCATAATGTGTACAGCTCGAGCTGAGCTGATATGCAATATGCGCGATCAGATCAGGGATCCCACCACGTGCAAAACGTAAACAACGTAATTCGCAAAGCGAACTGTTTGATTGACGGTGATTTCATGAATATTTATGATCACTAGTGTGTGAACTTTTGACCCCTGACGTCAGCGTGGAGCAATTGCACTGGACTCTTTTTTCGGGGCCAACAGGTTCTCGGGATCGCGTCATCACTTGGCTTATCGCATATAGTCGGCGAATAAAAAAATCAATAAAAAGAGTCCAGAACTAGACTATTACCATGGCAACGCAGTTTCCAACACATTCCAAAAATATGTCTTGCACATCTTCATCCCAAGACGAATTTGTGTGGCGAATTTCACGAGCATTGCTTGAAAAATGAGAAAGTTTAATGCGCTAGATATGCAACGGGATGACCGACCGACTGCCCACCCACTCGACCGACCAAGCGTACGCTGATTCCTATATGCCACCTCCAACTTCGTTTGGGCGGGGTATAAAATAAGACAGTTATGAATTTTGAAAGTTGTATCAATCAAACATAAATTGGCACCTCTGTGAAGTAGCTTGCGAGGTCCTCTCCCATTTGCCCTGTACTAAAAAAAAAATCATATTAACAAATATTTAATCATACATGTACATACAACCTAGATATAATCATTGTACATGTTTTTATGCAAAACCTGTACAAAACAAATGTACTCCTTCTTTAACAAAATTGAAATTTATAAAATTTTCTGTACAGACCAAATGGGAGATGAGCCCGAAAGAAAGGTCACGAAGTTGCTAATTTGTGTTTGATTGATTACAAGTTCAACAAGATGAATGCGACTGCGTCTCCTACATGCTTCCGCCTAAATTCAGTTGATAGCTCCAACTGTTCTTGAAATATTGTGATAACCAGAATAAAAAGCTTCTAATTACATGTTAATTGACCTCTTTGAAATTTGACCTTGCATCTTATAACCCAAAAGTCTCATCACTTTATCTCCTCCTAGTCATGAATACAAAATAGTTGAGAAATGGTGATAAAGGTAAAAAAAATAATTTCACATACACCTGTCTGTCTAATGATCTCTATGACCTGTCACCTTTGACCTACTTGAACAAAAATCTAATCAGTTTGTCTCACTATGGTGATGCATCCTTGTTCCAAGTTGGAAGTTCATAATTCAAATGATTCTTGAGATATTATGTAACAAGGCTAATACCTGCAATTTCAGAAATTGACCTTTGACCTATGTACCCCAAAATCTAATCAGATCGTCTTTCTATGGTGATACATACTAGTACCAAGTTTGAAGTTCATACCTCATATGGTTGAGATATCGCATTAACAAGGCCAACACATGTAAATCCAGAAACTAACCTGTGACCTTTGACCTACATATTACCCAAAATCTAATCAGATTGTCTTCCTATGGTGATACATACTAGCACCAAGTTTGAAGTTCATACCTCATGTGGTTCTTGAGTTATCACTAGAACAAGAAAGCAGGACGGACAACTCGAAAACAATGCCTCTGGCACCACCTTCGGTGGGCGGAGGCATAAAAATTAAAAACTATTTCTTGTCAAATTTTCTTCCATCTTTTACTACTGTTTCTCTTATTTTTCTTTTATTCTAATAAACTAAGAGGCACACCACCTCAAAAATACTACCAAGGCAAAAGAAAATGACATGCCCCACTTTCACACAGGGGTAAAATTCTGTAAAGCTGATTAGTTTAAAGAGCTTTGAATTAATAAGCTTTACATACGATGTCATTCACACAAAAAAATTTTGGTGCGATTGTTCGAGATTCACAGCTGATTAAATGCGCAGTAGGGCCATTGCCCATAATAATAGCAGGTCATGTCAATCAAAGCGCGCGCCCCTTCTTAGCTCCGCCCAGTTAGAGACGTATATCCATTCATACACTAAATCTTTTGCCTCCTCTCCTTACTACGAACTTCGTATGTGTAGGCTTCTTCTTTCGTATGATGTAGTAGTGTTTGGTACATCAGGCTATTTGTTGAAGCTTGGTAAGCCAGTTGATTTGTGCGTCCTTTGGGCTTGATAAGTCAGTCATCCCATCAGGGGGTTGGAGGTCGGGGCAGTTGTAGATAATATGGTCTGCCGTCTGCTCATCTGCACCACGGGTACATGCTGGTGATTCCCTAAGTTTCCATTGCTACATGTTTGCGTTGAACCTTCCAACCCCAGTGCGCAGCCGGTTGAGTGTTACCCACTCCCTCCGAGGTAGTTCAGAGCCAGCAGGAGCTTTGATGCCAGGGGGAACAGTGAACTGCTGTGGGCGAACCGTCCCTTCCCAGCTGAAGTCTGATCTACTGAGGGCGGCTGCATGTCGGGAGAAAGGTCGACGCGATCGGAGGCTTGGCGACCAAGGTCCTGGCGTTCTGTTATTTTGTGTAGGGGGTGATCATCATCAGCCAAGGGTTTGGTTGTCAACTTGGCCGTCAGGTTCTCGCGGCATAGCCTTGGTGGCGCAATTCCAGCGAGGACTGGGAGGAGATCTCTGGGTGTAGGGCGGAGACATCCAGTGATAAGCCGCATGGTGTCATTAAAGGAGAATTAACCCCTGAGTACAAATTTACTTATATTGAAAGGTGTAGTATATTCCTACTTATTGGCCTAAATCATTTTCCAATAAGATATCAGAAAAGGGTATAATAAAGATATTCCAACACCCGGTATCGTCTACTACTCATTTACATGGGGGCTGCCATTTTCTTGCTGATTTGGATTTGTACATGAACCATTGAGAAATGTTCCGGTCAGGAAGATATTTTGAATCCAAGACCTAAATTGATTTTCTTCATTACCTAAAATCCCATATGTGACGAAAAATATAAAGTGGGTGTTTACATGATTTATAAAAATTAAATCTTTATAATGATACTTTTAAATTGTCTGGTTTTGCTTAACAAAAATCTATTTTCTTGGGTTTGCCAAACAGAGCAGAACATAATATATGCAGCATGCATTCTGACTTTTCAAGTCCCATTATCCGAAAGCAGGTGAATGCATAGTTTGCCGCTATAGATGCTCAGGGAAGAAGCATCCATAAAATTTGAATTAATTTGCTCCGTCCATTGCGTCACAGTATCTAGAAAATAGATTTATATTAAGCGAATATCGATTTTCAACAGAAATATATAAGGAAATCTTCAGTTTAAAAATAAATTGACATATCTATTCTATATTTTAAATCTCAAATGGGTTTTTAATTTTGAAAAAGGCAATTGGGCATTTGGATTAAGAAAATCTTCTTGTACACATAAAAAAAATGGCAGCCCCCATGTATTGCTAGCAGACGATACATATTGCTAGCAGATGATAAATTTTGCTCAGAAAATCTTGATTCGTATCGATCTCGTATATTTTGACGCGAAGCCATATAGTCTAACAAGTAGGAATAAATAACACCTTTGAACACTATCGTCTTTATTGTTTGAGGTTAATTCTCCTTTAAGTACACAGTCCAGCTTTCTGGTGTGGGTGCTCCTGCACCACGTCTGTTCAGCAGAGCTGTAAACCAGGGCTAGAGCTCCTGTGCGAAGGGTGGATGTTGATGCGCCCCATGACCTACCAGCCAGGCGACGCAACAAGTTGTTCCTTGCTGAAACTTTTGCTTGCGGGGCTTCGAGGTGCTGTTTGTCCAGTTTCACTCCAAGGTAGAGGTTAGGTGGGGGTTGTTTGTTAGGGGTGCTCTGTAGGCTGCTCTGAACCGTATTTAGATCGCGAATTCGTATCTGTATGAACATCATATAGATCGATGTTCACACAGGAAACTTTCCATACAATGAATTTTAAACTTGTGTGAAAAGGCTGATAGTGTGCTTCATATTTCTGTATCTTATAATATGCCTAAGGCCTTTATTGTGCAGATAGTTATTCTTGACCTCCCTCCCTCCGTCTCTTAGGCAATTGCAACATGCAAATCACGTCAAATTACTAAAATATAACAATAAAATGTTTACTTCCCACAAACAAATGAAATAGACCTCAACTGACATTTATGACCTTTGACCCCTGTTACACATTTCTGAATCACTCTAAAATGAAAGTGGAAAGGATTAGATGTTCAAATAAACTAGGTGAAACACTGAAGGTTTTCAATGAAATATGAAGTAGAATTTGTGCGACAGAAAGTTGCTTTCCATTAACTAAGCTGCAAAGGATTATGAGTGCATGAGTGCGGATAGCAGGATCTCATGCAGTCTCTTTAACGAGACTCACAAAATAAAATGTTACTTGTGTCGAAGTTTAATAGAATTCAGAGTAATACTAATAAGAAAAATTATCAAAATCTTAACCTCAACTGACCTCTTATCCCTTTACTTTTGACCAAAAATTTATTGATATCTTATACCCCTTTCAAACCAAGCACTTACCCGGGGAAGTTCCCCATGTAAGTTCAGTGTTATGCGGGGAAAGGTTTGGTCTGAAAAGGACAAGGGAAAAGTAAATTTATTTATTAATTAATTTATTTAATATTAAATTTTGTAAATTTAGCTGCCCTTACCAAGAAAATTGTTAAAACAAAGATGGAATCGTTAATCAGATTGAATGCAAAAGTTATTCATAATCAACTACCTAGTATTATATTTCAATTTGTGACTTCTGCTTGTCTATAAATGGTTATGGCAACTAATGAACTTATTTTCTTGTTGGTTATCGGTCAGTGGAAAAAAAGGAAAGGAAGGTATGTACAAGAAAAACAGTCAGGTGTTGCAGAAATGCAGATTGTTAGACAGTGTCCCTGTGCTGCAAGGTTCACAGTAATACTATTAGCAATCAACAGTAAAAGCAAGATGACAAGGAAGGGAGAAGGTTAAGGTATCGAAAAACAAACCCATAACAAACTGCAATAAGCTAGTTCAATCAGAAGACGAAATATAGAAAGTTTAATAGCTTGGCAAAAGCAAGAGTTTTCTCAACTACTTTTGAAGAAATTAAGTTGTTGAGGAGTAAGCATTGATCAACCTACCCCTGGTTTCCTGCGGTTCCATTCTCCATTTGACTGTTGGAAAAGCACATGATAATTCACACAGTTTTAGAAAGGGGAAAAATAAACATAGTAGTACACGAAATTGATCATTGGTAAAACAAAGTGTATTGAATATCATAATTGATAGGATTGAAGTAAATTGAATATATCATAAAGAAAGTAAATGTGAGAAAATTACAATGCCCCGACCGGGATTCGAACCGGGGACCCTGGATTACATGACCAGTGCTCTACCAACTGAGCTATCCGGGCTCCCGTCGAAGCAAAGTAACAATCTCACATTATATAGCGTACGCATGGAATTGGTATGGATGTACCCCATACACTCGATGGAAAGAGAGGGCCTATATGTGAGATTGTTACTTTGCTTCGACGGGAGCCCAGATAGCTCAGTTGGTAGAGCACTGGTCATGTAATCCAGGGTCCCGGGTTCGAATCCCGGTCGGGGCATTGCAGTTTTCTCACATTTACTTTCTTTATTATATAATCAATGTGTATTGAATTTTATGAGGATAAATAGCAATGAACTAAGAAATAAAACTGTATCGAGAGCTGTAAGCTTACAATACATGTATGCCTTCAGCCTATAAATAGCCTAATATTGATGACATTGATGACTATTTGTAAGTGGGTACGTCCGTATGTGACCCTAAAATTGATAAAACAATGTAATCAACTCCTTTTTTTCCCCAAAAAAAGAATCAAAGAATCCATAGCATACATGATCGGAGCAAGAAGTCTTGAAAAAATACTGACAAGAACCTGCACAAATTAATGTATTATTTCAGTATTAATGCTATTATGCTCGTACATGTAAGCGCATTCTCTAGTAGTCCCAAATAGTTTTTAGAAACCAGAAATACATAACAAATTTTTAAAAAGCAAAGAAATAAGTCTAAATAAGCTAAGTTTGAAAAAGAAGATGAAAGGAAGAAAATCAAAGAAAGGCATGATGAAACAGGATAGAGGATATAATAAAAAATATACAGGTACAGTGCACCTTTTTCAAAAATAGGAAATGAAGATAAAGAGAAGGGGGGAAAGAATTGTATACAAAAGGAGCAAGAGATGATGAAAGAAGGGGGTTT
The DNA here is from genome assembly GCA_025617745.1 of Heliocidaris erythrogramma. Taxonomy (NCBI): domain Eukaryota; kingdom Metazoa; phylum Echinodermata; class Echinoidea; order Camarodonta; family Echinometridae; genus Heliocidaris; species Heliocidaris erythrogramma. The sequence goes on along the minus strand of CM046870.1, from coordinate 17,388,357 downwards.
CTATACATATATAGGAGAGATAAAAGACAAGGTGTGACATTAAAAATACATGTATACTAGGCAAGATTTTTCTATTTAAAAAAAAAGAAATTAAACAGAGAAAACAGAGAAATAGGAAATTATGGACTGAAAAGAAAAGATTAAAAAAAAATTAAAATTAAAAGGAAGATGAAAAAATGAATACAAATGGATATATAGAGAGATGATGAAAATGAAAGATTAAAAAAAATTTAATCCAAAAAGATACATAGAGAAAGACAAAGAGAAAAACAAAAATACAAATTGAAGGATAGAACTAAATAAGATAAAAGGGACAGGTGAAAAAAGATGAAAGGTGAAAAAAGATGAAAGGTGAAAATACATGAGGATAAACAAAGATGAGAGAAGGGATATCATAAAACCAAATTCATAGACCCCGTTTACACAGAGACTGAACTCGACTTTAGTCGAATTTGAACTCGAGTTCATTTGTGTGTAAACAGGGTAGTCGCAATTAGAACTCGAGTTCAAAACTCGAATTCGAATGACGACCCAGAGCAACATTTATCGAATTCAAACTCGACTATTATCGACTTTAAATTCGCTATTTGCAGTGTGAACGGACACGTAATTGAAAGTCGATAGCAAATATCCAGCCAGTGACCCCGTCATACGTCACTTCCGGTATTGCTAAGCAACGCTAAGCGTCGCGTCAGTAAAACAAGCGTCATTCAACAAGTGAACCACAACGAACGACGACGCATTCACCGAACTGGCTTGATTCAATCCACCACGCGCTCATCATATCTGCAAATATTCGTTCATAATTTTGTAATTCCGACGTAAAATCATACAAAACGAGATCAAAATGGCTGCGCTTACAATACTCGCTACCGCCATTTTGAACTCACTCGCGGGGTTTTCACAAATTTAACCCGGAAGTTGATTATCACGATATTCCCACCAAGCGAGGGCGTAATCAAGTTGAATTCACTTTCCTTCTGAATTCGAGTTCGTCCAACGCTTGGTGTAAACAGCCCACCGAAAAATAATTTATGCTAATCCAAGGTCGCAATTGAATTCGCTGTCGAATTTGAACGAGTTCACTCTGTGTAAACGCGGTCATAGCAATTATGCAAGAAATGGGCACTGAGATTGCAGCGCTTGGTGGTTGATATTTTTTCTGCCATGTGAATGGATGCAGCAAAAGGTGAGATTCGAATTAGGATCCAAATCTTGTGGGGGGTTCTTTTAGTTTGAATGGCCCTTAACGTTCATGTTTTCTGCACTACAAAAGTAATGTGGAGGCCATGTTGTAATGTCTATTGTGGCATACATTAAGTCAATAGTCAAAGTGCATTGCCTTGTAAAATGCACAGAGCTATACATTCACCATGCATGCACAATGAAAGTGGGTGAGACCACTTCCTGTGTCCCTGCTGTTCCATATGCTTCCTTCACACCCCATCCCACGAACATTCATTATGCTAACAAAAAACTAACTGTGATGATGATGAACAATCAATCCAAAAGCAGAAAAATTTAAAACATTCTTAGAAAAAAATATCAGCTCACTTTTAATTTCTTCAAAATGTAGTATAATTTCTAATAATACCGTAAATAGCGTTATAAACCGCACATTTTTGCTCGTTGGAAAATGTCACAAGTCGGGGGTGCTAGGCTAAAAAAAAAAAATAAGAGTCATATCGCCAAAACGGACAATAATCTAGGGGTCTAAGTTCCTGTTTATGTGCTCAAAGAGAATTCATTGACTGTTTAAAGTCTAAATGCTACAAAATATTTTTACAAATTTTGATTTTAAAATTAACAGCCTAACTTGCGTATTAAACCCACAAGCAAGTTCATGCCATGACACAATCCTGGCACAAACCACGTTGGCAAGGTGCCGTACTCTCAATGAGGGCCCCCAAATAAAAGTCCATTGACCAAGCAAGGGCAAGGCTTGTAAAGACACGATGCTTGTAAAACGATGCTTGTAAAATTATTCCATTTGCATACTATCTCACCCAATGCGCATTAGCCGAGTTATTAATTTTGCATACTAGCTCAACCAATGCGCATCGGTTAAACTAGTATGCAAATTAATTTATGCTCAAGCCATGTGCAGAGACTTTTTTAACAGAACGTGCAAACTTGCTAGGCCGCTGGAGCAGGTGAGCGAACCTACCTATGCATGGGTATGAAATGGGGGAAAACTTCAAATGTTGTGGGATCGATTATTTTGTTGAAAAACCTTGCGCCATAGCTCTTCAAACATGAAACTTCTGTGATAGTTCTTGGAATATTTTCTCTAGCAAGGTATCAGTTTGCCTTTATCTGTATTGTAACTGTGTGTTTTGTGATGTTTTCTTTCATTTTGATAGTGATTAAGATACGATCACAAATCTTAACCTTGACAATGGCTTGTCACGTCTTTGCAGCAAGCCTTATTTTGGTCAACAACTCATATTCGAAGAGTTCCCCGACTTTGAAAATGAGTTAAACAGCAAACTACCAATTAAAGTACAATTTGTTTTACACTTTTCTAAATCATTTAATGCTTTTGCCTCTAGATTTAGCTGTTTTGATAAAAACATGACTTGAATTTATGAAGCATTTTTTTTTTTTTTGCTTTTTATTGTAGTAAATGTTATTCCACATTATTTGTGATACTCTACAAACCTTGTGTCCCAAGTTCCATGAAAATTGAACATATACTTTTGAAATGAGAGCAATTTCCAAAATTGTTGACGCCGTCGCCGTCCGAGAAGCGGCACCTATGTCTCGATTTTTCCTTCGAAAAATGCTTAGGCAGGCGAGACAAAAATGTTTGAGACTATGAGCTTGATTTCTCCTCTTTCTTTGCTCCTTACTCAGCTAGCTATAATACATTTCCTACTGATTCTTTAGTTGGACACACAGACCTACAGTAACCCTCAAACAATGAACATGATAAACTTACAATTAAGCCCTTTATAGATCCAAACCCAACCTAAATCTCTGTGGTCTTGTGAATTCATTCCATAATTAAACAGCCCTTCACACATAGAACATGACAAATTAAGCTGGTACCATTATTTCATGGTGCCAGCATTCATCTCATGTTCAGTAATCCTTAGAATAGAGGGTGGATTAAGTTGACAATAGAGGTTGGGGACTTTGTTTGTCCATGGAAAGATAATTGGAACAGGGAATCCCTGGGCAGAATTAGTACTCTCTGCTACATGTAGGAACAAAAGAAGTCAAAGAATACCCGTTGATGAACACTGTCCCAAGATCCAAATATTGCTACATACATGTACATGTACCAAAGTCAATTACTGGTCATATGCTTACACCAAATGGAACAATCAAAAACTTATGATGAAACTGAAAACTTTGACAGTTTTCACAAGGATATTTCAACCTTGCTGAAAATGAAATAGAGTGAAAGAAAACTGCTCATAGATACAGGAGATATGGGACTACATGATGCATCAAATTTAGTGCAATGTTACTATCTCTTTCTTGTTTGATGACATTTCAAAAGCAATATTTTTCATGGGGCATTGTTTCTATGAATGATATTCTTCTAAATTGGAATTAAAATAGGAAAGTTTTTCACCTTTACCAGAACTCAATGTGAGGAAAATTTATTTTTGCCCGATATTCCATGCTCGACATGTACATGTATAATGACAAGTTTAGGACATACCAAAAGTAAAGTAGTGGAGGCCTACATGTATAATGCAACACATAACTTACCGGCCAATAGACCTGTTTACTAAGTTATTCAAATTTATGGATGTTTCTTTCCTGGGGACCTAGTAACGAGGTGTTCCATTAACCTGTTATTAATGAACGAACTACAATACTTGGAATCCAATTTGCATACATTACTTGTTGCTATGTCTGACAAGCCTCTGGCAAGCTTTCAGGTTGTCAAGAACAACCTTTGTTTCAAAAGTATGCATAAAATGTGAATAACTTAGTAAACAGGTCTATTGGAAAAATGGACTACCATCAGTAATCAAAACTTCCTCATACTTTCAATTTATCTCAAATTTTCACTGATTTGTTCCACTGCATTTTCTGCTTCGACCAAGGCTAATAGAGACCCATTCTCATTACAAGGGATAGCATGCTATCCCTTCTCTTAAAATTATTTGTGTATAGTTAGCTTACACAAAATCAACCCCAGAAAGATTACAACATTCAATGGTGACACCATACAGGAGATTTGGCACACTGCTAGCACGCCGCGGGTTCACACCTGCAGAGGGTAGCGCGATCTATCTTAGCACTCTCTGCACAGTAAAACTGCGAATAGGCGCGCTCTAGATCGCGCTATCTCTCGTGAACCACCCCCCCCCCCCCCCCCCCCCCCCCGAGGTGGTCCGGTTTGGGATCGCCGTGGAGCGCGCCCAAGCGACGTTGCCACGTTCTCACAGAGGTGGCGCTCTCTATCCCTTGTAATGAGAACAGGGTCACTGTCAATTTTCGATTCGACAAATGTATTTTCCATCTTAGTTCTAATTTATTTGTTTGTAATTTATGCACCAAACCAATTTTCTATTCAATATGAACGTTTTGTGTTGAATACTTGATTCATTTGTTAATTTATTTGGGTTGAAGATTCTCCATAAATTACACGGCAACTGAATTTTCAGTTCAATAAAAACATTTTGCGTTGTATACTTCATCCATTTGATATTTTATTTGGTTTGTATGTATTGTCCGTTTCACGCAAATCAATTTTGAATTTTTTGCTTTATATCATTGCTTCATTGTTTTATTTGGGTTATAGATTTTCTGTAATTCATGGGCCAAACCAATTTTCTATTCGTGGAGGTGGTTTACGGTTCACCATGTGGTTAGTCCTGAAAAGGACTATTGAGTAAAAAGAAGAAAGTGGAAAAAAGTTGAGAGGAGAAGAAAAGGAAAGGTGAGGTAGAAATTCAGAGAGTGTAGAAGTAATCTTTCTTGAAAGTGTGAAGTCCTGAAAAGGACTTTAAACCAGCTGAGAAGGCTAAGAGTGGAGAAGACAACGTTTCAGACAGGTTGACTGTCCGTCATCAGGAGTGAGTAGGTGCCGGGAGAAACAGGGTATAAGTAGCGGTAATGCGGACATGGTAGTAGCAGGTGGGCCGGAGCGATCGGCAGTGGGGGGAGAATTGGCAAGAAACCCAACACTGAGGGCGGCTGTGTAATGCATGTGTTGTGTTATTTTGGTTGTAGATTATCCAGAAGTTATGCGCCAAATTAATTTGCATTGTATAATTCCTTCATTTATTTTTCATTTTTTTCCATTCTTTCTTTTTTCATTAATTTTTTTACTTATACCCCTTTCCCACTGCCGTCCAAATTTGGTCCGCACCAGGTCCGGACCAAATTATGTCCGTCGCAAGTGCTTTCACACCGCCATGAAGATTTAGGGCGGACCTGGGCCGGACCAAACATATCCGTCGCAGTTGACACACGGAAACCACTTACCCCCCTCATGAAGCGTGCAACATTTGGAACCGGCTGGCTAGCTAGCTAGCTAGCTAGCTAGCTAGCTTCGCGCGGGTCATGCATTTGGTCCGGACCAAATTCTTTGTGCTTTTCACACCAAATTTGGTCCGGACCTGAAACACCTCTTGGTCCGGACCAAATTTTGGTCCGCACTAACTTTTTGGTCCGGACCAAATGCTTTCACATCACGGTCGTAGCGAGGTCTGAATTGTGACGTCACAGCCTTGGCAGATATACAGCCAGTTTACTCTCGTTTGTTTACCACATACACGTTTGTTTTCCTCTGCTATTTATTGTCTCTCTGATCTTTCACGTTAATTATTCGATATCATTTGACATACCACTCAAGAGTGTGTCATCTTGAAACGTTATATATCTGCATGATTATTTCAACTTTTATGAAGTAATAATTGGCTATAAACCGATTTCACAAGTTTGACAACTTGCTTGTGCAGTTAAGTTCAGGGCCTGCATGGCTGGGGATCTGGAGCTTGTGTCGCACGTTTTGTTGCCTACTGCTATACTAGCACACTGTCTTGTGACTGATTTCTTCGCTTTCATATTTTTGGAGAGAATAATCAGACTCACTCACACTGTCAGACAGCCGCAGTTAAAAAAATTATCACATTTTATATTTCAGATTTATCGTGGTTGAGGAAATCACTCATTCGTTAGCACTTAAAAATAAAGTGCAGAGTCTATGGACGGGGAAAGAGGGAAACCAGTGCATGTAACACAATAAAGTGTTTCTGTATGGAGCGAATGGTGGTTTCCTCAACCGCGATAATGCCAAACTTTCAGTACCAAATCCAAATGTTACTTTTCTAGCGTTTTTCAGAGTGATTTTTGGATATCTTTTTCTGTCAGACTTCACAAGCTTCATCAGTTCATGCTTCACGATCCCCGGCTCACCCAGACAACATTTCATTTCCCCCGCCTGTGGCCGTGGCTCGATCTGGTTCGTGCTGGTAGGCTTGTGGGAGATTTCTACGATTGCCCAGTTCTTCTCCTTCAATCTCTCCCACCTCACCCTCATTATCATCATCATTTATAAACTGAATCACTTTCTTTACCAATTTGTATGTTCATATTGAGCTCAATTTCCTCGTCTACAACCGACATTTTGATCTCTAAGTCTCGAAAAATCAATGAGAAAATTGCGTTTACTTGTGCGTTTTCAATGCATGCGGCGCCTAGCCAGCAGCTCTCATGTTGTCAAGCTTGTGACGTCGCACATCGCGACACTCCACAGAGGACTGCTGAAGGCAGAAAATCTGGATCTCACAAATACCATTTTTGAGAGATGATTACTGTCGGCCCCAAACATATCTTGACCAGGGAAGTTGTTAAACCTAATCATTAAAGCTTCCCCTTCGTAGTGATATGAATTTTGCAGCAATTCAAAACACTTTTGACTCTTCGCGTGACTACTTTAATAATAGCATTATATATTTGAAAACCTTTCTATGCCTGGCTATTTATTTATCCTTCTGAACATCATTATACAAGACTGATATCAAAATTCAATTAAATCAAGCCTCCACAAAGTTACCGAATGCCTTTAAGCCTCGCATATTTTATTTGTTAATTCATTTGGGTTGTAGATTCCCTATTAGTTACACCCCAATTAAAGTATGATTCGATAATAAAATTTCTACGTTGCATACTTCATTTGCCGTTATATTTGGGGTATAGAATCCCTGTAAGTTACACCCCAAATCAATTTTCGATTATTTAAAAACGTTCTCTGAGGTATACTTCATTCAGTTGTTGTTTTATTTGGGTTTTATATTATCCATAAGATACGCCCCAAATCAAATTCCAATTCGATAAAACATTTTGCGTTGTATCCTTCACTCGTTTGTTGTTTCATTAGGGTTGAATATTATCCTTAAGTTCCACCCAAAATTAATATGAGCGTTTGTCAACCCTAGCACTTCACATAGCAGACGACAAAGCATCTCGGCTTTCGCTGAACGTGCACGCATAGAAAACTGCCTGCGCAGAACTCCATTCGAGTTGAGTTCTGCGCGTCTATTGTTTACGCTATCCTTCATTTTCTTCAAACTCCGTAACAGTCAACCCTAGCGCTTCACATAGACAACATAGGCATAGATGCCGGGTAAATGCCAGGTAAAGTTATTTGGGGTTTATTTTAAACATTCTAACTGTATACAAATTATTTTTTTGGCCTCAGACACCCTTTAGTATTAAAAAAAAGTGTCATCAATGACCCCATTCTCATTACAAGGGATAGCTAAAGCACGCTACATCGCACTACTTCTCAGGTGAGAGTGCGGCGGCATCGTTTCAGCGCGATCCACGGTGATGCCAAACCAGACCGCGTCTGGGGATGGTCCACGAGAGATGGTGTGATCTAGAGCGTGTTTATTCGCAGTTTACTGTGCAGAGAGTGCTACGATAAATCGCGCTACCCTTTACAGGTGTGAACCCTCTGCGTCCCAGTGGACCTCCCTGATGCGCCTCACTTTCCAATCTTGTAATGAGAACAGGGTCTATATTACGACACTTAATTCAAGTCCCCTCCAAATTATTGAAAAGTAAGCTAGAACAAAACTTGTACTTGTAGGCCAACGTGCTTCAGGTAATGCAAGGTCTTAATTCTAGGGATCAACTGTAAAATCCCATTTTCCTTCTACCACATGTACAAGCAGTCCAATACTATTACTAACAAAACATGTTAATGTTAGCATGCCAGGAATACAGTACACTGAATAAATGGCAGGCTAGCATGCGTGGTACTAGTACGAAAGCTGCTCTAGACAGAGCACATAGCAAATCACTATGGAATGCTGACATGTAGACTCTACAACAAGGTCATATGGAGGTTATGTGTGGGCAATAGCTTGGCCTGGCTGCCCTTTCTACCTTTCAATCCTAAATGTATGTATGTATTGTATGCATGTGTGTGTGTTTGGTTGTGTGTGTTGGGTGTGTAGTATCTATACAGTGCCCATGTGAAAGGAAATCAGCATGCTCCACACCAGCCCAAACTGAAGCTGCGCTGTGCTGTGTTGTGCTGTGCTGTGCTGTGCTGTACTGCATGCATGCATGCATACAGTTGGCTGCCTTCTTTTTTGCAACATATGTTTCACAGAGCTCAATGCAAAGCAGGATAATAAAATGGTTCCATTTTGGTGTTCATACTGTCTGAATGAAATGCATCCTTTTCATTTTGAAATAATTCCTGTAATATTGTCCACTTTGAAAGCACTGAGATTCAAATAATAACGTGCAAAGGAAATCCAACCTTTATAAGCCTGGATAGCAAAGTTCCTCTGGTCTGAAGCAAAAGCGGATTGGAAAAAATGTTTGAATGATATTGGACAAATTTTGATTTTTAACCCTTTCAAGACAATTTACCACATTTTATGGTTTGGCTTTATAACTTTTGATTCAGAGCTCTAAAAATATTACCAGATGTAGACAGAGCAAAAATTTATGCACATACTAAATCCATTTTGTTGCATGACCATATTGGGTTTGATGCCAGGAATTTTAAAAACGAGAATAAGCTTTAAAATCCTTAAATTGGAAACAAATTGAGAGGTTCAAAATCATTGATTTTCATCAAAATTGGCCGTTTTTCAACTGATCAACAAAATATCTAACCACGTTTGTTTTCTAAGACATTACACCTAAATATTAGAACCATGTAGAACTAAAAGAAAAATATTATTGTTGCTAATTTGAAGAACGAAATGTGATAAATTTAGCCCTGAAATAATTCCTGTCGTGAAAGGGTTAAAGTTGTAATCACTAAACATAGACCCCCATGGGGTTTTCAAATCAGCTTCACCTCTCCCACATTTTAGCAAATTTTTATTGCTTGTGTATTCTACATTTATGCCAATATCACCAAATTTGACCCAGCTTTTACGAAACGGTCGGGTCGAGACGCGGCTCGCTCAGTAGAAATATTCAAACATTTTTCAGCAACTTTATGTATAGTATCTTTTTTAGCAGCAAACAAAGGAAAAGAACTAGATGAATCTTCGACCGCGCGCGGTCGGAATTTATGCCTCCTCCATCACCAGATTGGAAATGTATGGCATACATGTACACTCTAAAAAGGATTGGTCCAACAAAATTACAAATCTTTTCACTTAAAAAGCACAGGAGACAGAAAATTTATTTCATTTCATTTTCAAGTAAACAACTGACCATTGATGACTTACAATCATCAATTACACCAAGGAAATAGATATTTTATAGCAAATAGACCACGGTCCCCTTTAAATTTCTAAAATAGATAGGCCTAGACTCCATACATCACAAACCATTTTTATGTAATGTCCTCTATGACCTTTGAACTTTGACCTTGAGACCCTAAAACCAAATCAGTTTATCGTCCCTCCCATAAGCATGCATAGGCCAAGTTACAAACTGATCAAAAAAAAAACGGTTAAGTTATCGCGAGAACGAAAAGGGGATGGACGGACGAGTCGACCCAAAAACATAATGCCTCCGGCACCACCTACGGTGGGCGGAGGCATAAAAAAGGGTGACCTGATGGCAGTACAGTATAAATTAATTATTTGATTAATTATTCAATGAACGAATTGATTGGTTTCGCGAACCGACGTACATCTAAAGGCTGAAGTACAGGAGATAGGTCGGTTTGCGAAACCAGCGAAAAAATGGATCAATTAATCACTTACTAAATTAATTTTTGTTCTGTTGAACTTTGAAAAGAATTTCGGTTTGTAAACAAAAGAGTGCGTTCATGATCATCTTTTTCAGGCCTGAATGTTTTTGTTACGCGTTTAGTTCAAAACACGATTGCTTCCTTTCTCAATTTCTTATAATCGCTGATCGTAAACGCACCTTTTATGTGCGTTTACGATCAGCGATTATAAGAAATTGAGAAAGGAATTGAGAAAAGATTATAAGAAATTGAGATCATTTCTCCAAAAAGACGGTATCTGGGGAAGCATAAACGCACGATCATTTCTAAACGCGTTTAAATGACATAATAAACATGTTTCTGGTTCACGTGAAAATCTGTGCGCCAGCCGCTAACACAATATTATGCAATGCTTTTTTTTTTCTCAAGGCATGCGCATATAGACGTCATCTGAGCAAGATCTAACAGTATTTTTTAAATACTGGTACTAGTACTTCTTCCATATTTATATCATTGTGTTGAAATGAGTGTCAAGGGCTCCACCTACAGCGAAGAGGAAGTGATGGCCCTTCTCCTCGCTTGGTCCGAACTAAAAATACAAAATGAATTGAATGGCTTGACGAGGAACAAACCCATATATGACAAATTTGCAGACCAGCTTGTGGCTGCAGGGTTTCAAGGAGAACCGGGCAAGCGTGCAGGGACACAATCAGAATAAAGGTAGATTTATGTTTATATCGAACCCATATTTTGAGGTAAATCTAATTTAACGTAATGTTGAGTTGAGAGATGTGCGAGACTGCCAGTTGTAATTACTTGTACACGGTCAGTGACAGTGTTGGTCGGCTCTCACTTTTCCCACCATGGTAGGAAGTCCACGGACGTAACAACCGAAATAATAGACGTAAATAGCTGAAATAATAACCGTAAATCAAGACCGAGAAAGGCGATAGTCGAGTGCGAGATGCGACAAGAAAATATCACAGTAAACAGTTTTGAAAAAGCGCGCCCCCCAACTTGACCTGCCCTCCCGGGGTCAACATACATGTAGCATGCACAAGCATAAACAGTACCCCGTGGAAGTGCGTTTACGAGGAGCGTTTCAAAATGCCCATTCTGCCTACAAATGTAAGCATAAACGCCCATACAGAGATGTTACTTTCCCCTTAGTAGAATAGTAATTTTCAAAGAAATATATTTTAGATTATATGTAGATATTTCAAATATTTAAATCTCAAATGGGATTTTGTATCAGGAAGATAGATAATTTAGCAATCGGATTAAAAACATCTTTATGTACACATCCAGAAAATGGCAGCCCCCAGGTATCGTTAGACGATAAATTTTGTTGAGAAAATCTTGATTTATACCCATCTCGTATATTTTAATGCAAAAATACGTAGGACAACAAGAAGGAATAGATTACATCTTTGAATATAAGCACATTTATATCTTAAGGTTAATTCCCCTTTAATAAAAAAATAAAATTGACTTCTCTATGATTGGGGCTATTCTTTCTTTTTTAAATGCAATCGCTACCCATTTTATAGGATACCGACATCGATGGGTACCGATATGATTGCGATCGGATGAGCTCACTGCCAGCTCAGCCTCTCTGCCATCAATTTTTTAAAAAAGAAAAAAAAAATTGGGGGATCTCAATAAATTTTTTCAAAAAAATAAAACTGTCTGTAAAAGATTTAAACTTCATTAGTTTGATTTAGAAATAAACATTGTTTAAAAACATATTTCAATTAATCTTTAGCCAAGAAAACAATTTTTTTAATGATTTATTTTCCTTTTAGAAAAGATTGTTACAAACGAGCCTGTTTGATTGACATGCTCGTGTTGATTTATTGATGCGGAGGTGATGTTACGGCGAAGCGATCAATTACTTGTTCGAAACAAAAGATGCATTGTTTGCTGGACGCCTACACATGGATTATCCATTTAATGTGTAAGAAACATTCTCTTTCAGTAATTAGCTGTCCTTTTGATATCCTTTCAATTTGGTTTCGAGTTCTATTTTTTGTGTTGTTCGTCTGTAGGGTCTAGTGTAGTGAATGCACTAACTGTCTAATTAGAACTACGGCGAAGTGGTCAGTTGTGAGTTCCGAACAAAAAACGCTTTGCCTGCCCCCGGATTATTGTGACAAACGTTCCCTTTAGGCAATGAAATGTCCTAGTGAATGCACTAACTGTCTAATTAGAACTACGGCGAAGTAGTCAGTTGTGAGTTCCGAACAAAAGACGCTTTGCCTGCCCCCGGATTATTGTGACAAACGTTCCCTTTAGGCAATGAAATGTCCTTTTGATGTGCTAAATGTCTTAGAATTTGAGTTCTATTGTTGTGTAAATGGTCGGTGGACGGCCAACTGGCGAGTTTGGGCGGTCGCTGTGGGGGGGGGGGGGGATTTTTCCGCCCGTTAGGAAGCAAATTGGGTGGTCAGTGGTCGCTGGTCGCGTTACGCAGGTGGTCGCTGTATAAAGGTCGCTAAACACGCAAATTTTCTGTGGGGGAAAATTAGGGTGGTTGTGATGAACAGGTGGTCGCTAAAGCAGGTTTGACTGTATTTGATATAATGATGCGTTAAGATGAGAAATTTTGTCATATAAAGTTAACGGAGTGGCAAGTCGTAATCCATGGGCCTGACCAGTTGGCCTGACTCGGGGAAATTCGGATACAATCAGGTCCAATCGTGCGCTACCGAAGGAATGTTATTGCCGAATTCCTCGCGTGATGTTAACTCGAATCCAGAGAAAGGAGCAGCCAACTGTAAAACCGCCCATAGATTGCAACTTGTCGCTCCCTTTAAGTTTGGTCAATTCTGTCTTCAGAAGCTGAATGGAAAAGTTAGAAATAGGCCGAGAGACTGGCCGCTGTACTGTACACTTGAATTCCTTGGTAGGACTTTGACGTACAGACTCGGAGCCTACTGCGCATATATGCAATTCCAATACAGCATGCTGCCTGGCTGGGTTACGTTTATCGACGACTTCATTTCTTTTCTTTCATATCGCGCTAATAATTTGATAATCACCTTTTCTCAGATCCATACAACAGCTAGTATTGTTTTTTATATTTCGAGTAATAGTAGATCTACAAATCACGGTTTGTCTTTGAGTAAAGTTGGATTCAGTGAATGTATAAGACGTGAGGATTCATTCCGAGGCTGAGCCGAGTTGTGAGTTGCCATGGCCGATGGAGCCGCCAGAGAGCAAGGCAGGTGTCGACGAGGAGCAGGGTCCTACCCCTAAGATGGCCAAGATGCAGGGCCAGGGCAAGGTGACATAACAGGTGATGCTATAACTATACAAAATTTCGATCTCCAAGAAGTAAAACCCACGAAAAACACTTTCAAAACTTTCATTTCATATGCAAATATACGACAACTTGAACTTACAATGCAGTGGCAGATATTGTGCACGCCGCCCGGGCCAGCCAAGCTCAACTAGCGCTCGCGTCCAAAATTTCATTCACCCCATGACATTATCGGCAAACCCCAAAACTTTTCTCTGTAAACTAGATACCAGGGGAGCGTTTCATCAAGCTTTTGTCAGTGATTTTTTACTGACAAATTTGCTCTCAGCCAATCAGATGCAAGGATTTCAGTAGCTTATAATAGTTGTCGGTAAAAAATCACTGACAAAACGCTTGATGAATCGCTCCCCAGGGAGTCTCAACTTTGAATATTTAAAGTCTTTTCATTTTGGGAAGGCCATTTTAAGCGTGGAAAAAAGAATTTCTACATGTCCCACTCTTATTTCATATATAATACATTTTCTTCGGTATTCCACTTTAAATATGTTGTAGTAAACTGTGGTGGTTTTTTTAATGATGTAAGTGTAATAGGTTTCACATCTCTTTATCTAGACTTATAACACAGAGATAAGTGAATATGCCTAGGACCTTTCCTAGCGTGCAATTTAACAAAAAACCTGCAGCGGTTTATCACGGCATATGTGAACAAGCCTTAAGGCAAATTTCTAACCCATTCTCTTAATGACCTACCAGCAAACAGGAATAATTTTGTATGTTAGAATACTAAATCATCCCCAGGAACTATAAGCCATTCAAATTGTTCATGTATAATAAAAAAAATCATATTCAGGCCCATATATGTAAGATAACTCGCAATTTAAGTCAAAATGTATGTGCGCAAAATTTTATGTGAATGCATTAACTAAACAAGGCACTTTTACCTCTATTTAGGAAGCGAGTTGAAATATGAAATCCCAAAACATACTGAGTCATCAGTAATACCATTAATTCTTGAAAATGCATATTTTCTAAAGCATTTTTAAAATGATATCTCGTAAAATATCCAAGTGCATTTTTCTTTAAAATGTCAGAAAACACCTCTTTCAAAAACCAAATCAATACTAGAATGGAGTCCTGACAAGAAGTACTTTATTACTATAAAGTCGTACCTTCTTGCTTTCCTTGGAACTGATGGCTCCACTTTGATGTGCCCTCCCTGTAGATGATAACCTGCAAGACAAAATGCCAAGAATAAAACAAAAAAATGAAAATTGGGACATAAGTTACATGTAAAGTCCTTCATTTTTAAAAATCAGAGGAGCTCGGTCAACTGCTCTCCTGGAAAGCCGAGGAGCTTTCCAGAACAAACGAACAATCGAACAAACGTGTTCCATTCAGCTCTCCAAAGACAAAGTAAGATTATTAATTCTTTGAATTTGAATCATTGTCGGGTGTGTCGACAATGAGCATCGCTTCGTGCGACACTAGGGTGATATTTTGGCTAGCCATACGGACTAGAAACCTAAGATTTTGGCTCGTCCGCTGTGATTTTTACTAGCCATTGGCTAGCGGGCTATCGTTAATTTCGAGCAGCGAGAGCCCATACATATGCCCGCGATGCCAGCGGACCGGTCACCGGTGCATGGTGCATGCACTGCGTGCAACTGTGTGCAACTCTGTTTTCACCGCACATCATTTTATCGATTAACCGGTATTCGATCGAATCAAAGCCGTCGAATCCCGGTTTATGAAATATTTGATATGACTCAGGCTTAGATTCGATGTCTTTGATCGAACACCGGCTAACCAATCGATTCGACTCACGCTTACCCAAAATATTATCCCATCCCAAAGTCTGGGTGGGGCCTAACATGTTTTGGACTGGACGGGACTAGATTTACAGTGAGCCTGTGCTCTATCTCTATCGATTTACTTATCGTTCAAGTATTGAAATATTTTCATTCACAAATTGTAAAATCAGCACTGATTTTCTTATTTACTAGATAAATCTATATACATGTACCAGTTTTTGCTAGTCTCCTGACTACGCAACCCAGCAGAGAACTTATACACATGTATATAAGTCACAATATTGTGCGCACCCCCCGAATCCATTGTTATCCCCTTCATCACTCACCCACGTGAATGTGCAATAGCCATCTTCCTCTATTGCGAGCAGCCCCAAAACAAGTAAATCATGTTGCTTGCAAGGAGAGGGGTAGGAGAGAGGGGTAGGAGGGAGGGTCATAGGTAGGTATCATAAGACAAGGCATTAGCAAGATTGTGTCTCGCCCACTTGCGAAAACTGGAAATATCGTGATCTCCATTGCCACGCAGAAGAATTGTATCTCTGGGTATCTGCCACAGAATGTAATATCCCATTAATGAGAAGGACTATTCACAAAATACTACTTCCCTCCATCGACTGCCCCCATCCCCCCCCCCCCCCCCCTTTTAGAGATGGAATAAAAAGTTACCATCAAGTCCTATTAGATTACACAAGTTAGGTTGTAATCCAAGCAAGTGATATGAAGTTATTTGTCACAAGAGAGTCTTGCACATAAACTTTTAACGTATAGCCTCAAATGACCTTTGACCATATCATGTGACATCCAAAGGCAACATAACGTGAAGGTACCCTCAGTGCAAATATGACCCAAGTTAGGTTGTAATCCAAGCAACTGATGTGAATTTATTTCACAAAAGAGTCATGCAGGTAAACTTTAACATATGACCTCAAATGACCTTTGATATCATCATGTGACCTCCGACAACACAATAACATGGAGATGCCCCTAGTGCTTCTATCACCCAAGTGTGGCTGCCAATGCAGTAACAGTTGCCAAGTAATGCGTCATAAGAGAGTCTTGCAGGTAAACTTTAACGTTTGTGACGGACGGACGCCATTTGGATCCCTTAGTCTCGCCTTCACCTCCGGTGGGCGAGACAAAAATCAGTACTGAATTTACAAATTTACTGCTATAAATCATATACATGTATACCTACCTACTTATCTTTGCTATAGACCAACACCCATTTGAGAATGGGCGGCATGGGAGGAAGGATGCAGGATTACAGGGAAGACACTGCCGCCTTCAAGTTAGCCGACGCAAATAATTCCTCTCCTGCAGGAACATCCTTTAAATAGCAGGAAATGAAGGAATTGGGAGAACGCCAATAGGCGGCCCTCATAATATCAAGCGTCACACCTTGAAAAAGGACCCAAGAAGTACTAACACTACGGGTGTCATGAGCAAGGGACTCACCATCTGTCAAACGAGCCGCTGTGCCGCGGCCCGAATAGCTTCGACAATCCATTTAGAAGAGAAACTGTAGAGAAGGGCTCTCGAGTGATCAGAAAGAGTTGATCGTCTTTGCGACAGGCCTTAATCTTGTCAATATACCATCGAACAGGGCACTATACCTTGTCCTCACGTACTGAAGAAATATCAGATAAAGTGAAGCAAACTTTTCTTGGCAATAAATGAAGCTTTAGGAATAAGCCTAACACCCTTTCTTTCCCAGCAAATGTGTCCGGGAGTAAGACGGAGAGCGTGAAGGGAGTAAGACGGAGAGCGTGAAGGGAGTAAGACGGAGAGCGTGAAGGGAGTAAGACGGAGAGCGTGAAGGGAGTAAGACGGAGAGCGTGAAGGGTGCTGCGCCTCTGGCCAGAGGCAATGGCTACCAAAAAAGAGTCTTCACCGTAAGATGGTGAAGCTAAGCTTTGCCCAAAGATTCAAAGGGAGGTTAAGCCAGGGCTTCTAGAACCTGTGGCAAACTCCAAGACGGAACTAATAGGCCTGTTTACTAAGTGTATTTAAATTTATGCATGTTTCTCTCCAGAATCCTTAGCTACCAACTATTTAGTGCACCTGATATGCATAATGGCATCTCTATGGATGGAATCCATTTTGCATACATTAGATGTTGCTATGTCGGACAAGCCTCTGACAACCTTTTTAGTCGTCAAGAGAAACTTTTGTTCAAGAAGTATGCATAAAATTAGTAAACAGGTCTATTGAGAAAGGCGGGGGGGGGGGGGGGGGGGGGGGGGAGGGACGTTTCAGAAAGAAAGAACAAATTAGGCTGAAAGACGGGAATTGCAAACTTCCCTAGTAGAATCTCTACGACTAGACATAACAAAATCTGCTGCCCTCTCAGAAAGGCCCGACTGTCTTGCAGTCTCCCTGATAGGGGCCAAGCAGTCAAATGAAGAGACGCCGGTCTGTGGTGTAGAATCCATGAAAGGGGTTGAGACACCAGATCCGCTCTCAAAAGGCTGAGCCATCAAGAGGCTCACCAACTCTGGGAACCAAATCCTCGTGGCCAAAAGGGAGCTATCACAAGGAACAGTACCTCGGAAGCTGGTGGTCGAGAGCTGACGCAAATTATTCGACCTCCAGCAGGCCCCAAAGATTGGAAAGATGGGAAAACACCTCTGGATGGAGCTTCCATTCTGATGAAAGGCACCTGCCCCGGGATAGGAAGTCCGCAATGAGGTTTTGAAGAAGGATGAAGGAGGCAACAGGCACGCTGCATGCGAATAAAACATGTTTTCGCAGTCACACGTGTACACCCAGTCACACGACGGAAGAGCGATCAAAACTTGCGTTATTTCAATGATATACCATCAGTCAGTTTGGGGGCGGTTTCGTCGGTGGGACTGTAACATTACGTGTATCGATAGCTCAAACCCGGAAGTCATAGACAACACTGTATTTTCGTATGTACACAGAACACACGCAAACTTTTTTTTCTTTTTTTTTTGTTTTTGGTCTAGGTTGAAAAATCGGAACGTTCCGTTTTTACTGCTCTAAAAATTTTTAAAAACGGGACAATTATGATAAAAACGGGACAGTTGGCAAGTATGCTAAAATCGGCCAATAAAATTTTTGTCCACGAAGAAACTCAGGATCGCAACCGCACATCGATCTCTACGATCGCGCACACAGAAAATCAGGACTTTTCCAATTTTCTGTGTGCGCGTACGCCAGAGGGACCAAATTTTTCATGACAAAACTCTTTTGGGGAGATGTCAGCGTCCGCGGCGACCAGGAAATGTACACAAGGACTCCGATAGCTCGTTTCGCGAGAATCGACAGTAAATTACGAATTTCATTTTTGGAATTATCTTTTCCAACATCGGTGAGTTGAATTTATTGTATTTCTAGGATATGTTGGGGTCAGTTTTTGTAAATTAAATGCTGATTTCGAGTGAATGTTGGTGGCTTTTGTGCAGTGGTGTTTTAAAACGTTGTGTATGACTGCCTAGATTCTTCGAAGTATAGGAATATAGCTATGAGTGGGGGTTGCCATTTTCTTGATGTGTACATAAAGATATTTTTAATCCAAATGCAAAATTGTCTTTCTTTCTGATACAAAATTCCATTTGAGCTTTGAAATATTTAAGTATAAATATAATTCTAAAAATGAAAATGTGTTTTATATTTCTTTGAAAATTACTATTTTACCAAATATAAATTCATTTCCTGATGACTATTTATGGATGATAACTTTCCCAACATCAATAGTGGCAAACAACATGTATGCATTCACCTGCTTTGAGATAATGGACTTCAATAGTCAGAATGTGCGTTGTATAAATTATGTTCTGCTCTGCCAGGCAAGGTTTGAAACCGATTTCTATTTAGCAAAACCAGAGAGTTTAAAAAGAAAATCTATAAATTTCAAATTTTATAATATATGTATACACCTGTTATGTATTTTCTATCATATGCGGGGATTATTTGTAATGAAGAGAAGCAATTTAGCTCGAGGATTAAAAAATATCTTCCTAACCGGAACGGTTTCCAATGGAACTTCATGTATAACTCCATATCACCAAGAAAATGGCAGCCCCCATGTAAAGTGTTAGCAGATGATACCATGTGCTAAATGTCTTGCTTTAAACTCTTTTCTGATATTTTAATTCTAAAGTGATACATGTATGTCAATGATTAAGAACATATGATTACACCTTTTAACATCAGTACATTTTATTTCTAGTGAGTACTATTGTTAATTCCCCTTAACTACGATGGCCAGAAATAATCTTGTTTAATGTCAAGTCAAATCTTAGCCTTAGCCCACTCATAGCTACATTCCTATACTTCGTGTGTATAATGTAGGCAGTCATACACCTCATCTTTTTAAAACACCACTGCACAAAAGTCACCAATATTCACTCAAAATCGGCATTTAATTTTCAAAAACCGACCCCAAAATATCCCAGAAATACAATAAATTCAACTCACCAATGTTGGAAAAGATATTTCCAAAAATGAAATCCGTAATTTACTGTTGATTCTCGCGAAACGAGCTATCGGAGTCATTGTGTACATTTCCTGGTCGCCGCGGGCGCTGACATCTCCCCAAAAGAGTTTGTCCTCAAAAATTTGGTCCCTATGACGTACACGGAAAAGTTCAGATTTTCTGTGTGCGCGATCGTAAAGATCGATGTGCGCTTGCGATCCCGAGTTTCTTCGTGGACAAAAATTATATTGGCCGATTTTATTCTAAGACATCGGCAGTTTGTAAACAACACGCGATCGCGAAACAAATCGGCAGGGATTTCTCCGGTTTTAGACAAGATTTTGACTTTGGATTTTGCTGAAAATATCAAAATTTCTTCCTAACGGCCATTTGAGGTAGGAGTGAGATTTTTAAGGGCTGAATTTGAAAGCAAGTATTTAAAATATTTATCTTATTTTTCCCCCATACCTTTAGTACATGCGACAGAAAATACCAACTATTTTACAGTAATGTACCCGTGAGTGCCTTAGCCTAGGTCCGCGTGAAAATGTCAGCTTTTTGTTTTTACTCTTCACAGAGCCTTTCCAGGCACTAGTACTTGTAGTAGAAGAATAGGAAAATATTATGCCATGGTTATGAGTTTATGACTTATGCCTGGACATGGTCCTGGACGGTAAGCACTATATCATGTATATTATAGGCACCAATCCTGCAGCTGAGCACATGAATATTCATATCGCGTCAAATTGCTCATAATACGGTTTATTCCGTCAAGAGTAGTCAGCATGAATACACATCAGCAAGCAATGGTCATATTGACCATTAGAATCATATACATGTGTGTATACTGGGTATTGGGGATACAGATGTAATTTTGTTTGAAATTGATGTTTTTGTGGGCAAACTGATACTTAAGTATCATTCTTTAGATTTTAAGTTATCAGTTCGTTAAGATACAAAATGTAGAAAGTTATAAAAACTTACATTTACAGCCCTCTTTTTGGTACTTGTTACCCACACCTCCATACGGATGACGACTGCTCTCAATAATGTTGCGCACTAGTGAGGCCGCTCTACATGGTTACGCACCGTAGATACGTACGCAGAATGTTACGCACACAAGCTATTCTACGAAGACCTGAAAGGGCCAAACTGACGACGTAAAAAAATAAATATTACGTACGTACGTAGTAATTATTACGTACGTACGTAATATTTTTTATTTTTTTACATCGTCAGTTTGGCCCTTCCAGGTCTTCGTAGGAGATCGACGAACCCATCGCGCCGGTACTACTACGAGCGCTGAGGGCTCCCTTCATCATAATCGTGAAAAATACAAACTGGATGCTGACGGGACAGTCTCGATAGCAGTTATCGACAAAAAGGACCCAAAATTTCAGGAAACCCTCTTCAAAGGTCACAAAACAGCCTGGTAAGTTTTAATCATCTATTATTCAATATAATTCTTTGGATGTAAGTAAACTGCAATATATGAGATTCAATTAAATATAGCCAAAAATGCACAGTGATGCAGTTTAGGTATGGGATGTCAGTCAGACCGCAGGTCGTATGCAAATGAGCAAAAATCGCGCATTTTATTTCCAGTGCCCGAAATGGACTTTCTCCCTGCACCCAGCCGGCTGTATCGCATGGTCATCTTTAAAGTTATGCTCTTCAATAAATATTAATGCTGTGCTCATTAGACTTTCTGCAAAAATAAATGAATAGTTTACCAACACAGGGATATTTTGTTTTAGTCAGAATTTTAAAAATAAAATGTTTAAAATAACTGATGAAATAGTCATACAAAAGCCTTTTTTTCACAAGATTTCAAGTTGTTAAAAGACATATAAAAAGTATATGAGCCGCCATCAAGACACATATGTATGGAAGCGCTGGAATCTGATCTTTTTCATCGTTACATTCAAATCATCCATAAATTTATGACAGAGTCAGGATCCAGCAATATTCAGCCGCAGATCATCCGTTGTCAAGACCATGGTCAAGACCATAGAATCTTAGCCCTGTGATTGGCAAGCGAGCCATCCGTAACCAAGTGCGCGTTGAATGAAACATTGCGCAACCTGTTGCTTCATCCTTGCGCAAACATGCGCATAGCTGTTGCCTGGCTGTGAGAAAACATCTTGCGTGGTGGTAACCAATCAGAATGCTGGAATTGACTTTTTTAAAGACAAAGTGTGTACATTGGTTACATATTGCTGGATCCTGACCCTGTCATGAAGTGCACATAAATGTTATTTCAATCTTTGGAAAGTACAGAAAATGCCCTTTACGCTCATGTCAAATTTGCCCTGGCTCACAATAAAACTATGGTAGATTTGGCCAGATTTATATTTCATTTAATTTCCATTTTTTGTCATAAAAGGAACACCATTTTATACCAATTTCGTCTTTTATTTTGAACACAATAAAAGCATGTCACAAATCTCTGATCCCTCTTCTTTTATTTGATGTATAACTCATGACAATTGGTGAATGATAAGTAGTCTATTCAATAGTTTGCAAATGAGATGTTCCTGGCTGTTCTTGCTCATTATGTATTCATAGTCAGGCAGAATTGGAAATAAAATAGCGCGCTTTTAGGGGACCTGCGGATTGGCTGATGTGTGTTGGCTGCGTTACTACACAGTCGGCAATGGCGTGTACCTATGAGTGCATGAATATTCATGAAAACGAATTGTAGTGATATAATAAAACAAACAAGGGCATCGAGCAGCTGTTCTGTGTGGCGCAATCGGATAATCCAGTCCTCTCTCGGTGAAACTTGAAAGGACCACGAGTTCGAACCTCGGCAGAGATTTATATTACAAAATTTTCTTTTGCTGATTTAAAAATAAGGTGACTGAGTAAGAAAATACAAGTCCGAAACTTGTAGTGTCTTTCAAAGTCTTCAAAAAGGGGTTTGTGATATGAATATTCATGAGCTCAGCAGGATTGGTGCCTATAACCAGTGCATACCGTCATGGACATGGAGCTGGTGCAGGTGGAGTCTAAACTCTAACTGTAACTTCCTCTCAACTTTTTTCGATCCAGAACAGAAGGCAGAACAGACAAGCTAGTCATTCTCACAATCATCACTCAACATACCATTTGTAAACACGATAACGGGTTTTTATACATCCTGTGTGTGAAATTTACTCAGTTTTATATGGAAAAAAATGAAACAATATGCTAAAATCTAGATCTACTTTACCGTTCAGTTTTTCAGTAGCCCTTTCGACCAACTCTTCGTTGGAAACGTCCACAAATGCAAATCCATTTTTCTTCATCAGGATTTCTTGGACTGGGATGTCGTTGTCCTCGAAGAGTTTTCGAAGCTCATCTTCGGTTACATCACGGCTAAGTTTTCCTACATACAGCTTGTTCATTTTGCCGATTTATTTAATTGGGATTGAACGGAAATTTATGAAATTTAGATGTGGCTCCGGTGTGAGGAAAGAGATGTGTGGGTCCTGTGTGTGGGCTGATCTTTGTGTGCGCACACGCCGTGCGCGATACCTTCTGTATATATATGTACTAGATACGAGCGCGAGCTAGCTCGCTATACAGTATCATAATTGGCAGGCACGCGCGCGCAATATGTTCGGATACTTTTTTTTTCTTTTCTCGACAACGACCTATGTTTCTGCCTAAGCTTTGCGCTTTAGCATGCAGCATGCATGCTTCGCATAGTTCCTGCGCCGGGGCCACGTGGTCACGACCTTCCGTCGCGTCGTCATACTGCACCATAAACTACGCCTACGCATACTTCTCGCATTTTGATTGGCTGGATATCCACCAAGCCTCCCCCCATGGCCACGTCCTGTGTGCGCGTTTACGTTTTACAACCTTGCCTAGGCATATTTTCCCAAAATTGCAACGAAACGGCTCGAGCTCACTCTAAGCATTGACTGAACTTGCCTACTGTATG
This sequence comes from Heliocidaris erythrogramma, assembly GCA_025617745.1. Taxonomy (NCBI): domain Eukaryota; kingdom Metazoa; phylum Echinodermata; class Echinoidea; order Camarodonta; family Echinometridae; genus Heliocidaris; species Heliocidaris erythrogramma. The sequence continues at coordinate 17,364,792 of CM046870.1, read as the reverse complement.
TACTAGTACTGGTATAAGCAACAATTTAGCACTGACCTAAATTTAAACGCTTATTGATTGATTGATTTTACTTTATTCAGATTCCACATATACAATGAAAAATATGTACAAATTACAAACACTGCAAAAACAGAGAATACATAGATATGACATAGAAAGATGACAAAAGGATATGTGGAGGGATCTACTAAAAAGCTTAGCTTGTGTGATTCAATTCAATTCAATTAAAAAATGGTTTATTGAAAGAAACATGTGTCGCAGCCAAAAGCTGAATAAAACATGTGTACAATATAAATTATCAATTACAAAGATTAAAAGAGCGAAAAAAACGACTACCGGTAATACAAGGTATAAATACAGTAAATGAAAGTCAATCAAAGAAGTAAGCAAATTATAAGATACATCATTGAAATACGTTAAACATTAAAGAAAATCGAAAAGTACACAAATTACAGTATATTCGTCACACATATTTTACATGTACTTACATGCATCTAATAATAGATTAACAATCATAATGTCTTCATGAAAAGAGGTATAGAGCCAGGTAATGACATTGAGACAATGAGGTAATGAGATGGTGAGAGGAAAGGATAAGAGTGGAAATAGATGAGATAGGAAAGAGAGTGGGCATTGGCTTTGGAAGACTAACAGAGAAAGAGAAGGGGTGAAAGGAGGGATACAAAGGAAGAAGGGTGAGGCATGGTGACAAACGAAGTAATGGTAGAGAGAGAGAGAGAGAGAGAGAGAAAGAGAGACGGAAGGTGTAAGTGGAGTTGACAAATAATATTTCAAAATTATATTATATATATACAAAGAAATTTCTACTTAGATATTCCATGGGTAATTTGCGAGAAATTTGAGTTTGAATATAGAAAATTAATGGGTAGCTCAAGATACCAACTAGTTTGTGTAAACAATGTACGTGAGATTAACATAAGGAAAGAATGAGTATAGAGAAAGAGAAGCAAGAGAGGAGATACGAAGATATAATCAAAGAAGATCTAAATTCAAGAACTGTAGAAGAGAGAGAGAAAGAGAGGGGTGGAGGAAGAAAGGAGTAGTGGATATTATTGCACAGTACATAAATAGGTCATAAATAGTAATCATTCAGAAATTAATAATTGCATAGAATCAATGAAATTGCATAATAAATATAGAACAGCTAATACACCGATTGGGAACGAGGCAATATAAAGCAATGAGCAGCTGGTATGTCCTAAAGATTAAATAAATTGACCAATGAAACTAACAAAACTTCAAGGAGATCAGTTCTAGCTAATAATAGCCACTTGATAAATGAAGTTCACTTAATTCTCATTAAGTAAGTCTATAAGGTAAGGTAGGGGGCTATTTCGGAATCGGCTGGTCTTACATTTGAGTTGGTCAAACCTCGGTATTTTCCTTAGAGAAATATCTAGCCGTTTAGGAGGAGGGAGCCAGTTTTTGCACTTTGGGTTGGTTGTTAGAGATTTTGCAAATCTCTAACAAAATGAAGACCCCCTAATCGAATAATGATACAATATTATATGTATTAAAAAAAATATTTTCGTTTAAGTAATCAAAGTAATTGTTTGAGAGGGAGAAACCTACTAAACAAAACATATGTACATTATATACAGTTGAGCTCACATTACAAAATAAGATCGGTGAAATAAAAGAGATTTCGAGTGGAAATCTGAATTATGGGGAGTGCAAGAAAGTAGAGTTGCAATCGATCGCAAATATCAGTTGCAAAATATTGCAAAATGTATTGTAAAATAGTTATCATTTCGGCAGCAGGTGGGTATGTTGGGTGTGTTGCCGGCTTCTTCTTGGTGACCTTTTTTGTAAAATATTTGATTTTTAAAAACAGAGTCCATAAGAAACTACCTTCTTTTAATGGAATATAAAATAAGATTGTAGAAGGTATACACTGTAAAAAAAATTGCTGTAGGAATTTACAGTAAATTACTGGCAACCCGCTGCACAGTAAATTACTGTATTTTTCACGGTATTGTACTGTGTATTCTATACAGTTAAACTGTAAAAAGCAGTATATAACTGTAACAAAAATATTTAACTGTAAATGATACAGTATTTTACTGTGCAGCCGGGTTGCCAGTAATTTACTGTACATCCTATACAGTAGATTAGAGGAGAGGAAATTGACATCGATAAGAGAACCCTTACTATCCATTTTCCAAATGGGAAAAGCTAAATAACCAACAAGGAAAAGCCCAGAGTACATCGTCCACGGGGGGGGGGGGGGGGGGGGGGGGGGGGGTTATAAAGGGGATAGAACCCAAGTGCATAGATTTTTTTTTTTAGTTTTTTATACATGTACAATATGTTATGCTTGGTTAGAAGTTACAGTAGTTTTGAAGTATAACATAATATACTTGATTTTATTAATGACTTACTGCAGATTTCTGTAAATTTATGTATCATATATATATGTGATACATAAGCACGCGGCTTGTCTTTGTTCAATCTCACCTGCCCCCGACAACGGAATTAATTATTTTGAAGATTTGTCAATCTGTCGGTCAATTGAATCTGGTGTCGCCGAAACCACTGACCCGTCTCCGTGGTCTAGTGGTTAAGGCATTGGCGTTCTAAGCCAACGACCCGGGTTCGATTCCCGGCGGCGACATTAATTCAGCCTTTGCAAAAATTTCAAAAAGGGAGGACAGCTCTGGGGAACTTTGATTTAAGTTACGTTATTCTCTCATTTCCTTTCGCAATATATATATATATATCTTGATTGTTATGTATTGTTTTTATATCATATGAAATCAATAAAATATTACTAAAAAACAAAAAAAAAGTTGCATCTTTTGCAAATGATTAATTAAACGCAACTTGCAATCAATCGCAACTTTCTGTTGCAAGAAGCAAGCTATAGCAATCGATTGCAAGTTGCAACCGAGCTTTTGACTCGGTTTCACATCAATTTCTTCAAAAAGTTCCGAGTGTCGTCATTTGGTTTTGGTCCATCTTTTCAAAAGTGGGTTAAAGTTTTATACACGAACACGAAGTTGTGTATTAAATGAAGGAGGGTCCACTGGTTATTTCAGAGTAGAAAGGGGAGTAAGGCAGGGAGATCCTCTTGATTGTTATGTATTGTTTTTATATCATATGAAATAAATAGATAAATTGATGGAAGGAATTAATTTTGAAGATAAGGAAACTAAACTAGTGATAATGACAATTTTTGCTCGCAATGAAAAATCAATTAATAGGTTAAAAGTACTATTTGCAGACTTCGAAAAACTTTCTGGACTGAAAATAGACAACGAATCGATAAAACTAATGCCAACGTTTAGTTTGTGATTTTTCTTTTGGCGAAATAGTTGACTTTCTTAAGGCTTTAGGGGTTTTCTTTTCCCTTGATGAACACAAGAAAGAAGATCTAAATTACAAAGAAATCTTAAGTAAAATAAAAACACTTTTAAATCTTTGGAAGCAAATTGTATTTAACACTCATGGGAAAGATTCATATTTATTCTTAAATATTATTTAAACCTTTGGTTTTTGAGAGAATTGGAAGGAACTATGTTTTTTTTCCTGCAAGGAAATAGAAAACATATTTTTAATACTAGGACAGTGTACACTTAATAGTCGACTAAAAGAGTTTCATTTCAAACTTATATTATATGCAAACCATCACCTCTTCCGTTTTGGTCTTGTCTCGACTATAACTTGCTCATTTTGCGGATAAGAAAAAGAAACATATAAACATTTATTCTACATTTACTTGTGAATTTGCACAATCAGTGTGGGAAATGTGCACGAGATTTTAGATTTTCAAACACATAACTGTATAGTTGGGAGGAAATTCTGTTTGGGAAGGAGGAGAGAAATAAAGGAATACAATGAAGCACGTTCTAATTCTTGTTAGATATCTGATTTATAGAAACAGGGGCGGATCCAGGATTTTGTAAAAGACGGGGCACAGAGCCGGAAAAGTAGACAATTAAGGGGGAATATTTTTTTCATCGTGTATACTTAAAGGTATGCCACACTCTTAAAAATGCGTGGTCAAAAATAACCCCAAACGGGGTTACAAATGACCCCGCATGCGGGATCAACTATGCACAAACCCCGTGCGGGGTCACCCAAAGTAACCACATAGCGTGGTTACATTTCGACCCCGAATGTGGTCAAAATTTAACCAGGATTGCGTGGTCATTTCTGCATAACTTGACCCCGCATAATTTGACCCGGCATACTAATGATCATTACCTTATAACCCCGTCAAAACGTACGGGGTCATTTCTTCCGACCACGCAACGTGGTCATTTCCCGTCGGACGGGGTTGATACTTGATACGGTGTACAATCCACGTTTCAAAGATTTAAAAAAGAAGCTAATGTCAAGTAATATCATAACATAACATATTTTGTATATTTTGCTCACTATGACCTATAACCTATCCTCTCCTATCGTATAGCATATCATACCCCTATCATCCTACTTTAACCCTATAGTCCTACATCCTATATACCTATATATCCTGAAAACCTTTACTTTATTATATAGGGACTGTATTGCAGTGCTTGCTAAAAGTGGTTAAAGATTTTAATTTAATTTTCTAATGTAGATTTTTAGATCTTAAACCTAATTACATCTTTGAATATGTACAACATAATAATTAGTATACATACATTTTTCATCACATTTCAAAGTGCAATCATTGCATAAAAACTTAAAAATCAAGTGTCATTTATATATATAAATTCTGGTTGTTTGCTCATGGGTATTCAGGATACATCATGAATATTCATGACAATGGCCCAACGTTTAACCAAGTAGAAGTCGGACCAATACTTTGCTGATGAATAAGCAATATTTCAAATGGTTAGTGATTAACCAGTGAAATTGGAACATTGCTGTGACCAACATATTTTTGGAAATAACCCATATGGTGTTGACCAGTCGCATTGGTACATTTTTTGACCAGTCCTTTTTTAGAGTGCATTAAAATGACCAGTTTTTGCGTGGTCATTTTGACCACGCAAAAACTGGTCATTTTAATGCAGCGGGAGCATTATTGATCGAAAACAACCCCGAAACGTGGTCAAATAAATTTGACCACGCAATATGCGACCCCGCATTTTTGAGAGTGCAGTTGGGTTTCAAAAGAGAGGGCACGGGCCGTTTTCCCCCTCATGTAGATCCGCCACTGTATAGAAATACAGAACTTAAAAAAACCACCTTCATTTAATTAAATAAAGAATAGTATTGTAGGAGATAAAGTAGAAGAAAGGAAATTGGCAGCAATGATGGGGACTCATTCATTTTTCTAAATGGAAAAAACTTGAATATTATAGACAAACAATTGGAACCCAGAGCCAGTTGTCCACCGGTACGGTAAAGGGGGGTCGGGTATAGGGTAGGGTTTAAAAAAAAACTTTCTCTCAGGACAACAGTACAAAGGAAGTATAAGTTACTATACATTGTAAAACAAAATTGTTGGATTATACAACTAAATATGTTTATCTCAATAAGATTTATGTTTTTGGTTGTTGTTTTTTTCTTTTTCTCGGGAAATATGAATATTATTTTGTTTGCAACTATGATGTATATGGAAAATTGATCATGTAAGGAAAAAAGGGGAAAAACCCCGCTTGTCAGTTTGAGAATTAAGAGTATATGATTAAGGATATCAATTAATTTATCCACAGTTTTTGTTTATGGAAATTTTTCAATATTCAAGTAATATCAATTTCTTTTGAAGCCTTTTGTTAGGCGAAAATTTATACTGTTTTAGAATATTATCATATTTGTAGTATGTGTTATATACGATGATTGTAATTTGTACCATGATTGTAATTTTGTTTCAAGAAAGAACAGAATAAAAACTGATTATAATTTAAAAAAAACTGATTTGCAACTGATCTTAATATTTCGTATTTGTGAAAACGACTGTATCGACGAGCCTAGGCAAGTTCTCTAGCTTTAGTGCAAGTCACCTCGGCGGTAGAGACTATTTGAGCACCAAGTCGACCACATTAATTCATGACGTACGCGTAACGCACTAAATGAATATTCATGACCTAGTCCATGCGGCATGCAGTAATCGCGAATTTGTGCTTTGGTGCTCGTGAAACTGTGCTAAACCCTACGAGGATTGCAGGAGTGATTATCTGTACAATTTTGTTTAAAATGAAATTTATTTACGTCTCAATATTGTCTTAAACATCTATTTATCTAGACACTGACTTTGATTTGCATTGATTATAATCCTGATGACTGTTTTCAAACAAAATAGCGCATTGGTGCTCATTATAGTGACTTGGTGCTCATGAATTATACGTGTGCTAAACCCTATAAAACTTCATGTACATCTCAATATTGTCTTAAACATCTAATTATCTAGACAATGACTTTGATTTGCATTGATTAAAATCCTGGGGGGCGTTTCATGAAAGGACTTGTCAGATATTTTATCCGACAAATTTGCTCTCAGCCAATCAGATGCAAGGATTTCAGTAGCTTATAACAGTTAACAGTTGTCGGATAAAATATCTGACAACTTCCTTTCATGAAACGCTCCCCCGTTGACTGTTTTCAAACAAAATAGCGCATTGGTGCCCCGGGGGGCCACTCAGATAATATGGGTGTACACATGCGCGTCCAAGAAAACGCGTAAAAGGGGTCCTTTTTTTCAGGTCGAACGCGTAACGCGCGTTACGCGTTAAGGGTCCAAAAACGCTGATTTTCAACAAAAAGGGGTGCTTTTGACTAATCTGGCCAAACGCGTTTAGGGGTTATATTTTTCACTTTGGCACCAATATGTAAATGGGACATTTTCTGATATTTTCAGGGATTTTCACGGGGATTTACAGCCCGATTTCAGTTCAGGGGAGTGGCGCGCGAATTCACACATGAATTCATGATGATTATGTATTAAACTCATGGCAGTACACAATTTGATGCCACTTATGTCTGAACTAAATACTAACTTTTGTAATTTGACAGAATACCATGCCTATATGTCATTTGTTTCTGTTTGGTTGCCTTTTGTGAAAATAGGTCAGTTTAATAACCTGTTGACTACTGAATGAAAGGCTATCCTGAATTTAAGTCAATGTAGGTTAGTTTATCTTTTTTTTTAATGTTTTATTGGTTTTCAAAAAGTAAATTAAATAAATAACAAAAATAACAATAACAAAAAAGGCAGCATTACCATGAAAAGTGGTAACTAATACAAGTAGTCTCCATTCGAGTCTAAAGAATATGTATTACACTATGAATTCAAAAAGAAGGCAGTCACTCTGTCTCATGTTGGGTGTTATCTACATTATAACAAACATGACACATAAATGTACAACAGGGTATTTTTGTTTAAAGAGTTAAAGTACATATTACAAAGGTAACATAACTAAACATGGGTGTTGCATGTAATTGGCAGCAAGAAAATAAAGGGTGTCAGATGAACCATGAAACACCATCCACAGGCGGGCATGAACCTGATGTCCATACACACTCTACCACAGGGGGAAAAAATCATTAGTCTGTAATATATGTAACTACTCCTGTGGAAATAAGTAAGGAGAACTAAATCACTCAGAGGGGCACCCTGTCCATACACGCCCATGGGTAGTGTCCCCTGGTAAGGTAATTTAAATTAATAAAAAATAGAGAGTGGAACAATATAATATGTTCAAATTTTAAATCTCCATTTCCGAAAATGATAGGGAGTTTGTTCTTCTTTTTTGCAATACAGTATTCAAGTTCTCTATTGGCAGTAATATAGCATTTAAAACCTTCGAAGTTTGGTGGTTTGTTTTGAAATTTACATATATAAATATAATATTTGAGTAAAGGAACAGATTATGTAAGAAAATTATCAGAGTCACAACCAAAATTTTTTTTCAAAAGTTGAGACATTTAGTGGTTTATGAGTTTTCTGAATAATAGTGCTAACAGTTTCATCCCATATGGGTTTAACAAGAGGACATTCAACAAAAAAGTGAATATCGGTTTCAGGGTCAGTCTTACAAAATGAACAATTGGGGGAGTTTTTTTTTATTTAATTTTATATAGAAAGTCATTCAAACCTATAGCTCTATGAAATAACTTAAAATAGAAAGAGCGAATACGAGTACTTATAGTGCATTTAAAGTTATTCACATGAATATTTTCCCAATCAGCTCCCTCAGGGCATTGGAGGTCATTCCAAAATAAAATTTGTCGTTCTGGGTAACATGAATCTAGCATTGTACTGTATGCATATTTTGGAATTTGTTTAGTTTTCAAGAGCTTGGTTTTAATATCATAAAATATTTTGTCAGGGGTTAAGTCGGAAGTGACTAGCCAGTCATCTAGTACATTTTTCAATAAAAAATTGTATTTGCGCCTGTCTTTTTTTGCTAATATCATAATCAAGAATAAGTTCTTCAAAAAGTTTATAACCAGGTTGGGGAGGGTTGAGTAAATCACTGATATATACAATCTGAACAAACCTCCCTTACAAAAAAGTACCATGGTAATACCGCGGTAAATTGGGACGGTATTACTGTGAAAGTACCATGAATTTACCGCGTTACCCATTGTCAAGATGAAAATACTATGAATGTACCATGCTTTTCATGGTACACGATGCAAATACTATGAATATACAATGTTTTTCGTAGTAATACTGTGGCAGTACGATGTGTACCACGGATTTACCATGTTTTCGTGGTATTATGGCGGTAATACCATGAAATACGTAGTATTACCATGGTATTTTTTATAAGGGTGTTTAGGAGGTAATAGGTCAAACCTGTTTATGGGGGTTGGATGATGAAAAACCGCGCAAAAATCCTCGTTTAGGGGTCTTTTTTCGGGGTAACCTCGCTAGTCATAAGGACCGCTAGTCATAAGGATCAGTGGCTCATAAGGACCGCTAGTCATAACGTGTAATTTCCTATACCTGTAGGGTCGCTATTCATAAAGCGAAAAGGGGGTCACTATTCATAATCTCATAAGGAGCATTATTCATAAGGATTGCCATTCATAATATGAGAAGAGGGTCGCTATTCATAATCGAAGAAAAGGGTCATTACTCATAAGGGCCGCTATTCATAATAAGTCATAAGGGTCGCTATACATAATACAGATACAGGGTCGCTATTCATAATACCAAATCGGGGTCGTTAATCATAAGGGTCGCTATTCATAAAGGTCAATATTCATAAGGGTCGCTATTCATAATCGGAGAAGAGGGTCGATATTCATAATCAGAGAAGAGGGTCGCTATTCATAATCAGAGAAGAGGGTCGCTATTCATAATCACAGAAGAGGGTCGCTATTCATAATCGAAGAAGAGGGTCGCTATTCATAATCACAGAAGAGGGTCCCTATTCATAATCAAAGAAGAGGGTCGCTATTCATAATCAGAGAAGAGGGTCGCTATTCATAATCGAAGTAGAGGGTCGCTATTCATAATCACAGAAGAGGGTCGCTATTCATAATCGAAGATGAGGGTCGCTAATCATAATCAAAGAAGAGGGTCGCTATTCATGATCACGAAAGAGGGGCGCTGTTCATAATCGAAGAATAGGTTAGGGTTTGGATTATTTGTCAAATATTATAATATGATTTTCATTGTTCAATGAACACTCAAATATGAAAGAACAAAAATAATAATATTGGATGGGATCTAGACACCCCACGGCTGTGTCGAGCCAATATGGGGACGGGCGATGAAACAAATACACCCCTTAAAAACAGGCGAGAGCGAAAAAGCGTGAGGAAGCGGAGGAAGAGAACGATAAAAGCTACGAAATTTGCGTCAGTATTCGCGCTTCCCGTGGGGAGGGGGAAGTAATTCCCCATCCATGCATCCACCCCTGATACATGTAGTGCAGCATTGCGTGGGTGTCGAACTAACTTTCCGCCTAAAAGGAGGAGGTGCTAAATGTACGAGCCTTTATCTTTCTCTCAAATTTGCTACAAAACGTCTGAGGGACCCCCCCCCCCCCCCTCTCCATTTTCGTCAAAGCAATTCATAAATGGCATAGTCTGTGTGCGGGTGGCGGGGGGGGGATGCTGTAGTAGGTGTTGCCACCAGGTGTTGTTCTACTATCATGTCGATAATCCTCAGAGAGCTCAGAGGTCGAACAGTGGCTTTGTATCTGAAGGATGCGTGTTTGAAACCAGGATGCACTCATGTCCTTTGGTAAGGCATTAACCTCAAGTCCCTCGGAGAGGACTTAACCCTAATAGGCCCGGGGGCGGATCCCCCCCCCCCCTCGACGTTTCGCGTAATATGTTCGCATTGCGAAAAGCAGTCACCACGCCGCTTCACTACTTTTTTCTTTCAAGTCTTGCGCAACTTTTGAGACCAAATTTGTGATTTGTGCGGTTCCGGAGTTACCCAACATTTCGTAAGTGCATGTCAGACCCAAAATTGTTCAAAAACGTGATTTCGCGTACAAATCCAATCCAAATTGTGTTTCCAGCTAAAATTCATAAATGTTTCATTATTTTTACTTTTATTGTGTAAAAACAATTAATTTTATGTTGTTTAGGATTAAAATAGTGTCGCCGACAAATTCCATCGAAAAAACAAAAAAAAACATAAGAAAAAAAGGATTTTTACCGGTTTATTTGATCAGAATCTGGCAAAGAGTCTCTGTACCAAAAATTAGCAGTTTTGGGGCTTTAATTAATTAATTAGAGCAAATTAATTTTATGCATAAATTAGCATAATTAATTAGTTATTAAATTTTTCGGAGAAATTGACTATACAGTTTTGTAGATTACGTGGTCGGCGACGTGTGTGCCGATTTTCGTTGCGAATGCGCTGTGGACGGCCGAGATCTTAGGGGGCGGAATCAGCCCCCCACCCCCGGCTGTGAGATGGGTCTAAAATAACCCGGCTCTGTTAGGGTTAAAGCCGTTGGTCCTGTGGTTGTTTACATACAACCAATATGCTTTACAGTATAAAGAAATGGGAATAAATTTGATAGAATTGAATTAAGATCAAACAAACATAGAGAATACATGATGCGCATGCCCTTGTAATGGGGGGGGGGGGGGGGGGGGGGGTGGCCTGTAGGATTGGCTTGTATCATCCCCCCGCAATAATTCACCTTCAATAAATGACATGATCAAATAATATGATGAGGAGGAGGAGGAGGATGACCATGATGATTATTATTCATAGGATCACGATCGATCAACATGGTGATAATTTTTGTCATGATTTTTGTTAAGATTATGATAAGGAAGACCGAAAGAAATATTTCAAAGAATATAATGAAATAAATAAGTTAGTAATTACCATGAAAGAACATGCACTCAAATGCTCTGAGAGGTGATTTTTAACTCGGGGAAATTTTAAAGTCCCAACCGTGGGAGGGCATACTTCATTCCCATCCATGCCCATAAACAGGGGCACACTGTAAAAACGGTAGATGCCAATGAATTGTACGTTACTAAAATCACGTATTATGAAAATATTACTATCCCACCCCAAAATAAAAACGAAAACAAATTTTTCGCGGCAATTTCTAAGCCCGTATCCGGACAACTACCCCTACAACTAATCTCCAGGACAAATACCCCCTACGAGAATCCCCCCTCCTCCCCGGCCAACTTTCCCCTCATCTCCCCCCAAATGGACGATTGCTGGAACTTGAGATAAAGGCTAAGGATTAAGTCTTCACAGGAGTTGAGAAACGGGAGGATCTGGATGATTCAGTGATTCATTTATTGTCATGCAACAAAGATACAAATTGTGTTACGATCTGATTTCCCAATTTCAAGCATAAAAAATTGCACGTGATGGATAAGAATGAATACAGAAAAATATATTAACGCACATGTATCAAAAATATATTAACACATTGAGAAAGAGGCATGACAATAATTATTCCATGATAAATCTACGTAAACCGTATACAAAAGGAAATAAGAGTACAAGCAAGAGGTCCATGTCTTGTAGAAAACCATGCAGAAACAAAGAAACAAGAAGCTGGAAAAGGAAGGAAAGAGGAAGAGAGAGAGAGAGAGAGAGAGAGAGGAGGAAAAAGAAAGAACGAAAAGGGTACATAAATAGACAACCAGTACTTCCCCTAACTCTAAAATAGGTGTGGCAATGACACTCCAATATTCAAAACAAAGCACATGTCTGCGTGTATGTGGGTGTGTGGATGGGGGGGGGGGGGGGGGGGGGTCCTCTCCTCCCACGTAGATGTATGGATTAGACATCGTTTTTTTAATTATTAAGGCACTGGCAAAGCGCCTTTCAAAGTGTGGGGAGTATTGATAAATATAGTTCACTTTTTTAGAAAATAGGGATATATTTGACAAAAACCGGAAATGCATTGTATAGACAATACCGTTGGGCCTTGGGTTGGTCCTTCCTCCATATCCCTTTCTTATTTGATTTAAATGACAACCCTCTTCTTTGATTATGAATAGCGACCCTCTTCTGTGATTATGAACAGCGACCCTCTTTAGTGATTATGAATAGCGACCCTCTTCTCCGATTATGAATAGCGACCCTCTTCTGTGATTATGAATAGCGACCCTCTTCTCCAATTATGAATAGCGACCCTCTTATGTTATTATGAATAGCGACCCTCTTCTCCAATTATGAATAGCGACCCTCTTATGTTATTATGAATAGCGACCCTCTTCTTCGATTATGAATAGCGACCCTTATGAATATTGACCTTTATGAATAGCGACCTTTATGAATACCGACCCTATTTTCGTATTATGAATAGGGACCCTTATGATTAACGACCCTGATTTGGTATTATGAATAGCGACCCTCTTTCCATATTATGAATAGCGATCCTTATGTCTTATTATGAATGGCGGTCCTTATGAATAATTACCCTTATGAATAGCAACCCTTATGTCTTATTATGAATAGCGGTCCTTATGAATAATTTTTTTTTATGAATAGCGGTCCTTATGACTAGCGAGCAGACCCCCTTTTTTCATCCAAGTATAAAACCTGTTTAGGGGGTATTTTGAAAACCCATGGACACGCATGTGTACACCCATATATGTGAGTGCCCCCCCCCCCCCCCCCCGGGATGGGTGCTCATTATAGTGACTTGGTGCTCATGAAACGTTTGCTAAACCCTACGAGGATTGTAGGAATGATTATCTGTAAAATTTTGTTTAAAATGAACTTTATTTACGTCTCAGTATTGTCTTAAGCATCTAGTTATATAGACACTGACTTTGATTTGCATTGATTATAATCCTGGGGAGCGTTTCATGAAAGGAAGTTGTCGGATATTTTATCCGACAACTGTTATAAGCTACTGAAATCCTTGCATCTGATTGGCTAAGAGCAAATTTGTCGGATAAAATATCTGACAAGTCCTTTCATGAAATGCCCCCCGGATGACTGTTTTCAAACAAAATAGCACATTGGTGCTCATTATAGTGACTTGGTGCTCATGAAACGTGTGCTAATAATAATAATAATAATAATAATTTTGTACTTATATAGCGCACAAATCTGCCTGAAAGAGGCACCCTAGGCGCACAAATATATTATTACCCCGGTCATTGGATTCTGGCACGCCCGCACACAATGTATGCACATTCTCCACTCCCTGGGGAGCATTCCAGCAATGGGCAGTACAGTGACGCTCACATGCTAAGCAAACAACATTAACTTTCGCCATCCTACCGGGTACCCATTTAACACCTGGGTGGAGAGTTGCAAATTGTAGATTAACGTCTTGCCAAAGGACGCTAGTGCTGCGGTGGGATTCGTACCCCGGACCTCGTGGTTCACAGTCCGGGGACTTATCCACTGATCCACAACACCTCTAAACCCTACGAGGATTGTAGGAATGATTATCTGTAAAATTTTGTTTAAAATGAACTTTATTTACGTCTCAGTATTGTCTTTAATATCATTTCATCTAAACATTGACTTTGATTTGCACTGACTATAATCTTGATGACTGTTTTCAAACAAAATAGCGCACTGGTGCTCATTACAGTGCCTTGGTGCTCATGAAACCTGTGCTAAACCCTACGAGGATTGTATGAGTGATTATCTGTACAATTTTGTTTAAAATGAACTTTATTTATTGATATTGATTCATTTATTACCACCAACAACATTTAATTACAATACATTTTTTTTTTTTTAACAAACAATGATATTTGAAGAAAAGCATTGGTTGGTAAAAGGGGCCAGATAATAGCACATGTGCTAGTCGAGCCTGACCTACATTTACGTCTCAATATTGTCTTAAACATCTAATTATCTAGACACTGACTTTGATTTGCATTGATTGTAATCCTGATGACTGTTTTCAAACAAAATAGCGCATTGGTGCTCATTATTGTTGCTTGTTTGTTTGCAGATGCTTTTCTGCATTTATTTCATAATCAATGTAAACAACAGTTGCTTTCAAACGTAACATAATGGATGAGGCGATAAACTTACATAGAAATAATTGAGTGTTACATCATGAATGCAAACCATCTTTCAGTGATAATAATATTATATACACGTACCAATAATACAGTGAGTATGGATATAATTCTATATAAAACATTTGATGATGTAGGTACAATTATTTACAAAATGCAGAGGGCAAAACTATCATAAGCAAATGCTTAAGACGATAGCAGCCCAGAATTGCATGCGTATAGATGAGGATTCAGGAAATATATATAGAAATAATTTGCCATATTGTAAATTCAAGAAAATTGCATACATTGAGATTCACTTATAACTCGCCATATTGTAATTTTAAGGGAATTGCATATTATCTGTGCCGTGAGTGCGCAGGTGCAAAGTGCATATAGATGGGGATTAGGTTTTGCAGATAATGTAATTGTATGGAGGGAAATTGAGTTTGGTTTAAGGATAACAAGGGATACAGGACAATCAGGGGTCGATATTCAAAGCAATCATTCATGGTTGTAATTTAGCAGCAGATGTTTCTTCATTAGAGCTTTAAAAGAAAAATGAGAAGAGGCAGTTTTTATATTTCCAGGTAGTGAGTTCCATATATCAGGACCATTGTGTCTAATACACTAAAGGAAAAAAGAAACTTATAAAAGTTCAAGAGATCACCAAATTAAATTCTCTGCATGGAAATGTACCAAATTTGGATATAATGTTGATTCAATGCATGGCTTTAAATGACAGTCAATAACAAAAAGTTTTCTTCAATGCCACAAAAGAAATGTGCACTGAAGCAAAGGACTCTCTAATCCCCAAGTCACAAAGACAAACTGCAGCCTTGTACACCATATGCATGTCAATGAATGAAACAAAAGAATTTCAAAAGGGATTTGCACCCCTCGAGCAAGAGGATATTGATGTTCTGCCATGGTGCGCCCGTTCACCAGACCTTTCCCCAATTGAACATCTCTGGGAAGAGCTTGGTCGACGTGTGTCAAGGCGTGACAATCAACCCATCAATAGGGAGACGCTCATTGCAGCACTGCAAGAGGAATGGAACAATGTTCCCCAGGCTACCATCGCGAATCTGATCGGAAGCATGCGAAGACGGTGTACAGCTTGCCAGCAAGCTAGAGGTGGACATACTGGCTATTAATCTGTTTGGATATGAACTTGCAAATCCCTTTTGAAATTCTTTTGTTTCATTCATTGACATGCATATGGTGTACAAGGCTGCAGTTTGTCTTTGTGACTTGGGGATTAGAGAGTCCTTTGCTTCAGTGCACATTTCTTTTGTGGCATTGAAGAAAACTTTTTGTTATTGACTGTCATTTAAAGCCATGCATTGAATCAACATTATATCCAAATTTGGTACATTTCCATGCAGAGAATTTAATTTGGTGATCTCTTGAACTTTTATAAGTTTCTTTTTTCCTTTAGTGTAGTTTTTTGCGCTATGAATAGTCTGGGATTGTTCAAGTGAATATCAGAAGAATGACGAGTTGGATAGGAATGAATGCTGGAGTTTTGAGTGAAAGCATTTTGAAGAGTACTAGGTAGAGACTGTTTCGAGAATTTAAACATAAAAATAGCCGTTTGGAATACATGAATGTCATTTATTTTAAGTGTTTTGAGTTTGTAAAATAACGGATCTGTGTTTGCTAAATAGTGCGAAGACGTACAAATGCGCAGCGCTTTTTTCTGGAGTAAAAGTAATGAATTGATTCTTGTTTTGTAGGAATTTCCCCATGCCAGGTTACAGTAAGATAAATACGGATAAACTAGCGCATTATACAATATAAATAAGGATTTTTGAGGTAAACTGTCTTTTAGTTTGTTTAAAGTAGAACTTTAATGATTTTAAATATTGGCTTAATACTTATTATTGCATAAATGGCATAAATTAAACAAGGTTATCCAAATTCAACGCTTGGAAACATTTGAAGTAATGATTATTATCAATTATAAAACGGTAAAATACAGCCCCCGATATAGCAGCTGAAGAGCTCCTCGAACGCTGCTGAGATATGTGACGACTCACCATGGACCAGTCCCGTCTAAGCAGACGATGTCCCATAACATCTTACACATTTTTCAGAGCCTATTTTGTCATCTCCTCTTCACTTATTTCTCTTCCTTCACTAGCGTCAGTCTTAATGTTAGTCTGTTGCCTCACTCTTAACTTCGTGTATGGTATTATTTTGATGAAAAATGCAGCGTTAAAAAAATAAAGGAATCAGTCACTTGCAAACAAAATAAGACGCCATTGTATTTTCAGCTGCTTGCACCGGGGCATGTTCGGCGTTTCAAGAGGGAACGAATACCATCCTGCTATTATTCGGAGGGCTTTTCAATTTGAAAGTGGGGTTTATTTCATTGATCACTGACCCTTCTCCTGTGTATTTACAATCAAACGGTTTTAGCTATCAGCCTCAGTTTCACTTTCCCTTTATAATGGTGTGAAATAAGGTCATGTTTAAATACACCAAACTCTTTATAATCCACCAATGGTGCTCAAGGCGCTCCAATATTACCCTGGCGTTAGCCCAGCTGCCCTATAAGGCGCTGAAAGCATTCAAGGAATAAATTCCTACCAGGTACCCATTTACTACACCTCGGTGGAGAGTGGCAAATGTTCTGTTCAGAATGATATTCTCCATGATTTAAACTAACAAAAATATATTTCTATCAATTTTCGTTGCCATGGTAACCGTTATGTAAATGTAGTTTTTAATGATTTTTTTAAACAAATATATTTTTATATAATTCCGTGTAAATGAGTTAGATATAATAACCAGGCAGTTATGGTATTGTTTGTAAATCTAATACACCCAGATAAGATCAGGAGTGATTATTAATCTTTATCTTTATCTTTATGATCGTTTTGAAATTTTTATTTGTGTAGTAGATTTTCTCTTTAATTGTGCCTATATTAGAGATTTCTTTATTCTTGCTAAATGGAACAACCAACTCATGTTGAATGAAAACATGCTAACAATGGAATTATTTTTTGAATATACACTGTTGGTCATAAAGGTGGAATATTTTTTTTCACCAAATTTTCACAGCGTAATTATTACAACATGATTTGAATATGGCATTTATGGTGCATGATAACCACTTTACTTTATTATTCTGCCTTTTACACACGTTTGACAGTGATATTTTACAAGTTTATGTCCTAAGCGATGGATGTCATGAGCATAGAACAACAATGACGACAATATACAGTAAATTAAAGGATCATGAGATACAGTATTTATTTTCAATCTCTCTCAGTTTTCCAGATGACTTCTTTTTGTGATTTCATAGACAAATTTGCATCAAACTTGAGTCATTGTTCTTACTCAGTCACTAGTATCGGGTATGTCCACCCCTGGCACGAACCAGCGCATGCAGACGTCGTGGCATGCTGTCCACTAGCTTGTTGATGACGTCAACAGGCATAGCGTCCCATTCTTCCCTCAGAGCATCTGCCAACTCCTGCAGATTTTGAGGAATGACCTCTCTGTCGTTGATGGCTCGGCCTAGGGCATCCCATGCATGCTCTATGGGGTTCATATCCGGCGAACAAGCTGGCCATGGCAACTGTACGACGCCCTCTGCCTCCAGGAATTCCCTTACTGCAGCGGCCCTGTGCGGTCTAGCGTTGTCATCCTGCAGTCGGAAATTGTGCCCATACACTCGTCTTGCATATGGAAGACAGTGGAACTCCAAGATATCCCTGTAGGCGGCGGCGTTGACGTTTCCGTCCGGAACCACCAGTGGCGTTTTCCCTCCATAATGGATGCCGGCCCATATCATCACTGAGCCGCCTCCGCCTTGAGTCGTCTCGTGGATACATTTATCGCGAAGGTTTTCCCCGGCTAATCGACGAACTCGTTGTCTCCCATCCTTTCGGTCAAGGATGAACCGGCTCTCGTCCGTGAAGACTACATGTTGCCAATGTCCTGGATGAAGCCTTCTGTGCCGAACAGACAGGCGTGGACATTTGGTCAACCGTCGTGCTCGGTAACCATGTTGGAGCAATCTGCGATTAACGGTTGACCGGGAAACGTTGATCCCATGATATCTCCTCTACAAGCGACGAAGACGGCTCGTGGGCAATTTCCGGTTTCTGTGGCTGAAATTCAACAGTTGGCGATCATCTCTTCTTGTGGTCAATCTGGGACGTCCTGGAGATTTCCGTGGCCGCACATTCCCCGCCTCACGTTGACGTTTCAGGATCTTAGAGACTGCACTCTGTGATATCCCTAGGACTTCTGCGATATCAGTCTGCTTGTAGCCCTCCTGTCGCAGTGCTACCACTCTCTCGCGTGTTGCTGTTGCCGTTGAAAGGGACAGAATGTTGTTGTTGTTGTTGTGAGTTAATGGCACCTTTGACAAACTAGTGTCCTTTGCGCCAAGTCACTTTACTTAATTCTTAGATCGCTGTACCTAAAAATTAGGTCGAGTCAAGTCGTGGTTGTGGTTTGGCTGTGAGGTCTCTCCCTTAGTTTACATAATATCTGAGGTACTACAATTCAGTATTGTACCTGATTATACATTTATTCCACATTCAATAAAGAATTGAATTATATGTGTCAGTTTTGACTTTTCTTTGAATAACTTTACAAGTGTTAATTGATTTCTTGTGTAATTCATCCTTTTAAGTAATAAAGTCCTTTCTTCTTCATACTTTTGACAGTTTATTAATATATGTTCAACATCATCAATTATTGAGCACACATCACATAAACCGTTTGGATGCTTACCCACTTTCAATTTATAACTATTGAGACTCCAGAAGTTATTAAATCGTAGTCTGTTAATAATTACTTCTTGCCATCTCTTCATTGATACAAGTTTATGTTTTAAGTTTACTTCTCTTTCAATTTGTTTATACTTCATAATTTTAGACTCATTCCATTGTACTTGCCATTTATTTATTAATCTTTCTTTAAGTGTGTGTTTGATTTCTGTAATTGTTAATGGTAATGTAATGTCAATATTCTGTTTTTTACTGGCTCGTTTTGCCAAAAGGTCTGCTTCTTCATTTCCACGGATTCCAGAGTGTCCAGGAATCCATTCAAAAACTACCCTGCAGTTCTGATTATGAATATTAACTAACATTAATCTTATGTCACAGACTAATTTATTTCCCGGGTTAAACTGCGAGATAGCCTGAATAGCACTTAGACAGTCCATAAATATACAAACGTGTACTGGCTGATATTCTTCAACCCACTCAAGTGCCATGAACGCAGCAAAAAGTTCTGCTGTATAAATTGAGGTATTATCATTTAGACGTACATGTTTGGAGTATTTAAAGAATGGAATATAGACACTACACCCTGTAGTATTATTTTTCGGATCATATGATCCATCTGTATATATATGGAGTGAATGGCTCCATTTGCTTTGAATAGTTTCTCTCGCCAAAAACCCCTTTTCATTTATATCTACAGCATATTTTACTGAATCATATATCTCAGTGGAAATAAACGGTTCATCAAAGAGCCAATACGGAAAAGGGTTGTGCAATGGATATATTTTCGTTCTTTTATCGTTCCATTTCCCTTCAAAAGGGGTATGGTGATCACTTTCTTCCCACTTGTGTGTAAAATAATGTTTTTGCCAGCAGATCTTTTGCAACTGATGATTAGGGTGAGAGAAGTGAATACTAAGTTTATCATTATACATTTGACATAATAAATCCCGTCTTAACTGTAGTGGAGGATCACCACATTCAACTTGCAAAATGTTAAGGGGAGTACCATGTGTAGCCCCAGAAACAACTCTAAGAGCTTGATATTGTATCCTTTCAAGCTGTTGTTTATGTGTCTTAGAAGCGGAATTAAAAGCCTCACAACCATACTCTATAATAGGTTTTATGAGCATCTTGTATAAATGTAGCAGAGTGCAACTATCTGCACCCCATTTCATACCACTAATGCATTTTAGAAGGTTCAGTTTCTTTTTACACCTTTCTATAATATATTTGATATGCTCTTGCCATGTTAATTTCCTATCAAAGATGATGCCCAGGAATTTAGTGCAATTTGAAAAAGATATAGGAGTTTCATGAATGACAAGTTTTGTTTCTTGCTTTCTTTTATTTGTGAAAAGTACAGCAATTGTTTTATTAGCTGCCAATTTAAAACCCCATTTATGACACCATGTATCAATGTTATCTAGGTTTTGTTGAATCTGATTTGTAATGAATTTCACGTTCCTATTTGTTTTCCAGATTGCAATATCATCTGCGTACTGTGATATGTTTACATTTTTTATTACAGTATGTAAATCGTTCACTGCTATATTAAAGTAGATATTCAAAGAAAATCACAAATATGGCAATTAATGTATCACTAGAAACTGGGAAGCTTACAGATGGCAATCTTATAAGTTTTATGTCAACTGCGTATCTGGTGATTATAAAAACAACACAAATAAAAGCTCTTCTCAGCATCTGGAATATCCGAGGATTCGCCAGAAATATAGCGATGTTTTGATGTCGTCACACTCGGGATCGATCCTGCTTAAGCAGACGACGTCCTATAATGAATGAACGTAATTGCAATGCAATTATTTATCAAATTATAAAGAGTTTGGTGTATTTAAACATGACCTTATTTCACACCATTATAAAGGGAAAGTGAAACTGATTCTGATAGCTAAAACCGTTTGATTGTAAATACATAGGAGAAGGGTCAATGATCAATGAAATAAACCCCACTTTCAAATTGAAAAGCCCTCCGAATAATAGCAGTATGGTATTCGTTCCCTCTTGAAACGCCGAACATGCCCCGGTGCAAACAGCTGAAAATACAATGGCGTCTTATTTTGTTTACAAGTGACTGATTCCTTTATTTTTTAACGCTGCATTTTTCATCAAAATAATACCATACACGAAGTTAAGAGTGAGGCAACAGACTAACATTAAGACTGACGCTAGTGAAGGAAGAGAAATAAGTGAAGAGAAGATGACAAAATAGGCTCTGAAAAATGTGTAAGATGTTATGGGACATCGTCTGCTTAGCCAGGACTGGTCCAGGGTGTGTCGTCACATATCTCAGCAGCGTTCGAGGAGCTCTTCAGCTGCTATATCGGGGGCTGTATTTTACCGTTTTATAATTGATAATAATCATTACTTCAAATGTTTCCAAGCGTTGAATTTGGATAACCTTGTTTAATTTATGCCATCTATGCAATAATAAGTATTAAGCCAATATTTAAAATCATCAACGTTCTACTTTAAAAAGGGTGGGGCTGATAACACTCCCTTGCGGAATACCATTTTCAACCCCTTTTAATTCAGAGAAAGTACCATTTAATTTGACTTGTATTTTCCGATCCGAGAGGAAGTTTTTAATCCATTTCAACATTCGCCCGTATATTCCTACTCGTTGTAGTTTAATTAAAATACCAGTAGGCCATACCATATCGTATGCTTTTGCCAAATCTAGAAAAACTGCCAAGGTGCTTTCCTTATTGGCAAAACCTTTATCAATACTAGATTGTAATTGAATTATGTGATCCTTAGTGTTTCTTCCTTTTCGAAAACCACTTTGTTGTGTATTAATTAATTGATGCTTTTCAAGGTACCACATAAGTCTATTGTTAATCATGCGTTCCATCACTTTACACATAGTGCATGTGAGGGCGATTGGCCTATATGATTTTGGGTCAGAAGGATTCTTTCCTGATTTAAGCACCGGAATAAGAATGGCTTCCTTCCAAGAAACTGGAATCATAGAAGTCATCCATATGCTATTTAAAATCAAAAGTAGATACTTTCTTGCCTTATCAGGAAGATGTTTAATAAACATATTACTTATTTCATCTTTTCCGGGAGTTGTACAGTTAGAGGATGCAATAGCATTATTCAATTCACCCAAAGTAAGAACATCATTATATATTAAATCTTCATTCTCGACAAACTGAAACTTGACCTCTCTTTCTTTTTTATTCTTCAAAAATTCCTCGCTGTTATTTGCATTACTGCTGACTTTAACAAAGTGATTTACCATGTGGTTAGCCTTCTCTAGATCTGTTATCAAATCAAGATTATCGTGTTTCAAAATAGGAATGCTGATTGATTTTTTTGTCTTTTTAATACGTTTAATTTTCTCCCAAATATGCTTAGAGGACGTTTGGTTATTAATAGTGTTGCAAAAAAGTCTCCAATCCTCTCTTTTCGCCTGCTTGATAACTCTCCGAGCTATGGCGCATGCTCTTTTATATGAAATTAAATCAGCAGGATGACATGATTTTTTTAGAACTTTAAGGCATTTTTTCCTATTGTCCACAGCTTGTTTACATTCATCAGTCCACCATGAAGATGGACATTTATATGTTTTGTTTGTTTTAATTATTGGAAAAGATTGATTAATCGCTTTATTTAATTGACTCATAAAGTTATTATACTTTTCTTCAGGGTTTAGATTATTATCTGGTTCAGTAAAGACTATGTCGCACACCTCTTGAAATTTACTCCAACTTCCCTTTTTTGTAGACCATCTTCTTGACAATTTATATGGGGTATAATGACATTTCTCATTAATTTCAATTAAAATGGGATGATGATCACTTCCCCATGTGTCATCAATAATAGACCATGTACTGTTCGTCCCCATAGAGCAAGGAACCAAAGTAATATCAATACAAGATGTTGAGCATTGATGGACATTAATCCTAGTTCCCTCTCCATTATTAAGACAGACTAAATTGTGTTTGTCAATGAAACATTCCACTACCTGTCCATTTAAATCTGTGTTTTTGCTACCCCACAAAGAGTTATGACTATTAAAATCTCCGCAAAGTATCGTTTTTCCTTTCATATATGGTTCTATATCGTCAAATATATGTGTATCGTTTAAACTCAAACATGGATTATATACATTTACAATATTAATCCTTTCCTTATTCTTACAAAAAACTTCAATAATTTGATATTGTACTTTAGTATCTTTATCTCGTATTAGATTAACAGGAATACCCTTCTTAACAAAGATAGCACAACCTCCTCCTGCACATTTATCCAACCTCAAATTCCTGTCGGCTCTAAATAAAAAAACCCCAGAAAGGTTAAATTCTTTATCTTCTTTTAACCAAGTCTCTTGTATACAAATTATATCTGGTTTAATATCAAAATTATTTAAAGCATATTTTAATTCACAGCCATGTGCAATTAAAGATTGGGCATTCCACTGTAAAAGAATAACCATTAAGACAAGGTATTTAATAAACCATAGAAAATTATATACATTCTTTTTTATTTCCATCAGTCGTTAAATCACTTTGCGTTAGTTTTTTCTCTCTACTTTTCTTCCGCTTCAATGCAGGAAAAAGACGTTCGACAAAACCCTTTACTTCCTGCTCCCTCTCCTTGCCTGATTTTGAGTCCCAAATCTTCAATGTTCCTATGAGGAGTGTTACTAATGATTGATCTATCTGCATGAAGTCAGATGTCTGACTTCCTGCTTCCTTGACAGTTTCAGTCTGAGTTGCCATTTCTTTTGTTTTGATTTTTGGAGTTTGAATATTTGTAACTTGTGGGTTTTTTTCTTTGCTCTGTTCTTGTACCTGTGATACTGAAATGCTATCTTTCTGTACTGTTTGTGTTTTACTCTTACTTTTCGGAATTGTATTATGTATCTGTTCTGTTTGTGACTGTTCGATTCCTTCTACATTAAGCCGAATGTTTTTAGCGGCCTCAGCATAGGAGATATTTAAGGTGACTCTAACCTGCTGAATTTTCTTTTCTTCTTTAATTGTATTGCAGCCTGCATAAGCAGCAGAGTGCTCACCACCACAACGACAACAGCGAACCTGCTCTTTCTGGTTACACTCATCAAACGAATGAGGACCACTGCATCTCACACATCGGACACTGCCACGACAAGCAGAAGCAACATGGCCCAGACGTTGGCACTTAAAACATCTTCGAACCGGTGGAATATACTGCTTAGTTCTAAAAACCTCGTATCCCAAAGTAACTGTTGGAGGCATCTTGGTAGCATTGAAAGTGAGGATGACCGATAAAGTTTCCTTCAATTCACCATCTCGTTTATGTGAGATTCTTTTTGCATCAGTGACGCCAAAAACTTTACACTCTGAAATAACATCTTTTTCAGAGACATCAAGTGGAACTCCAGAGATAACCCCCTTACATTGGGTTTCTGATTTTGCGTACTCTGCCGTAACTATCCACTCTCCTAACTGTGAGATTCCTTTAAGTTTACTAGCTTCAGAAGAAGAATAACAATGCACACTGATTCCTCCTTGGCTTGTTTTTCCCACCCTCTTTATGTTTCCTGCATTAATGACTTTGTTTAGGGCTGCTGCTCGCTTCAGTGGGCTCATTTTCGCAAGACTAACATCCGGAGAATTAATGACAACAATTTTAGGATTAGGTTTGTCATTGGCAAGATTTGGCATGTTGTTAAGTGGAATAGATGTGTCTATTTTCTGTAGTTTAGCCTTACTTTTATTTTTGGATTTAGGTCTGCAGATTTTCCATTCACTAGCATCAGTAGTAGCATCATTATCAAGTTCATTACTGCTCGAGTTTGACTCTACATTTACTCTTTTACGAGATACGCCTACAGTACGTTGATCAGTATCTGGGGATATTTCTGGTTCCTGCACTTGAGACAATAGCTTTTCCAATGTGGATCTAGACTTAGGTTTACTATTCTTTTTAATCAAATGCTGTTGAGAAAGATATTCCCAAGACATATCTTCTTCTTCAGATTCCGATACATAACTGGCAGAACCATCACCATGGTCATGATGGTAAGCCATGTCAAAGTTCAACAAAATGGCAGCGGCTTCGCCTCCGGCCGACCACAATTCTCACAAACAATCGACAAGAATCCAACGCAAATTAGAAAAAAAAAAATACCGGTATTTACCGTGATTACTTTGAGCAAGCTCTTAATATAAAACTAGGAACCAAAGTAATTAAAATTGACCTCACCAAACCACACCGTCAAGTCAAAGTTACTAGTTAGGTCGCCTTGTCCAGACTAAAAACCGCGAATCAGTTGCAAAAAATGAAAAGTTCAAAGGGACAGAATATCATATGCATAGGCTTTTATAGTCTACAACAAAAGAATTTATTACGTAATCCAAATTTCTCATGTTATAATGTCACCTGTGTAATGGGGAAACATTATGTAATCACTCAATTACCATTTTGTCTACGCGTAGCCTTTCAAATACCAACAAAACTGTCGATTTTTATTCAAAAATATTTTATTCCACCTTTATGACCAACAGTGTATGATGCATAACTTTAGAAGTATTTAACAAATGTATGAATCATACAATCTACCATTTTGATAATATGTGATTTCTTTTTAAATCCAAAGTCGTAACCTTAGTGGCTTCAATTATGTACTGTGATGGTAAGCTGTATAGCCACTATGGTTATTTTGAGCCTTGAACTTGCAACACTGACTATTTCATGTGAACAAATGGTGATTGGACATCATTGACAACAATCTGATTTCACACTTTTAGGCTCATTGAAATCTGATTTAATCAATAATGAAATATTCTATAACAAATTAGGCATTGCGTAGACGTTGTACTTTGGAATGCATGTCTTGATGGTTATATTTTGTAGAGTAGTCATTAGATATCATTGGTTATATATTGCGATCTTTCAACAACAGAAATCTCTATCTTGATAACAGTTTATTTTACTTCATTTCATTTTCAGGAAAACAATATAACAATAACAGAGAATACAAAGTACAATAATAAAAGAAGGGAATCACAAAATAATACATGTAGTTGTAATAGTTCTGACCAATTAAAGTAATATCGTTTTTATGATGCTTGTCGAGACAGTAGAATATTCAAGTCGAATTAATTACATTTACATGAGAAGAACATACACTTGTTATTGATATCAAATTTATTGAGTTGACAAAGAAGTATAAATACTTAATATAATATGTAAATATTACTTTATTGCCTGTGTTGTGTTTGTTACTTTTTTATTCATATGAAGATCATGCAGCCTATCACACAGAGGCGGCGATCCGGGGGGGGGGGGGGGGGCACAGTGCCCCCACTTTTTCAAGTACCTAAAAAGTGCCCCTTTTTATCTGTGAAAAGTGCCCCTTTTCATAGCTGATAAGTGCCCCTTTTTCCTTCGTATAACTGCGCCCCTTCTTCTTTCTGATAAATGCCCTTTTCACCTTCTGATAAGTGACCCCTTTAACTTCAGACATTACTGCCCCTTTTGAAATCTGTGCATTTGTTTTTCGTCTGATTAGTGCCAATTTTCCGTTCTAATAGTACAATTTTCATTTCTTATAAGTGCCCCTTTTCACCTCTGATAAGTGACTCTTTTTCTTTGAATGGTTGCCCCTTCTTCTTTCTAATAAGTGCACTTTTCACCTTCTGATAAATACCTCTTTTTAAGTGCCCCTTTTACTTCTGATCAGTGCCTTTTTATTTTTTTCTACTAGTATTATTTTCCCTTTTGATAAGTGCCCCTTTTGTCTTCTGATAAGTGCCCTACCTATATACCTATATATATTTAATATATTGTACCTATATACTCCGATGTCGCTTACAAATTGAGCCCTAAAGTCCACAAAAGAACCACATAGGCCTACCTAGCTCAGAGAGGCTTCCTTATAATAGATTCCGATCCCCTACTGATATCAGCACAATGAGAGGCAGAGGAGCTGGGGCAGGAGGGTCATAATTCTCTAAGTTATACAAGAATGAGCAGTGCCCTTACATCATAACAGGAAGAAGGACAATTTTTTTCTAAAAATTTTTCAAAGCTCGATCGCTACGCTCGCTCGCATTTACCATTGTCTTTTTATCATATTAGGGAAATCGCTGCTATTCAAAATATCTTCAATTTGAATAATCAGACCATTGCACTCAACTGCAGAACCATGCTAAGACATAAACAATAATGTGTCGAAAAGATACTCGATAGTGTATTAATCAGAATGTAGCGGTATACTATTGTCTCAGCTCAAAGTGGCATTTCCGCAATTTTTTCACCCTTTGTAGGTGCCCTTTGCCCCCAAAGTGCCCCTTTTTGTTGGTGCCCCCCCCCCCCCACCCCGCTCACTTTGAAAGAAGCTCTGCCGCCCCTGCTATCACCCACACTGGGAGTTAGTATTTTTGGTCGCTTAATTGCTTGCAAGTTATAGGAGTAGAGCAGAATTGCATAGTATGCAAAGATTAGAAAATATATCCTTAAAATGTAATGTGTGTTATTGGGGTACAGAAACGTATGAAAACGCCATTTTCCATTCTTGTCTTCACCCTCCCCCTTTTCCAAAAAAGGTACCCAGTTCGCTGAAACCCCAAGTCTTGCCCCTCCGATGAAAATACCCCTAGCTTTTATTGACTACTTGCACAAACATTTGTACATCGGATATCAAATAAGAAACATGAATAACCGATTATCAAACCAACAAACATAATTTGAAGTGCAATACAAAATCAGGTTCTTCTACTTAAGTCATGAAAGGAAGAGGAGACCTATGAATGTTTGAATTAGGCCTACTAACAAATAATACTAAATAATTGATTTTCATAAATTAAATAATCAATATATAAAATGTAGGGATATTGATTGATCTTGATATAAGCAGCAACAAGGTGAATAACTCTTTTAATGCACATTTACGTAGATAACTTCTTTGAAGTTTCATTTTTTAAAGTTTAATTTCCCTATCCTTTCTCAACTTGCTACTAAATGGCCAGAAAAATAAATAGTAATTAGACCAAATGGTCATTAGACTATATGAAAATGAGACCAAATGACAAGTAGCCTAACTGGTTATTAGACTAAATAGAATTGGACCAAATGATAGGTAGACCATATGGTATTAGCCAAAGTAGGTGTAGCCCAAATGGATATTAGACTACGTGGCTTGTAGACAGAATGACTGTTAGACTATTTTGAAGGGAAAATTAGCCCAAATGGGTTTTAGACTAAATGGGGTTAGCCAAACTGGGTATTAGACGAATTGGTTATTAGGCCAAATGAAAATTAGACGAAATGATAAGTAGACAAACTGGTTGTAGAAAAAATGAAGTTAGACCACGTGGAGTTCGACGAACTGATAATTAGACCAAGTGGTGGTAGACCAAGCGACGGTGTACCAAATTTGACACACCTGCATTTGTGTGCCCCCTTATATCTTTAAATCCTACATCCGCCCCTGATTGAAATAGTTACAAATAAACAGAAAATATCTAAATGTGGAAGGACAAAGGCCAAGGGTCTAACATCAAAGGTTTGTCCCCAAACATATATAATACATAAGAGATATTATTTAAGAGAATTACGGACAGTTTACACAACACAACTTTTTATAAACAAAGTTTTTAATAAACAAAGTGAAATTCGATGCTTTGGTGATGACAAGTTTGCTACAGCCAGTATAACCTATTTTAGGTCTGTGTAAATTATACATTACATACATAAGAAACTAGAAAGGCCGTCAAAGGCTGCAGACCCACGCCTTAGCGGCGCTACAGAGTAGTTGCATTCTTTTCCTAATCGATTCTTTCCTGTCACTATATTTTATATTTTATATTTTCTCCTTTTTTTCATCGCAAATAGACTTCCGTGTGTAATGGGTTTTTACAGACGTGTAT
Organism: Heliocidaris erythrogramma; assembly: GCA_025617745.1. Taxonomy (NCBI): domain Eukaryota; kingdom Metazoa; phylum Echinodermata; class Echinoidea; order Camarodonta; family Echinometridae; genus Heliocidaris; species Heliocidaris erythrogramma. The sequence goes on along the minus strand of CM046870.1, from coordinate 17,335,787 downwards.
CAATCAGATATGATTATTTACGTCTGGGACCGACCTTTAACGTCACCATCCGAAAGACGTGACTCAGTCTCGAACCCTAACGCTAACCCTAACCCTGTTTGGCATAATCTACTATTTAATACATGCATGAAAAATATTATGGTTACTTATTGTTATTATTATGTAATTTGGCACAATGATGCATGTGAATATATTTGTTTGTGTATTTTACCTTGATTATTGTGAAAAATGTTATTTTGAAAAAGGAAGTAATAAAATATTCTTAAAAACAAAAAAAAAAACTATCCGAACTGAAGTTCCTATAACCGATCATCACCAAAATCTAATCGATTCTTTTCCTAATCGATTCTTTCCTGTCACTATCCGAATTTAAGTTGGGGTCAAAACTTCAAGGTCACACAGAATTTTTTTTGTTATTATAATCAGTTTTTATTCTTTTCTCTCTTGAAACAAATTACAATCATGGTACAAATTACAATCATCGTATATAACACATACTACAAATATGATATTCTAAAACAATATAAATTTTCGTCTAACAAAAGGCTTCAAAAGAAATTAACATTACTTGAATATTGAAGAAAAAAATCCATAAACAAAAACGGGATAAATTGATATCCTTAATCATATACTCTTAATTCTCCTACTGACAAGCGTTTCCCCCTTTTTTTTCCTTACATGATCAATTTCCATACATCATACAAATAAAATTTCATATTTCCAGAGAAAAAAAAACCAAACAAACTTAATTCTTAATGAGATAAACATATCCAGTTGTATAATGCAACAATTTTGTTTTGCAATGTCGTAATTTATACTCCCTTTGTACTGTTGTCCTGAGAGAAAGTTTTCTTTAAAAAAAAAAAACAAACAAACAAACAAACAACCCTACCCTACCCTACCCAACCCAACCTCCCCCTTTAACCGGTGGACGACTGGCTCTGGGTTCCAATTGTTTGTCTAATATTCAGGTTTTCCCATTTAGAAAAATGGATAGTAAGAGTCCCCCTCATTGCTGCCAATTTCCTTTCTTCTACTTTATCCCCTACAATACTATTCTTTATTTCATTAAATGAAGGTGGTTTTTTAATTTCTCTATTTCTATAAATCAGATATTTAACAAGAATTAGAAGGGGATTCATTAATTGATGTTTTCCTTTATTTCTCTCCTCCTTCCCAAACAGAATTTCCTCCCAACTATAGTTATGTATTTCAAAATCTAAAAATCTTGTGCACATTTCCCACACTGATTGTACAAATTCACAAGTATAGAATAAATGTTTATATGTTTATTCTTCTGTTTCGCAAAATGAGCATAAGTTAGTCGAGACAAGACCAAAACGGAAGAGGTGGTGGTTTGTATATAATATAGTATGTATAAGTTTGAACTGAAACTCTCTTAATCGACTATTAAGTGTACACTCTCTTAGTCTTAAAAATATGTTTTCTGGCAAGGGCGGACAAAAAAATTGTCCACCCTTTTATTTTTTTCACTCCGAAAATTATTGGGGGGGGGGCAACTGGGGGGCAAAGCTTCTGACTGGGGGAGGGGGCAAATGCCCCCCATGCCGCTCCCCCTGGTGCCGCCACTGCTAACACATTATATTATGAGATTATAAGCACACGTTTCGTGAGCTCAAACTCCAAGGCTCTATCAGGCACCGATGCACGAAGTTGTTGAAAAACAGTCATAAGGTTATAATCAATGCAAATCAAAGTTAGTGTTTGGATGAAGTGATCTTAGAGACAATATTGAGATGTAAATAAGTTCATATATATAGAAACACATATTTTCAAGACAATCACTAACGTACCCAAGGGGGGGGGGGAGACTGCCCCCTGCAACGTTTTACTTTAAGGTATAGATTCCCCACTTTGTTTTAGATTCTTATTTTTTTTTTGATTGTCAGAGAATTGGACACCATAAAATTTTCCACCCCTCCCCACTGAGCGACTTTGCAAGGGTTGGCGAGAAGAAAAACATATGGATCTCCCTCCAAAAGGTTTCCACTAATCATTTTCTCGCAAGTTTTGCCCCCCCCCCTGACGCCACTGAAGACAAATATTCCTATAACCCCTGCAGTAGCGGATCTACGGGGCGGGGGTTAGGGGGTTTACCCCCCCCCCCCCTTGGGCTGCCAAGTAAAAATTTAATGTGCATAGAAAAACGCCATCATCATAATGCCCAGACCCACACGTTATCATGGACTGCTTTTTATGGTATCCATGGCGTTAGTAGATGCCAGGAAAACATCACTTACGGGGGTTCAAAATAGCCAAAAAATCGGCTCGCGGACATCGCCGCTTCGCGGCTTTTTATGGTCTCCATTGCGTTAGTAGATGCCAGGAAAACATCACTTACGGGGGTTCAAAATAGAAAAAAAATCGGCTCGCCGATATGCGGCTCGCGGACGATCCGCCCCTGCCCTGTATAGGGTTTAGCACACGTTTCATGAGCACCAAGGCACTATAATGACCACCAATGCGCGATTTTGTTTCAAAACAGTCATCCAGATTAAAATCAACGCAAATCAAAGTCAGTGTCTAGATAAATAGATGTTAAAGACAATATTGAGATCATACATGAAGTTCATTTAAAACAAAATTGTCAAGATAATCATTCCTACAATCCTCGTATAGGGTTAAGCACACATTTCATGAGCAGTGGCGGCACCAGGATTTTTAAAGTGGGGGGGGGCAAATGGGGGGCAAAAGAAAATGTGGGTGGGGGGGGGGGCAAGGGCGGACAAAAAAAATTGCGTGTACATCGCAAAATCAAGCGCGAGTGGGTATAGGGTCCAGGGAATCACCTTATTTCCGTTTTATTTCTTTTTCCTTCTTTTCTCCATTCCTTTTTCACTTTTTCCTTTCCTTTTCTTTTCTTTCTCATTTTCCACCCTTTTATTTTTTTTCACTCCGAAAATTATTGGGGTGCAACTGGGGGGGGGGGGGGGGGGTGGCACAGCTTCTGACGGGGGGGGGGGGGGGGCAAATGCCCCCATGCCCCCCCCCCCCCCTGGTGCCGCCACTGTTCATGAGCACACGTCACTATAATGAGCACCAATGCGCGATGTTTGAAAACAGTTAATGAAAATCAAACTCAGTTACACAGTGTCTAGATGAATAGATGTTTAAGACAATGTTTAGACGTAAATAAAGTTCATTTGAAACAACATTTCACAGGAAATCATTCTTACAATCCTCGCAGGGCTTGGCATACGTTGCATGAGCACGAAGTCGCTCTAATGAGCACCAATGCGCGATTTTGTTGAAACCAGTCATCAGGATTACAATCAATGCAAATCAAAGTCAGTGTCTAGATAATTAGATGTTTAAGACAATATTGAGACGTAAATAAAGTTCATTTTAAACAAAATTGTACAGATCATCATCACTCCTACAATCCTCGTAGGGTTTAGCACACGTTTCATGAACACCAAGGCACTGTAATAAGCACCAATGCGCTATTTTGTTTGAAAACAGTCATCATGATTATAATCAGTACAAATCAAAGTCAGTGTTTAGATGAAATGATATTAAAGACAATACTGAGACGTAAATAAAGTTCATTTTAAACAAAATTTTACAGATAATCATTCCTACAATCCTCGGAGGGCTTGGCACACGTTGCATGAGCACCAAGTCGCTATAATGAGCACCAATGCGCGCCTTTTTTTGCTTGAAACCAGTCATCCAGACTATTATCAATGAAATCAAAGTCAATATGTTAACCCTAATCTCATTGGGGGGGGGGGGGGGCTTTTTGGCCCCCTGTAGTTTTTTCGCCGTGCTTCTAGACCGTTTGGAATTTCACGTTCAAACTTCATGACCTTTTTTTCTCAAGTCTCACGCATAATTTGATATATAATTCACCCCGGTCGGACATGTAGAACTGATTTTAGAGGTCAATAATTGCTTGACCGTCACAAAAAAAAAACACAGCAATTTTTGTACAGGTTTCTAAGTAATTCATATATCCAATGCCAGATCTGTTATAATTGATATGATGAATTAGAATTTGGATTATTTCTTTGTTATTAGTTTATTTCATATACTTTTTAAAAATCTTATTCTACTTGATACGTCTGTGCCAATTTTCAAGTCAATCGGTCTATTCGTTGCCGAGATCTGGGGGGGGGGGGGGGGGCTTCCCCCCCCCCCCTCCCCAATGGGATTAGGGTTAAAGACAATATATTCTACAGATATATCATTCTAACAACCCTCGTAGGGTTTAGCACACGTTTCATGAGCCCAAGTCACTATAATGAGCACCAATGCGCGATTTTGTTTGAAAACAGTCATCAACTTATGATCAAGATTGCCCATTTCGATGCCCACTAATAGCCACATTGTAATAAGAAGGCGCGCGCGCATGTTGCATGAAGCTCATGAATAATAATGTGTCCGACTTGGTGCTCAAATAGTCTCTACCAATAATTGAGCCAAGCCGGCTTAGCCCTCTTCGTCCGAAATGAGACAATGTAAGATTGATATGATCTGCATTTTCTTTTCGTGCCCACGAGTTGTAATTTCTACCATCAATATCTGTATCGTCGGGAAACCAACTAATCTCTATAGGGAAAATGGTAAGAATTGTTATATACATCAAGTTAGATGTAAGAAACGATTTAGATACTTTTAATGAGAGAAAGTTTGGCACAGGTTACTGCGGCAGCCCGGCCGAGCATCCGAACGCGTAGCGTCCGGGCTAGCGGCTGCGATCACTCATTCATAGGTACACGCCATTGCCGACTGTGTAGTAACGCAGCCAACACACACCCATACCTAAACTAAACTGCATCACTGTGCATTTTTGGCTATATTTAATTGAAACTCATATATTGCAGTTTACTTAAATCCAAATACTTATGTTGAATAATAGATGATTAAAACTTACCAGGTTGTTTTGTGACCTTTGAAGAGGGTTTCCTGAAATTTTGGGTCCTTTTTGTCGATAACTGCTATCGAGACTGTCCCGTCAGCATCCAGTTTGTATTTTTCACGATTATGATGAAGGGAGCCCTCAGCGCTCGTAGTAGTACCGGCGCGATCGGTTCGCACACAAGCTTTCCTACGAAGACCTGGAAGGGCCAAACTGACGACGTAAAAAAATAAAAAATATTACGTAGGTACGTAGTAATTATTACGTACCTACGTAATATTTTTTATTTTTTTACGTCGTCAGTTTGGCCCTTCCAGGTCTTCGTAGGAGATCGACGAACCCATCGCGCCGGTACTACTACGAGCGCTGAGGGCTCCCTTCATTATAATCGTGAAAAATACAAACTGGATGCTGACGGGACAGTCTCGATAGCAGTTATCGACAAAAAGGACCCAAAATTTCAGGAAACCCTCTTCAAAGGTCACAACACAACCTGGTAAGTTTTAATCATCTATTATTCAATATAATTCTTTGGATGTAAGTAAACTGCAATATATAAGATTCAATTAAATATAGCCAAAAATGCACAGTGATGCAGTTTAGGTATGGGATGTGTGTTGGCTGCGTACACAGTCGGCAATGGCGTGTACCTATGAGTGGTATACACACATGTATATGATCCTATGTACACGCCATTGCCGACTGTGTAGTATATGTATATGATCCTAATGGTCAATATGACCATTGCTTGCTGATGTGATTCTAATGGTCAATATGACCATTGCTTGCTGATGTGGCTGCGATCAGCAGTAGCCAGGACTAGCCTAGACCGAAAAATCAGTCTATTTCGTTCGGGGATATGCTCCGCTGAGACTACGTCTGGCTTCGCGGAATCCCTCTCCTACATAGATAGGCACGCTCACATATTTTTTAATGCTCATGAAAATCTAGTGAAACTTACCTTAAATTGAAGAGATTTTGTCACAGAACATGAAAATGTTTTGATCTAGACGTAAAATTTAATATAACTATAGTTATGATTTTTTATATGCGACAACCTCGCCAATGGGCAGTCGGGGCAAATTTGTCGGCATTTTTGATGTCCGAGAGATCAGCTGATCAGTGCGCATGCGCGTGTTGCATTCGGTTCAAATTCGTCAATATACGGGACTACACATTGCAATGTAGAAAAATGCCCTCGCAGGCGCTCCAAATCTGCCCGCGCGAACTCCGCTGCATATGCGTGCAATGTTGGAAAATTCCTCGCGAAACTGGCTGACAAGGGTTTTTTTCGAGCCGTCTTGGCAGTTAGTGGCAGACAGAACTGTCACGAATTTGGTATCAAATCAATCCTTACAATTTAAATTTTATAGTAGAATATGTACTTTTGATGTAATGTGTCTGATACTTTAATTATATTCACGAAATCGGACAAATTGAAGCAAAAGTGGTACTTATAGACATATTCAGACGCAATTTACATGAGCATTGCGCATAGCACTGGTCAAATCCGCCATGTATTCGTCAATGGTCCTGCCCTGTGCTGGCAAAGGAACAGAGTATACGAGATCAGCTGGAAGATTCACCTCCCGACCCAGCATGAGCTTGTTGGGGGTAGATCCAGTGCTTCGATTTACTGTGGAACGGATAGCTCCAGCAATCTGCAAGTGCTTATCCCAGTCTTTCTGAGATTTTGCCACATAGCATCGCACTGCATCCATCAGAGTCCTATTCCTGGTTCACACTGACCGTTGGCAGAGGGAAGATGTGCAAGACATATTTTTCGGATGAGTCGGAATCTGCGTTGCCATGGTAACGGCATATTTATGGCAGAAAATCAAGGAAACACCTTGCGGATCAAACTACTTCCTCAGTTTTTGACCGAAAGTCATGAAATTTGGTACACACATTGGTCTTACTGGGAAGATGTGTGCAACATATTTTTTTGATGTGTCGGAAGCTTCGTTGCCATGGAAACGGCATATCTATGGCAGTAAATCAGGGAAAAATCTTGCGGATCGAACTACTTCCTCAGTTTTCGATCAAAAGTCAAGAAAGGCTGTTGTCACAGGGCAGGGGTATTAATCATCATCTTCAGTGATATTTCTAGTTTGTTTTTGATCGTACATATTTTTACAAAAAAATTTTAAAAAAGAGCGTAAGAAATTTCAGAGAACTCACCAGTGTTTGTGTATCCATGCCTCCTCTTGTCATGCAGATTTAAAATGGCGGCTACGTGCGACGGCGCACGCTGTCGGCGACGTATAGTTTCAATTATGGTTGTATTGCACGCCGTCGCACGCAGCCGCCATTTTAAATCTGCATGACAAGGAGGCATGGATACACGAACACTGGCGATAATTGCTATAACTTGTATAAAAAAAAAAATCCTCTAATCCAGCATAGCAGAACATATTTCTTATGCAAAGGTCTACAGAGATAGTTGCTGAGTACAAACTTCATTCAAATAAATATAACTTAATGCATGGCTACAATAAAACATTTACAAACTTTCACTCTTCTGTTTGTTTGTTTGTTTGTTTTTTTGTTTTTGTTTTTTTTTTTCTCCGTTAGTTTTCTTTTTTTTTTTTATATCTCTCTTTTTCTTTCATTTTCTTTTCGTTTATCTCTTTTGTTTTTCTTTTCCTCATTTTCTTTCTCTTTACTCTTAAATACTTACCGGTACCTTTGCTACAGTGAGGACAAATCCACCTTACACTTTCTAACCCTTCTGATTTTGTTATGCCTACACATAAACCATGATACCAGATATCGCACTGGTCGCACTGAATCATTAGAGAGCCGTCATCAGGTTTCCGGCAGAGGCAATAGACCTTGCCAAGAACACCTGCGACACTCTCACTTTGATCTGTACACTTCTTTAATCGGTCATGGTTCAATGTGAAAATAGCCTTTCTGTAGGCTACTCGATAAAGATATGGAGATAGCTTCTCCACAATGACTCCGGGCCCTTTCCAAGGGGGGCTCAATTTTCGTGATCTCCCCTTGATCCGGGCCGTGTCTAGAATATAGACACGGTCATCCACTTTATATTCCCGAGTGTATTGCCTGACATCGTAATCCCGTTCATTCGGCGCGGAGTGGACTTAAGTGCTGCTCGGGCCGATACATGAGCATTGCGCATAGCACTGGTCAAATCCGCCATGTATTCGTCAATGGTCCTGCCCTGTGCTGGCAAAGGAACAGAGTATACGAGATCAGCTGGAAGATTCACCTCCCGACCCAGCATGAGCTTGTTGGGGGTAGATCCAGTGCTTCGATTTACTGTGGAACGGATAGCTCCAGCAATCTGCAAGTGCTTATCCCAGTCTTTCTGAGATTTTGCCACATAGCATCGCACTGCATCCATCAGAGTCCTATTCCTGGTTCACACTGACCATTGGCAGAGGGCCTGTAAGCCGATGTCTTGGACTTATGGATCTGAAGGATGCGACACATATTCTTGAACAGATTGCTCTCAAAATTCCTGCTTTGATCTGTAAAAATCTGAAAGGGATACCCAAATCGGCAGAAAAACACGCTCCCTGCAGCATGAGCTGTTGTTTCCGCTGTTTGGGAAACTTAGTGAATTGATCCACCATAACTAAAATATGCTCATTGCCTTGCTGGGTCCTCGGTAGTGGACCCATAAAATCAAGATGCACACGCTCCATGGGTACCCCAGCATGGTAATTCTTCATGGGATGCCTCCCATAGCGTGTGGCTTTCTTGTTTTGATTGCAAGTACCGCATCTAGCTATATAATTTCGGATATCCTCAGACATGCCATACCAGTAATACTTAGTCTTTAGCTTAGACCGAGTACGACTAACTCCAGCATGCCCTGCTGAAGGTGGATCATGATTCAGACGGATTATGTCGTGCCTCAGCGATTTGGGAACCACTAAGACATCACAATCATCCCTCTTCCTCCAGATCACTCCTTCTCTCAGGAAAAAGAGTTCCCTATTTATCCACAGAAACTTACCTTCTGGTGAGAGAAGAAACAGGGTACCTTCATCTATCTTTTCCTTGTCTACTAACCACTTACGTAAGGGCTCGAATAGTTGGTCCTTTTCCTGCTCCTTTTGCATTACTGTAGGAGAAGGCAAGTCCTCATCTGTCCCTACTGAGTTATCGACAACTGTATTTCTTACCTCGATCTCCATATGGGTCACAGGAAAACATTCTTCGACTGCGGGCCATGACCTAGTGGCTGCACATTGTCCACCGAGTCGATGAAACGTGCCCATTCTTTGTGCCTCTTAGTGCAATACGAACATCTGCCGCAAGGCAAGTCATGTAGTTCCACGCCGAATCGATAACTTTCACACACCGGTCCGGTTTTCGGAATACGAGAAAGAGAATCTGCATTCGAGTGGTGTCTGCCCGGCTGATGTTCGATCTGCATATCGTACTGCCCTAACTCCTCAAGCCAGCGGGCCAGTTGACCTTGCAGCTCTTTGAAGTTTATCAGCCACGTCAAACTGCCATGATCCGTTCTCACAGTAAATGGCCTACCAAGAAGGTAATGCCTATACTGCCTGGTAAATAGCACAACTGCTAAAAGTTCACGGCGAGTGACACAGTAGTTTTTCTGCTGCGGAGAAAGGGACAAACTACCATAGGCAATAGCCTTCTCCTCACCATTTTGTACCTGTAGCAGTTCTGCACCAACTGCATTCCTCGATGCGTCCGTATCCAGAATGAACGGATTTGGAAGTGTAAGCACAGGGGCGGAAGTTAATAGAGCCTTAACTTGCTCGAATGCAGACTGATGAACATCTGTCCAGCAAAATGCATTCTTACCCGTAAGCTCATATAACGGTCCAGCCACACGTGCATAATCTTTCATTAAACACTCGGTGATAGTTGGCAAGCCCAAGAAACCGTTCTACTTCCCTAGTGCAAGTAGGCATAGGCCAGTCAACTACCCTCTGAATGTTTTCTTCCTTTAGGTGCAAAGCTGCACCATCAACTTCTCTACCGAAGAATTTGACCCTTTGCCGAAAAAAAGGCACGTTTCTTGGGTTTCAGTTTCAGCTTATAGCTCTTGAAACATTTATGCTATCCTTTATTTTCTTCAAACTCGTTATCCGTTAACCTGTAGAATACCGGGTAAAGGTGTGTGGGGTTTATACATCTTTATACATGCTAACTGTAGACAAATTACTTTTTGGGCCTCAGAGACACTTAACACAGAGTTAACACCCTTCTGGCACTCAACAGATGGTATATTCTGTTCGCCCGACTGATTCACTTGCGATAACCCCGTTGACAACATGGAAAAACGGTAAAATTTCTGTAAATCTGGGATTATTTTAAAAATCGGGCGAGAAGTATATATTTAACATTGAGTGACATGGCATTTTGTTGTAAAGCTTCTGGTCCCGTACCTCACCTTTTTTGCCCATAAATGTAGGCACAGTGCTTAAGACAGCACCATAGTCACATGACTACAGTGACTATGTATGAGAGGCTTCCGTCTGTCTTTTAGGAGAACCTCAAAAGTAAAAAAAATGTTATAAAACTCCTCCAGACAGACAGATTTTTCTGTGTAGTCTAACATTGACCCTCTGTACCCTCTGTTCCCTCTGTTGTTCCACTGAGACTAGAGAGCTTTCGCTCGCGGACTCAGAGACGAAGGACGATTACGATTTGAACGTAGTTGCGCTCGTGGTACCGATTATTTTTCATTTCGCACATCCAAGAACGAGCGGTTTTCGCGACGTAATTGCTGAGGACACGCCCCGCATGATCGACCGGATATGGATTACCCGCGCGCGATGATGATGTCACCGAACAGAGCGCTGAATGGCTGCTCGGCTTCTTACCGCTGCTGAATTCACCAACATGAAATTGGCCAACATGAAATTGGCCAAAATTGGCTAAAACCTCAGATTACAGTACTACAGTCCGTCCGTTCCTGATGCGAAAGCTAACTTATGTCTGGTTCCACTAACCTCCGTACATAGAGACTGAAGGATCTCCTATGCCATAGTAGGGGGGCCTTGAGAAAATCCTTATAAACACAACACAAAGAGTAAGTTCCCCCTAAAGCAAAATTTTAAAGAAAAGGTTTTACGCAAAATAACTTGGCAGGAGTGTTCCTACACTTATTGACTAACTTCTGTGTGAAAATGAGATTGATCTGTCAAGTCATGCATCAGTGTGCACACATTGTCACTTTTCAAAAGTCACAGGAGTCATATTTTATGCCATATTATTAACAGTGAATTTTAGCATTTCTTGCTTAATTTTAAAGTGTGCTCACTCAACCAGCCAGAAAATTACCTCTTGTGTTTACACAATTGACAACTCATTTTGGTAGCAATATCTGATGTTAATTTTTTCAATAATCCGAATGGATTTTGCCATTTCAAAGTTAAGAGGGTTGAACATCGCTACTTTCCACTAAAATTGTGCTCACCAAACCGTGCAAAAACACGAAAAGTGTCGGGATAGGTGCGAAGGGGTCAAATGATGGATGATAAACAACTACAGCACTTGAACAAAAACCAGAAACAGAATTCACCAAAATGACCCCCCAAAATGGCTCTTGTGACTTTTAAAAAGTGACAATTTTGCCTTGAATGTGTGCTCACTCATGCATGACTCGACGGATTTAGGGGGAACTTACTTTTTGTGTTGTGTTTAATACAGTCGGCGTATTGCCGATAGACACACACACACACACAAACACAGTATTGCTGATCGACATTGCAAGGCTCGAACGGTCATTCAAACTGTACAAAACAAAAATGGCGATATTTTATCATCTTTTCAGTATCAAAAGGAATGTTTACAAGAAAAATTCTGGAATGAGATGATCATTTACATGTATAATTGAATTCTGAAGTGAGTAGCCGTGCACAGAAAGAAAGGAGTTTGACAAAATTTCCTGTTATGTGGAGACTGTCATAGTTGACAAAGGACACAGCAGTCTAATGTATGTATGGATTGGAAATATTCACATTCATATGATTCACTCCAGATTAGCCTGAAATAATGACATAAATGGTACCCTGGGGTACCAAATGAAAATCCGCCATTTTGTTGAATTAGTTATTTATTTTTCAGGGCTGTACCCTGGGTTACTATAAAGTGTGTTTTTGGTATGCTTTATTAACGTTCAGATGCTCTTCTTGTGCTCCATGTTCTTATAAAAAGATCTCATAAATGCATGCTACATCAAAAATAATACACATAATCCTGATCGCGATGGTTACCTTCGTTCCTTACTGTGCACGTGGACTACATACAATAAATCTGTACGGTAACGTCACCCGGCTGTAAGTACTGTACTCAGCAACGTAATGCGTACGTAGCAGCTAGCGAGCTTTGAAGCTAGCAGCGCAGGTAACGCGAGTGTAATCCTGCAAAACGTACTGTATAATCGTGAGGACCGAGCTTGGGACGGGGCTCGTGACCGGGGTAACGTGCATGCAAGCGCTGTATGCACAATGCAACGTACACCAGCGCTGCAGCTGCGGCACCATGATTGCTCTGCAATACGGTTATACAGGTGGACACAAGATGGCGCTACACAACGTGGTACCCCCGTGCACAACCGTACCCTGGGGTACTGCGTGGTGCATCAAATACTAATTTTTATGCTTCCGCCCACCGAAGGTGGTGCCGGAGATATTATGTTTCGGGTTGTCCGTCCGTTCAGCTTTCTCGTTCTCGCGGTAACTCAAGAACCACATGAGGTATGAACTTCAAACTTGTTGCTAGTATGTATCAACATACAAAGATTGTTAAGATCTGTTTAGATTTTGGGATACGTAGGTCAAAGGTCAAAAGTTATAGAGGTCAATTCTGAAATTGCAAGTTTTAGCCTTAACATGATATCTCAGGAACCATTTGATCCATTAACTTCAAACTTGGAACTAGTATGCATCACCATAATCAGACGAACTGATTAGATTCTTTTCACGTAGGTCAAAGGTGACAGGTCATAGAGGTCATTATACAGGTGTATGTGAAATTAATTTCTTTTATGCTTCCGCCCACCGAAGGTGGTGCCGGAGGCATTATGTTTTAGGGTTGTCCGTCTGTCTGTCCCGCTTTCTCGTTCTAGCGATACATGTATGAACTTCAAACTTGGTGCTAGTATGTATCACCATAGGAAAACGATCTGATTAGACTTTAGGGTACGTACATATGGGTCAAAGGTCAAGGTCACAGAGCCCAATTCCTGAAATTTCAGGTGTTGGCCTCGTTCTAGCCGATAACTCAACCATTTGAGGTAGCTGTATGAACTTTAAACTTGGTGCTAGTTATGTTTTGTTCATGTAGGTCAAAGGTGGCAGGTCATAGAGGTCATTATACAGGTGTATTGTGTAATTAATGTTTTTTTACCTTTGTTATCACCATATCTCAACTATTCTGTATTCGTGACTAGGAGGAGATAAAGTGATCAGACTTTTGGGTTATAAGGTGCAAGGTCAAATTTCAAAGAGGTCAATTAACATGTAATCAGAAGCTTTTTATTCTGGTTATCACAATACTTCAAGAACAGTTTGAGCCATCAACTGAATTTTTAGGTGGTCTGTCGATATCGACAGATCACCTATTAATTTTGTCTGAATTTTCTTCTTTATTTTTATTTATTTATTTTTATAACAAATTGTTGTGGCCACCAAATCTTAAAATCGGCCAGGTCAATATCATTGAGTTTCATGTCATGCATGAGGTCAATCATGGACATGGTCCATTAAATTGGAGGTCATCAGGTCATCGTGACGTCATCAAGACGCCATTTTGTAAATTTACAAGATTGATTATATCTTCATAATCGATAATCAAAAATCAACTATATTCACATCACATAAACTTCACATGACAGGTCATCTAAAGGTCAGGACGTGCGCGTATACGCGCGTCAAAATTTAAAAATGCTCAAAATCACATAGGATCAAGTCTGCACACGTTTCAGGTCATTTTGAGCATTTCAAAAATGTCCGTGCGTAAGCGTCCGCGCACGCGTTTTACGCGCGCACAAGTCGTAAATAACGTTAAAACGCTGTTTTTCGATTGATTTGCAATCCTGACACTTTTCTTCATCATTTCCATCAACTTGCAATCAATTTCAATCAATAATAAGGTCGTACGGGCGCGTCAAAGTTCAAAATCCGTGCGCGCGTCTATGGCGAAAATAACGTAAAAATGTGCAAAAACATGCCTCTACAAAATTAACTCTAGCTCTTTAAACAGTCCATAAATCCCCCAATTTTTTTTTCATGATCAGGTAGGGTATGAATCATAGATTTCATTTCATGTATCATTTGATCCTTATAAACATTATGACGTCATCAAAATGGCGCCAGAAGTCAAAATTTCCATTTTTCATGTTTTGACGTCATCACATTTATGCAAATTTGGCTCTAGATTCGTAATTATTGGTCGTTTTTCACCCAGATTTTAATATGTTGTAGCTGAGGCAATTTCCTACAAAATCAGTTACCACCATTTTTCATTTTGATGACGTCATCACAGTGAAATTTTCAATTAAAGATGCCATGTCAGAATTTTCCCTATTTGCGTGTTATGTCTATGGAAGATGATTTTTTTTTGAATCATGAATCTACATGACATTGTTCTCTGAGCTGTATCTCAGTTGTTTTTGGTCTATTTTCTTCCAGATTTTAGTATGTTATAGCTGAAACTATAAGCTTTTATAAGTGTGGTCTCCAATTTTTGATCAGATGTCGGGATCATGCCCAATTTTTCACTACAAAATGGGATTTGAGAATCCCGTTTTTCGAATACGTGTTATCTCTATGGGAAATTTTTTTGTATATTGGTCAAAGCACTTGCCTCTCACTCCGGTGACCCAGGTTTGATCCCCAGTGGGGCCATTAAATTAATTTTTTTTGCTTCTTTTTGCCTTTCATTTTACCATCTTGTTCGACTATAATAACATAAGCAATCACAAACCAAGTAATAAACTGCCTTATTTTGCGTGTTATGTCTATTGGAATGTACTGCGCAGTGGTTTATGTATAACCCTATGGAAAATCTGATTCCCTGACGTGTATTAAAGCTATCCTGCAATATCATTAGTCCTATTTGATATCACAATTTCTCAAAATTGGCATAGTCAATTATCTTAAAATTTTCGTCAGTCATCAGTCCTAATAAGGTCAAGTTCCTGCATCTTTTTCAAGGTCATCAGATTATCGTGACGTCATCCAGGCGCCATTTTGTAAAAATCAACTTATGGTCGTATCTTCATAACGAAATGTGATTTCTCTTTCATATTTGGCATGGTCACTGTTATTGCAGTCATGGTCATCACCATTATCATCACCATCATCATTATATCATCATGATTACCATCAACATCATTATCATCATCACTGTCATGATATTCATGATGATGATGATGATAATGATGATTAACATCAACATCATTATCATCATTACTGTCATGATATAATGATCATTATTATCATCACCATCATGATCATCATCGCTATTATCATTATATCATCACCATCATTATATGATCATCATTATACTTCAGTTTAGTATTTCCCCATTATTATGATCATGCTGATTACAATCATGATCATACAAATTGAAAGACAGACCCCCTAATTCGTCCTCATGACGAATTAAATTCTAGTTTAATATTATTTTTACCTTTGTTATCACCATATCTCAACTTGGGTTATAAGGTGTAAGATCAAATGTCAAAGTGGTGAATTAACATGTAATTAGGGGCTTTTTATTCTGGTTCAATCAAAATTTAAAACAAATCAACATAAATGTGCGATATATTTCTGATCTGGCAAGGGCGGAGGCATAAATTTCAACTGCGTGCAGTTTAGAATTCATCTAGTTTTAGCTTTGTTATCACCATATCTCAACTATGTTGTATATTAATGACTAGTAGGAGATAAAGTGATCAGACTTTTGGGGTGTAAGGTGTAAGGTCAAATGTTAAAGAGGTCAATTAACCTGTAATTAGAGGCTTTATTTCTCGTTATCACAATATTTCAAGAACAGTTTGAGCCATCAACTGAATTTAGGCGGAGGCATATAGGAGACATCGCATTCATCTTGTTATTAATTTAATTTTTAAAATGTGTGTATTATAGGTTAAACAATGAAATATGCATAAATTTGCATAATTAGACGTCAGAGTGATAACGTGCAAGTTTCAAGCTTGGCAACATTCATACTTGAATTCAGCAGAAAATAGTACCGGTACCTTTTAGGTGGGGCAAAAATATGGACCATAAAAAATTAAAAAGGAGCCTCTTTTTCCATGTCATCCCATGGTCTATCATTGTTAACAATCGTATTTTTGTCTTTCATTCATTGCAGTCTATTATGTCGTATAATGGCTCGGCCATTGTAGCCATGATAGGGAAGGATTGTGTTGGGATTGCATCAGATAGACGCTTTGGTGTACAAGCTCAGACTGTCTCTATGAATGCACAGAAGATCTTTGAAATGGGACCAAGGCTCTATCTGGGTATCTCTGGACTTGCCACAGATATAACAACCGTGTACGTATCAGGGTTGGCTGGTAAATGCCAGGGGCAGTATTCTGAGATTCATTTTATCTTAGATAAAATCTGAGATATTAAGTCAGTGAAATAAAATACCCTTAAAATATTTTAGAATCGGTATTCTGAGAACCATTTTAGCGAGATTTTATCTCATCTAATGGGGTGTTGCAAGAAAGTTGCAATCAATTGCAAATTGTAAAGCAAATTAGAACAAGCATTCTGAATGGTTCAGGGTCTTCCCATTCAAGAAGATGCGCTTGCAACAATGATTTGGATTGGTCAGTACCGATCAGTTGCAACTTGCAATCAATCGCAACTTTCTTGCAACACCCCATAAGACACACCCAAGACACACCCCATCATGCCTTAAAGGTAGTGCATAGTGTCAGGGGTTCAAAAATAAATTTTATTCATTTTCTTTATAACACTCCCTTTGGGGTACCTATTAAACCAAACCTCCAAACCGCAGATTATAATATTGTTTAGTTTTCGAGATATTAACGTTTTTCTATTTAATGTATTTTATTGAAAATTCAGGGATCGCCATTTTATCGGGGACCCCCGATAAAAATGTGATCCCTTTGTAACAAAGGCAGAATTGCTAAGCCCTATATCTCAGTTATTCATTGGCCGATCGCCATAAAATTTTAGGAGTATCTTCATGTGAGACTACTTCATCATATTATTTAATAACAATGAACTTGATTTCTTATGTAAAACCTTTATTTTGGCGGAGGAGAATATCTTTGCCAATGATTGCACTATACAGCTCGAGAAAAGAAAACCCTTTATATCTCTGAACCTTGACCGATTTGAACCGGACCATGCAACGACCATTATCTTTTTCTGTAGGTCACTTGGATCAAATAAAATATATACATTTGAAAAATCTGTGATCTTTGCAAACACTATGTACTACCTTTAACCATTAAGGAATGTTGTTAGCTTTCACTTTCATCATGCTCAGCCAATAGAATTGCTCTCTGCCAGTTTCTGGGGCAAGAGAGCGCGAATGCCCTATTTTTACAATTTTCAATACGCGTGCATCATTTGCTAGGGTTTCATGAAAATGACTAAGGTACTTTCCGAGGTTTTAGAAGACCATCATAAGCATTATTGTAAGTGTGATATTAGTTTGCAAAAATCGTGTAATGGAATTTGATAATCATATGAGAATGTTGCTTGAGAAATACATAGACAGTATTCAGTATCTTTTTGTTTATTTTGATCGCACGACTAGCACCATACTTGTCCAAAAAATATCGCACTCACTGTGCATCCTAGAGATAGCCTTTAGCCTATTTAAGGTTTTATTTCATCTTTCCCACAAATATGACTGGTGTAAGCGTTTAAAACTGTGCATATCATGCGTACAACATGAATGGCACACAAGAAGTAGGAGACTGAGATAAAATATGAGATAAAATCCGAGATAAAATGAGGTCTCAGAATACAAAAAGATAACATAAAAAAATTTCAGAGATAAAGTGATGCTCAGAATGCCACCCCAGGGCGTGAAAGTACCGGGCGGTAAGTACCGGTAAATGCTGCCCAGCAAAAGCAATAGTATTTCGTCAGTAAATTGACTCAAAATGTGAAGATTAAATACCTAGAGCATTGATAGGTGACTTTTTGTCATGGTAGGGGCTCAAACACCTGCTTTTAATAATGAATGGGTACGATATGGCATTCAGGCTGTGTTTAATGCGATGCAACTGTACAATGAATTTTGGACTGCGATGGATTTCACTTGACAAACATGTAAAGTGTAAAAACAATGGCTTTATTCAAGTGGTAGAACTGAACTTCATTATCCCCTTGCTAACGAAGTGGGATGGGGATAAAGTAATGCTGCTGTTCATCTGTCCTTCCGTCTGTCCATTGTACTGTCTGACGTACCATCCATCCTTCCGTCTGTCTGTTCGTCCGTCCGTAACAAATCTTGTGAACACTGGTTTCCGTTCGATAACTTTAGTTTTGTTTGACGGATTTTAATGAAATTTGATATGAAGGTACATGGTATCAAGATACAGCCTAAGTTTGATTTCGAACTATGTAGGTCAAAGGTCATAGCTCATTAAATATGCGAAAGTAGCTAATGATGTATCCAAAAGTATGGTTTCCGTTCAATGACTTTAGTAATGTTTGACAGATCTTAATGAAATTTGGTAAGAAGGTACATGGTATGAACATGTAGGCTTAGTTCGATCTTCGAGTATGTCATAGCTCATTAAATATGCGACAATAGCTAATTATGTATGTAAAAATGTGGTTTCTGTTTGATAACTTTAGTAGTGTTTGACAGATTTTAATGAAATATGGCATGAAGGTACATGGTATCAAAATACAGCCTAAGTTTGATTTCGGACTATGAGGTCAAAGGTCAAAGTTCAAAGCTCAAAGCTCATCAAATATGCGAACAAAGCTAATGTATGTACATGTATCCGAAAATGTGGTTTCCGTTCACTAACTTTAGTACTATTAGACAGATCTTAACGAAATTTGGTAAGAAGGTTCATGGTATGAAGATATAGCCCAAGTTCGATCTTCGAGTATGTAGGTCAAATTTCAAAGTTCACATATTAAATATGCAAAAATAGCTAATTATATATGCGAAAAGGTGGTTTCCAATCGATAGTAATGTTGAGAGTATGTAAGTCAAACGTAAAAGGTCACAGCTCATTAAATAATAGGCGAAAATTATGTATTATGTACATGAGAAAGATTTTTTTCAGATTTTCTCATGGGTCATTCTATAACATAAAACTTTCTGTACATCCAATCCCCAGGTATTAATAACTTCCTTGCCTAGTAATAATAATAGTATAGTCTTATGGAGGTAACTTGTTCTGACTAGGCCTGTGCCGATATGTGTTTTTTTGACCATCGGCCATTGCCGATATAATCTTGATCATATCGGCTGATACTGAAACCGATCTGATATAAAGAAAATAAAGAAAACACGTAAAATTTGCATTTTCTTTCAAACCGAGGAGGTATGTGTTTTCATATCATTTATCATCAAAATGTGTACTTGTAACTATGTGCTTTATATTTAGGAAAAATATCCTTTGTTTTTTTTAAATGATCATGATGCATATCATAATTATCATTTTGTAATGAGGCTAATAAAAATTGTATCGCACAAATTACATTTGACTGGATAATTCTGCTCTTTTCATGAGTTTCAATAAAGATATATTTTTTGAAATCACAAATCAGATTTTTTTTAAAAACAAGTAGACTATTAAGACATCACGCAATGATTCAGAAAGGGTAAAACAAAATTCTGATTTCTAAATGACGACATATCAATCTTCTAATGTAATAATGATCCTCATTTGCTGTCGAAATTTTAGCCAATAACTGGCTTTTCAAAAGTTTCATTCGATAATTATACTACAGTAAATTGTTTAAAATTTCATATAATGCCTATTTTTATTGTATCCCCCCCCCCCCCCCCCCCCCCCCCCCCGGCAGAATGCCGGAGGATACTTTGGATTCAGCAGCGTTCCGCCGCCGCGTCACATTCTTGTGTGCACTCTAGCGGTCACATTTCTCGACAGATTTCTTTCGAACTTTGTATGGAGGTGTATCTTGGTAAAATCTAGACACCTGTAATTTCTGGTGATGCTGCCCCCAGTGTTCTGTCTTTTATAGGGTAAAAGGCCATATTTGTGGGGATACTTATGCATTTCTTGACGGATTTCGTTCAAATTTTGCTTGAAGGTGTCTCTTGGTGTAATCTAAAAACCTATAGTTTTTGGTAATGCTGCCACCAGTGTCCCGTCTTTTATAGGGTCAAAGGTCATACTTTGGAGAATGGTGTGAGTGCACTCTGTAAGCCACATTTCTGGATGGATTTCTTTCAATTTTTTTATGGATATGTAACTTGGTATAATCTACACATCTTTACTTTTTGGTGATGCTGCCCTCATTGTTCTATCCTTTATAGGGTCAAAGGTCATATGTCTCTTGTGCGCTCCAACTGCCACATTTCTTGAAGGATTTCTTTTAAATTTTATATGGAGGTGTGTCTAATAGTGAAAGCTACACATCTATAGCGTTTGCTGATGCTGCCCCCAGTGTTCCGTTTATTATAGGGTCATATTTTGGTTGCTGTCTTGCATGCACTCTGGACAAATTTGTTGACTGATTTCTTTCAGATTTTGAATGGAGGGGTCCATCATAGATTACTCTAGACTTCTATAGTTTTTGGTGATGCTGCCCCCAGTGTTCCATCTTTTATAGGGTAAAAGGCCATATTTGTGGGGATACTTATGCATTTCTTGACGGATTTCGTTCAAATTTTGCTTGAAGGTGTCTCTTGGTGTAATCTAAAAACCTATAGTTTTTGGTAATGCTGCCACCAGTGTCCCGTCTTTTATAGGGTCAAAGGTCATACTTTGGAGAATGGTGTGAGTGCACTCTGTAAGCCACATTTCTGGATGGATTTCTTTCAAATTTTTTATGGATATGTAACTTGGTATAATCTACACATCTTTACTTTTTGGTGATGCTGCCCTCATTGTTCCATCCTTTATAGGGTCAAAGGTCATATGTCTCTTGTGCGCTCCAACTGCCACATTTCTTGAAGGATTTCTTTTAAATTTTATATGGAGGTGTGTCTTAGTGAAAGCTACACATCTATAGCGTTTGCTGATGCTGCCCCCAGTGTTCCGTTTATTATAGGGTCATATTTTGGTTGCTGTCTTGCATGCACTCTGGACAAATTTGTTGACTGATTTCTTTCAGATTTTGAATGGAGGGGTCCATCATAGATTACTCTAGACTTCTATAGTTTTTGGTGATGCTGCCCCCAGTGTTCCATCTTTTATAGGGTCAATGGTCATATTTTAGTGGATATATTGTGTGCGCTCTGCAGGTCTCATTTCTTGACAGATTTCTTTTGAATTTTCTATATAGATGCATTATACTCTAATCTACACACATTGTTTTGGTGATGCTGCTCCTAGTGTTGACAGTAGTCCGGGCCACTGGTGGCAATCTCTACGCCATCCTTTTGTTTGGGGGAAGGGAGGGGGGATGTTCTTTGTCCCTCTTTCGAATCGCTGGTAGTCCTGGGGGATACATTCGCATTGCGGGGGAATGGACATACAATGTATTTAGTTGATTATGGTTTCAGCTGCTTTTCTCTGTTAATTTATTCTTTAATATATTGTCAATATTTGTACCAAAGTTGAATTGTCATATATTTTTCCTTCTAATTATTTCAAATTTTGATGTTTTTGCAATGTGTTTAAGTGATATTTGAATGTTCCTTTATGTACATGTAAATCATGTGCCATTTGGCATTTTAGCGCGAATCCGAGCGATTCTTTGAATAAATCATAATTGCATTGAATAAGCCAGTTCGGGGTTAGCGCATGGTACAAATGACCCCAAATATCCACAGATATTATGTGCACTTCAGAAAAATAACTCTGGGAGTGATAGAGGTGCCTCATGAATTGTTTCCCCCTTTAAAAAGAATACTTCCACCTGGATATCATGGAATGCACCATTAGTGCATAATTGAATAATGATTACATGACATTCATGAGCACATATCGAATATTAGTGTCAGTGGGTTTTAGAATTTTGTCCAGATGACCTTTATCTGCTCATGCTCAGAAATCTCCGAAATGGCTTATTGAATTGTATGATATATTGGCCAAGTTGTCAAGGTTTGCTGGTTCCAAACAATTTTGTGCAGGCTCTGTTGTTTGGAACCAGTGACCTTAACAATGTACAAATTTGATGTCAGCACTTTGGTACACCATTACTATTCTCCACATACATGTACATGTATTTTAGAGAACATTGTAGTCACTAAATTTATAATGCTAACAATTTTTGTTTACGTTTTGTTTTGAGAATAGAGTGGATAGATATAGGAAGTTCATATCATAACAGTAATGATGTAGGGCATTTCTATAGCAAATTGCACACACATAGAGTGAAACTGTATTGGAAATATAAGCATTTACATGTCTTTCTTGATTGGTTATTGAGAGTTTGGTGAGAACTGAATGGTTGGTCCGGAGTCTCGTAATGGAAGTGCCCTGAGCATCCGGTGTTGTGCATGTGGTAGTGTGCTACATGTATGTAGCTATTGAATATTGTGTAATGAGGCTAGTTTAATACTCTTATCATTTTATTTGGTTTTTGAACAGATCAAACAGATTAAAGTTCCGGCTGAATCTGTACACATTGCGTGAAAATAGAGATGTGAAACCTGAGACATTCATGAGTATGGTATCTAATCTACTCTATGAGAGAAGGTAATTCATCACACTTATTTTTTAAATCTACATCTACTATATGATAGATGTTAAAGGAGAATTAACCCCTGAGTACAAATTTACTTATATTGAAAGGTGTAATATATTCCTACTTATTGGCCTAAATCATTTTCTAATAAGATATCAGAAAAGGGTATAAATAAAGATATTCCAACACCCGGTATCGTCTCCTACTCATTTACATGGGGGCTGCCATTTTCTTGCTGATTTGGATTTGTACATGAACCATTGAGAAATGTTCCGGTCAGGAAGATATTTTGCATCCAAGACCTAAATTGATTTTCTTCATTACCTAAAATCCCATACGTGACGAAAAATATAAAGTGGGTGTTTACATGATTTATAAAAATTAAATCTTTATAATGATACTTTTAAATTGTCTGGTTTTGCTTAACAAAAATCTATTTTCTTGGGTTTGCCAAACAGAGCAGAACATAATATATGCAGCATGCATTCTGACTTTTCAAGTCCCATTATCCGAAAGCAGGTGAATGCATAGTTTGCCGCTATAGATGCTCAGGGAAGAAGCATCCATAAAATTTGAATTAATTTGCTCCGTCCATTGCGTCACAGTATCTAGAAAATAGATTTATATTAAGCGAATATCGATTTTCAACAGAAATATATAAGGAAATCTTCAGTTTAAAAATAAATTGACATATCTATTCTATATTTTTAATCTCAAATGGGTTTTTAATTTTGAAAAAGGCAATTGGGCATTTGGATTAAGAAAATCTTCTTGTACACATAAAAAAAATGGCAGCCCCCATGTATTGCTAGCAGACGATACATATTGCTAGCAGATGATAAATTTTGCTCAGAAAATCTCGATTCGTATCGATCTCGTATATTTTGACGCGAAGCCATATAGTCTAACAAGTAGGAATAAATAACACCTTTGAACACTATCGTCTTTATTGTTTGAGGTTAATTCTCCTTTAATTCTTCACTTACATGTATTTCATATCTACTATATGATGGAAGGCAATTCTTCACTTACATGTATTTCATATATATGATGGAAGGTAATTCTTCACTTACATGTATTTCATATCTACTATATGATAGATGTTAATTCTTCACTTACATGTATTTCATATATATGATGGAAGGTAATTCTTCACTTACATGTATTTCATATACTATATAATGGAAGGTAATTCCTCACTCATTTATTGTATACTGTAGTGTATGATATGAGGTAATTTGTTCTTTATATTTTTTTAATAGTTTGGTAGAAGGTAATTACTAGTAATACTGTATTTCGTAACAGAATCAATAAATTCTAATGTACAGTACTACATGTAGGTAATCCACTCCACTTATTTATTCTATCCTATTCTTAAAGTAATTCTTTACAGTTATTTTATTGGAAGACAGGCATGTTTAGACTACTGTAAATGCAGAAATATTTGCGGTACATTAATTTTTGCAGATTTCGCGCTATTTTTGGCGGGTGCGAATTCTAAAATACACGAAAATATTAGCACGATTTCTTACGCTTGTTTTGAATGGACACTGCGTTGCGTGCTTCATCTGATTAATACTTGTTTGAATCCAATTCATTTTAGAGTGTTAATGAGTAATTGTGCGGCGCGAATTCAAGAACCCGCAAATTTTTTTTGGGACGCTCAGCGTGAAAATTTAATCACGCAAAAATAATAGTTTTACAGTAACTGGAATAGCCTTTTCTGTACAACTACATTTACATACATGTAAATTGGATGGCCTTGAGGGGGATATCGAGTCGAAGACAAGGGCAATATTTTTGATTATTTATCTGTATCATATATATGCCTATTTTCAATTACAAACAATTCTGTTTGCCTGTCTGTCCCTCTTATATCAGGTTATTCATACAGGTATGTAATCTGGGCCACACAATTGTGACATAAATTGTTACTGCGCATATCCATTGTTTTTGCGCGTATGCAATATGGTAAAATGTTGCCCTCATTTTTAGTACAGTGGTCTATGGGGAAAACTTTGGTAACGGATTCGGAGTAGCGTGCAAAATATGACATTTTATTTTGCAGCTAAAATGCTAAAGTGCTACACTATTTCAATAAAAACCCGAATGTGAAAAGATAACCTCAGCAATTATTTTCATAGTGTAAGATACATATTTGTCAGTACATTTGTAGTGCTGAGTTACTGAATGACCTTAATTGATTATTGATCTTTATTATGTGCTAGGTTTGGGCCATACTTCATTGAGCCTGTGATTGCTGGTCTAGATCCCAAGACTTTCAAGCCTTTCATTTGTAATCTGGATCTAATTGGATGTCCCATGTTCACAGATGATTTTGTAGTGGCAGGAACTTGTACAGAACAGCTCTATGGCATGTGTGAATCTCTCTGGGTACCAGATCTTGTAAGTATGGATGTAGAACATGCTGATATCACATGCATGTAGGGGCAGATCCAGGATTTTGTCAGAATATTTGCTGACAATCCCAAAATTAACCATACCTTTCCTTCAAAATTCTCTGATGAGCAAAAAAAAAGGTCATCAGGTCTGAAAGCAGGGCACAATATACACCTTGATTTTGAAGGGAGGGGGCATGGGTCGGAAGTGCCCCCGGAAAGGCCGATTCACACCGAACACGACACACGACAGCACGACATGCTACATGACAAATGGCAAAAAATCAGTGCAAACCGTCTCCCGACATTCGCTAAAAAGTCGTGCTGGAGAGAGGGTGATGCCATCTTTGATGATGAGAATAACGTGATAGAATTCATTTGAAATCATTGTAGTCATCAAAATAAATGTGAAGATAAGACAGAAGTTTTATATTTTTATACCCCCGCCAAACAAAGTTTGACGGGGGTATATATATATATAGGAATCAGTCAACGGTTGGGCGGTCGGTCCGTTGCAAATCTTGCGGATCAAACTACTTTCTCAGTTTTCGACCAAAGCTCATGAAATTTGGTACACACATTGGTCTTGGTGGGAAGATGTGCAAGACATATTTTTCGGATGAGTCGGAATCTGCGTTGCCATGGTAACAGCATATTTATGGCAGAAAATCAAGGAAACACCTTTCGGATCGACCTACATCCTCAGTTTTTGACCGAAAGTCATGAAATTTGGTACACACATTGGTCTTAGTAGGAAGATGTGCAAGACATATTTTTCGGATGAGTCGGAATCTGCGTTGCCATGGTAAGGGCATATTTATGGCAGAAAATCAAGGAAACACCTTGCGGATCAAACTACATGTACTTTCTCAGTTTTTGACCGAAAGTCATGAAATTTGGTACACACATTGGTTTTACTGGGAAGATGTGTACAACATGTTTTTTTGATGTGTCGGAAGCTGCGTTGCCATGGAAACGGCATATCTATGGCAGTAGATTAGGGAAAAATCTTGCGGATCGAACTACTTCCTCAGTTTTCGACCAAAAGTCAAGAAAGGCTGTTGTCACGGGGCGGGGGTATTAATCATCATCTTCAGTGATATTTCTAGTTTAAATCTTGAAATCATTTATTGTATCCCCGGCAGTATGCTGGGGGATACTCTGGATTCAGCAGCGTTCCGCCACCGTGTCACATTCTTGTGTATGCACTAGCGGTCACATTTCTCCACGGATTTCTTTCAAACTTTGTATGGAGGTGTATCTTGGTAAAATCTGGAAACCGATAATTTCTGGTGATGCTGCTGCCCCCAGTGTTCCGTCTTTTATAGGGTAAAAGGCCATATTTTGATAGATGTCTTGTGTGCACTATTGTGTGCGCGCTCTGGCGGTCACATTTCTCAACGAATTTCATTCAAATTTTTGCATGCAGGTGTCTCTTGGTGTAATCTAAAAACCTAGTTTTTGGTGATGCTGTTACCAGTGTCCCGTCCTTTATAGGGTCAAAGGTAATACTTCAGGGCATGACGTGAGTGCACTCTGCAGGCCACATTTCTGGATGGATTTCTTTCAAATTTTGTATGGAGATTTATCTTGTTATAAGCTACACATCTTTACTTTTTGGTGATGCTGCCCTCATTGTTCCATCCTTTATAGGGTCATAGGTCACATGTCTTTTGTGCACTCTAACTTCCACATTTCTATTCGGATTTCTTTCAAATTTTATATGGAGGTGTGTCTTAGTGAAATCTACACATCTTTAGTGTTTGCTGATGCTGCCCCCAGTGTTCCACTTTTATAGGGTCAAATGTCATATTTTGGTTGCATGCATTCTGGAGGACACATTTGTTGACTGATTTCTTTCAGATTTTGTATGGAGGTCCATCATAGATTACTCTAGACCTCTACAGTTTTTGGTGATGCTGCCCTCAGTGTTCCGTCTTTCATAGGGTCAAAGGTCATATTTTAGTGGATATCTTGTGTGCGCTTTGAGATCACATTTCTTGACAGATTTCTTTCGAGTTTTGCATTATACTGTAATCTAGACACATTGTTTTGGTGATGCTGCTCCTAGTGTTGACAATAGTCCGGGCCACTGGCGGTAATCTCTACACCATCCTTTTGTTTGAGGGAGGTTCTTTGTTTCTCCTTCGAATTGCTGCCAGTACCGGGGGATACATTTCGCATTGCGCGGCAATGGACATTTCTAGTTCTCTACTTGGATTTTCTAAAAGATGCTAAATTGGTCATGTGACTTACAATAGTGATATTTGCTGTTGCCTATTCGGAATAATCACAGCTAGGGTTTCTTTCTTCATAATTATGGTCGTGTGAGTATATTGAAGAAATAGGCCTACATAAAAATTGATGATCTTTGTTTATTCGGAATACTTCAAGCAGTGGGGTGGGGGGCACCCGACCCCAAAAGTGGTAGGTATGTGCCACAAGCAAGCAAAATGGGGCTTCGTAACTAGGGTATCATGCAAAGGATGGTCCTTGGAACTCCTAACATTTTGGAGAAGGGGGGTCTTTGGAACTCGATTACAATATAAATATGCTTCGGAACTGGTTTTTATCGAAATATGTACCTAGATTCTACTAAAAGGCAAATATTTTTTTAATGTTTATACGTATATATTCGCAAAAAGGACGTTACAGAGAATTAATGGATTCAAAATGTTAGTATATGTTTAGAATTAATTTGATTCAATTTGCATTTATTGAAAAAAAGAATCGTATAATAACTAAAAAATAATAACTTAATGTCGGCTTCCCCCTTCCGTCGAATATTTCGCAAAAAATATATATATATATATCAGGGATGCCACTTTTCCAACTTTTTCCGACATCCATCAAACTTCCGACTTTTTCGGCTGAGAAAATCGCTCGCTGAGCTGAGTGATTTTCTGAAATTACTAAAAACCCCTAAAAACGTTGTGCACTACGTTTCGAAAAATCTTGGGGCAGTGTGCACTGTGCCATATGGTTTGCTATTAGAGCAATTTTTCAGAAAGTCGTTCATGTCGTGCTGTCGTGTCATTTGTCGTTTTTCGTGTTCGGTGTGAATCCGTCTTAAATCTGCCACTGATTTACATTATGTGTCTTTGTACTTTGTTTTTATTTTTGTTTACAGGAGCTCTTTTTGGATTTGCTCTAGTAACAGTACTGTAATGTTTCAATCCAGTGATTTTTAAATTTATTTTATTAAATGATCTCTTTTTAAATTATACAAAGTAAATCAGAGCTCTTTTGGAGTTCCAGAGCTGAATGTCTCACCACACCCATTCATTTTTTCCCACAACACCCATTCATTTATTCCCACTGGTATATGTTTTAGACACATTGAAAGCCATTGATGACAACACCCAGAATTTTTGTGATTAGTTAAAACTAAATTTGAATGCTTTCTTACAGGAACCTGATGATCTATTTGAGACCCTTTCACAGGGTCTTCTCAATGCTGTAGACAGGGATGCACTAGCTGGCTGGGGAGCAGTAGTACACATTATGTATGTATAGATTAGTCTTATAATGAACAATTAATAAAACAGAAACATCAAAAAATAATAATATATTATATTTATTTAGTGCATTATGCGCTTTACGCGTTACAACCCCCTAGTCATTGGATTTTTAACCCCGCATACAAGTGTGCACCATCTCCACTCCTTAGAAAGCATTCCTACTATTTTGCACTGTTTACATGCATACATGTAGGGCAGTGGCTAAAACAGTCACATTGACTTTGGCAATCCTCACAGGTATATTAATGTCTTGCCAAAGGATGTTGGTGCGCGGCGAGACTCAAACCGCAAACCATGTGGTCCACAGTCATTTGACGTATCCACTAAACCACGATATATTGAATCTTATTAGAAAAATGATTTGTATTTTCACATTGTGATGTTCTTATAAATTCCTACATACCTTCACAATGTGTTCTGCAAAGTGCATTACTGTGTAAATGGTAACAGTATATATCTGGGCAGTGTTCTAGTCATTCTCCTGATGACGATTTGAGCATACCGATCGAAACGTTGAAAACCACAGAGCTCTTTTAATAGCGGAGCTCACCAGCCTTTTTCAGGCTCTTGTTCCTTGAAAGATTACATGGTGTAACCCTGAAAAACTAAACGTACAATTTAGTTTCTCTGCCATGAAAAGCGTCGCTGATACTTCACTAAAGTACCGACTCTTAAGGGGAGCTATCATTCAGGATAAAAACTGGTGCTTACTCTTTATTCAGAGAAAACAGTAACACTGATCGGT
The DNA here is from genome assembly GCA_025617745.1 of Heliocidaris erythrogramma. NCBI lineage: Eukaryota > Metazoa > Echinodermata > Echinoidea > Camarodonta > Echinometridae > Heliocidaris > Heliocidaris erythrogramma. The sequence continues at coordinate 17,306,442 of CM046870.1, read as the reverse complement.
GCTTTCTCTAAATTTAGAAAAATTATATTACCTACCAGTGAACAGTGAACAGAATGAGAATGCAGCCATGAATTAAATTTGCAGGTATTTCCGATTGGCGGCAATAAGAAATGAGCAGGCTGTGAATCGGAGCCCTTCGTTAGGCAATAAATAGCCTCCACTTGGCAGTGTTCTAGTCATTCTCCTGATAACGAAAAACTTTGTTGCCCTTGATGTCACTACATTTCCCTTGTCTTTGACTAGGATAATATAGGCCCATATATATGAATATCATACATAAACAATACAACTTTACTTATTTTGTGCTATGATGCAAAAGCAAAGTATTTCTGATGACAAGATAGTCAAGAATAATAAACATGAAATATTTCTTGAAAATGAAATTTGTAGATAATAAGCTCGTTCGTAATTAGTACTTGTACATGGTACAAATGACAGTGATTGAACCCAATTTGTACGTTACTTATTTAACAAGTAAAATCATACTGGTGTGCACATCACAACATGACAGCCTATAAAGGTCCTTTTTACTCCGTAGAAATGACCTTTATCTGGACAATGCGCAATTTGTAACTGGCTTGTGAATTACAACCTTGGTTTGTCATTTTGTGTTTTGTAAACACCTGTAGAAAACTTGGAATAATATTAATTAACATTGATACAGTAAATTAATCATCTTACTGTAATACTTGTATGTCAGATGTACTTTTTATTCAACTCTATATGGATTGTACAAGTATGTACAAAGGTATTGCAAGACAACCCAGCTAGGCGCTTCCCTACACTGCAATTAACTCCTTGTAAAGTCATAAAAAGCTTTTGAATTCCTTACGGCTACTGAGGCACTGTGCTGAGAGAGGAGCAAAAATCCTCAAAAATTCACCTTCTTGTATCTCCCTTATTTCGGCCTTAAAAATAATGAAAATTACGGAGTACATAGGAAATCGTGATATTGTGCTTCATTATTGTTATTTTTGAGGTACGAGTATTTTTCTGTTTCAGAGTACCGTGGGACGAAATGAATATGCAAACAATTGACATATTACTAGACTTTAAACTCCAGTCTCACTCCCTGCGCAGTTTCAAGTTTGTGCAGTTAGTAGTTTTGTGTAAAACTACCATAAAAAATTGAAATGACTGGAAGCGTACAGCTATCTTCGGATGATTTCGTCCCTTTGCGCATGCGCTCACCGACATCATCCCTTTGCCTCAGCTCGCGCTCACACCGATCACCGAAGAACAGTCAAGTCTTCATGAATGACATTGCCTTCGATTTTTTTGCTGACATAACCGTTCGACAGATAATTATGAAAAGATACTTGGAGGATCCCCTCAATATACTTTGATTTTTCATATCTGACAGTTTCGATATTTCGCAATGACAGCAGTTGTGAAAAATACTGCTACATTTTCAGACTAAAAAAATAATAATTACGGGTAAGAGCAACTCTTATTCTGGAATTAACATTTAGTTCATTTCATTTGCTTGTTTCTAGGACAAGATTTCACAGTTTAGCCGAGACTCTTCGGTAGTGGTTTTTTACGTAAACCAATTGCAATGCGATTCAGTGATTGGTCTCACTTGCTGAACAATCCAGCTTGCGCAGAAAGCTATGCCGACGATCAATTCTCAATTATGTCCCGGGCCAGAAGCTCAGGGCATTTACGCTTTCTGGAAGACGCCTACATTCAATCGCACGAACCCCTTCTGTGCAGACAAAAGGAGTTCGTCCAAGCTTTGCGATTGTCCTGAAATTACAACGTCTGGCTTGCGTCCGGGTTCTTCGAGTGTAATATAGTTTATTTCAAGTAATTTGTTATATACCTGCGTGATAACCTGATGAGTGCAGGTCGAAAAGCTTTGTTATCATGTCTCTTTTTCGTGCCATATTGTAAACAAATTGTTTAGTTTATACAAATTAGGCAAGGAGTGAAAGCTTTCAGGCAGTTAATTGCAGTGTAGGGCTGCGATTGCATCCTTTATTTTGAAACTTCCTTTAAAAATTTATTTAATGAGATGGATCATATAATGACAACATTGATTTTTTTTCCTTTGCAGAGAGAAGGACAAAGTGACGACACGAGAGGTTAAAGCCAGGATGGACTAGCATTCCTTTCATCTGTTTTCTATTTTTTTCGTACATGTATAAATATTTCATTTTGTTTTCTGTTTGTTCACTGATGAGATTGGTCCATGAACGGTTTGTTGCTTTCACTTAAAAATGTTCATATGACATGGTTATGGCGAGAACATTCAAAGGAGGATTTAGTATACATTGAAATGTTGTGTAGTATAGCAGGTCAAGAAGGTGAAACTTTGTGTCAAATATAAATTTTTGTCCCCCTCATAGAGTATCTGCCCAGCGTAAATGATTAAATTACTATAATTCTGTTTTATATATATGGTACATTGAATCCAAACCTCCCGTAAGTACTTGTACACAGATTTCTTTTAAAGAAATCCACTTCATGATTGCAACAGTCTTGTGACACAGCTAGATAGTTTTTACTCTTTCCTTGCTCACATGAATAAACTTGATGGTTTGTTAGCAACAAAATCCTTTTACGGACTCTGTTTCCTTATCGAAATGGAACTTAAAACTGTTCTGTAATTTGCTTTCGCGGCTATTGATGAACTGTAATATCAGTATGATGAGATTGCTGAGAATTTATTCTTTCTATTAGTATGAAAATCATTAGGGAAAAGGTAATTTAAGGCCCATGAGATTGCAGCGATTTTACGAGGGTGAGCGGCACCGATTAAAAAAAAAAAATCATATGAGAATTAAGAAGAAACCGAAGCTGTGCGCAAAAAACTAGTCTAGAAAAACTGTTATAAACCCATCTTCTACTGTGTTTTAAGGTACAGAAAAGAACGATCCTTCAGAAAAACCAAAAGTCTGAAAATAAAATTTTCCAACCCAAATTTCCTTTTCAGCTGTTGACACAAAATCACGGGTTGCGACTTTTGGTGGTTTTGTGGTGCCAGGTCACATGTAGTTTTTGGTTTATGTAATGACTGAAGAATATGGTCCAATACTGGGTTATCACATACTTTTTGTAGGGTTAATGTACGATTCGGGCCCTTAATAGTAAATAGATGACCCAGGTTTCATAGCATATATGTATTTATGAAAATAAGACATTTATTTGAGGTGTGTAAACAGAGTTCAGAGTGAGGGGAACAAAGGTGATGTCTGACCAAATTTGCCAATAAGTTTGCTGACTGGAAAACAAAATTTACCCTCAATCATAAAAAAAAATAATTTCCTGATTCAGATACTCCCCCCAACAAAATGGTCCTAAAATGTTTTTACTAATTTGCCGACAAGGATAAACAAAATTTGTAGACAATTATGGACAAGAACCCCTCATACAAGAATGTCCTGTTGACATTTTTTCCTGCTCGGAATTGTCAGTAAATGTTTTATTTCAGCACATTGCATAAAAATATACTGGTAAGTATTTGAAATGTGAGCAATCAACCAGAATCTGAAAAATAGTTGATTTCACAGAGACTTGGGAATAAGCATTAATCATAATTCAACAAAACTAGGTACATGTAATATAAAATCTTTGAAGTTTTGTTATGAATCATATTTAATGTGTCATGAATGTGTCATACAATCTAAAGGTCCTTCTCACATCAGGGATCTAACTAGAGAATGCCGATTGAAGTTCTCCCAATGGTATTTCGTGAAATGTAGCATGTAATCAACAGAGTAAAACCGATTTCTAAAGAATGTTTGTTTACATTTGCTTTATTGAACTTCATGTTACGATGATAATTCAGAGTGAGAGATGAAACCATTTATGTTATAACCGTTACGGGACAATTGATCACATTTTGTAGTTTGGCTCAATAAGTTTTTATTCAGAGCTGAAATGTATTTACTAGATCCATGAGTAGATAGAGCAAAAATTTCTGCACACATTGTGCCTATTTTCGTCACATGACCATATTGTGTTCGATGCCAGGAATTCTAAAAAGGAGAATAAGATTCAAAATCCTTAAAATTGGCAACACATTGAGAGGTTCAAAATTACACTTTTTTAAAATCAAAATTGCCAATTCTCTCAGCTTTTCGACAAAGTGAAAGTTTATAACTTTGTGTATTGTTTTCAAAGAAATTCCATTTAATAGAACCATGTACCTTTAAAAGAAAAATAATATTTTGTTGCCAATATGAAGAACCAAATGTGATCAATTTAGCCTTTGAATAGTTCCTGTCATGAAAGGGTTGAGGGGAAGAGAGAAAGAGAAGATAAAGGCAAAAGATGTAGGAGAGATGCTGCCAAATTCCTGCAAGGTAGATAGAAAATGACATGTATAGAAGAAAAGGAAATGAAAGATAAAGAGTGACAGAGAGATGAATTTATAGCATAAAAGAGAGCCAAAGACAGCTGAAATGAGATGGAGATCAGCAGTGACAAATAATGCAAAGGGGTAGCCAAAAAGAGAGAAAGAGAAAGCCAAAGGGAGGAGGTCCAAGCTAGTCGGAGAAAGTGGAAGGTAAGGTAGTGAAATGTTGATTTGGAGAGATAGGAACAATGAATGATTAGGATTGACATTTGTATGACCCCGTATTTCTGTTAACAACATTCAAAGGTGCAGGCTCCTCCAATAAAGTCACTATTTACACACCTGTTGAAATGGGTTTGTTAAAAGGTAGAATGCAAAGAGTTAAGAATCCCCCAGGAAGCGCATAGCACACATGCCGAGGTAAAAGGGAGTGTGGGAAAGAGAGAGGGATAGAAAAGGTTGGAAGGGTCAAAGGAAGTCAGAGAGAGAGATGGAGCCAAAGAGGGCAAAATGGAGAAAACAGTTATTGGGAGGTCACTCAAAAGAAATTATAGGCAATGGACAGGTTTTGAAAAATTGGAGCCATTTACTGTGAAAATTAGCAAAGTTTGAACAGCTAAAGAGTGAGAGTGAGAGAGAGAGGGAGGGAAGGAGAGTGTGAGAGAGGGAGGGAGAGAAAGACAGAGCAAGATGAGGGAGAGACAGAAAAAGATACTACTTCATGATTCCTAATTTTGTATAGCATTTTGATTTGTAAGCTGTGTAATTCTTAATGTACAACTTCTTAGAGATTACTAGAACATATATCTCGACCTTTATAACCCAAGTTTCATCACAACACCACACTATCAATAAAACAAACTTCTTTTTCTTTGTACATAAAATTATGTTTATTCACAAACATCTCACAAATATAATATACATGTATATCTAAGAAAATAACCAAATACAATATTTACAGTGAAATACAAAAAGGAACAATCAAATTCGGGACGGATCAAAGTTTGCAAGCCTTAGAAAAGAGTTTCCTATTTTCTAATTTTGAAAACCCCTAAAGGTATAGAGAACTTACCTACAGTGATATTTCTGCAACAATACGGTTTTAGTGAAAACAAAAAAAAATATTTTAAAGGAAAATATTTCTTTTTAAAGTACATTACACTAGATGCCTTAAGGACTTCTTGTATCCAACAATGTGCATAGCTTTTCACAAGCATATATAATCAATTCAAGAATAAATCTTTTGCATATTGCGAGGAACAGTGCAAATATAACATACTTTAATAGACCCATATCCAACTGGATGAACTCTATATATGCTATAAGAATTACAATGCCAGTTTGTCTAATTTGAGACCACACAAGTTTTATAAAACATTTCAAAATATTTTTTTTGTCAGTTCCATCAAAGAGATATGTCAGCATTTTGATAAGAAATAATGTACATGTATTGATTTTTCCCCTTCAATGCAATTAATCACAATAAGCCACTTCGGGGATGCAATCTGAGCATGAGCAGATAAAGGTCATCTGTACCAAATTCTAAAACCCACTGACACTAATATTCAATATGTGCTCATGAATGTCATGTAATCATTATTCAATTATGTATTAATGGTGCATTCCATGATATCCAGGTGGAAGTATTCTTTTTAAAGGGGGAAACAAAAGCTATTCATGAAGCACCTCTATCACTCCCAGAGTTATTTTTCTGAAGTGCACATAAAGGGACCCTCCATGTCTAAAATATCTGTGGATATTTGGCGTCATTTGTACCATGCGCTAACCCCGAACTGGCTTATTGTAGAGCTTTTTAAGTCGGATATAAAATTGTGTTTTGTTTCTGTACAGTTGTATTTACTTGTTAAGCACATTGAGAGACCCTTTAGTTTATCATGTGTATTATGTCTGCTTTATAAATTCATCTTTATTATATAATGAAATCATCAGATTGTAATTACCACTTACACTTCAATCTGCATACACTGGTTGCATTGAGGTGTATAATGTATAATTTTGTTATATTTTGTTCTTCCAATGGCTAGATGTCCAACATTACTAGAATAAACATACAATTGATTTGAAGAACAATTCACTTCAAGTGAATTTATGGCATGCTGGTGCATAAAGTATGTGAAGTTCATTGTGTATCTTTAGTTCTTCCTCATCAGTCCTACATGGGAAGCTATGGAAATAAGGAAATGCAACCACTTATCAACAGAGTTTTTCATTTTCTTCAACGTAAAGTGCGACTGCTGGCCTCGAAAGCAGTTTGGAGCTGTGGAGGCGGCTGTCTAAGCAACGGGTTGGTATTGCTCTACTCTTTCCAGCAAGGCATCTGAATAACCAGGGGAATAGTACCTGTATGTGAGAAACAGTACCATTGCACTTTTATTATCAACTTCAGGGAAATTATATGATTTTACTCCAAGTCTGATAAAGAGTTCATCCTATTCTCACATATTCTTATGTCTTAGTTTTAAATAGTACCAATCACCTAAATAAACTAGATGAATCTCCCACCACGCGCGGTCTGAATTTATGACTCCGCCATCACCAGATTGCCAATGTATGGCATACATGTACATTTTAAAAAGGATTGGTCCATCAAAATTACAAATCTTTTCACTTCAAAAGCACAGGAGACAGAAAATCTATATCATTTTATTTTCAAATAAAAAAACTTAATTACCATTGATTTACAATCATCAAATACACCAAGGCAATAGATATTTTATAGCAAATAGACCACTGTCCCCTTGAAATTTCTAAAATAGGTAGGCCTAGACTCCATGTGCTTTTGAAGTGAAAAGATTTGTAATTTTGATGGACCAATTCTTTTTAAAGTGTACATGTATGCCATACATTGCCAATCTGGTGATGGCGGAGGCATAAATTCCGACCGCGTGTGGTCAGAGATTCATCTAGTTTTTACTTTGCTTTACATAGTACGGTAGTACTGACTTAAGATTTTGGCTGAATTTGAGTAACTTTAATATAGAGAGATGAAAAGTGACCGCGATTCTGAGTTGGAGGACATTTTTGAGCCATGCAGATACGAACTCTGATTTATCAGATCCCGAAGTGGCAAGGGGAATTCGAACACATGTGTGAACCCCTCGCAGAATACGCACCGGGGCCTGGTGAAGGGGCCGCGGGTGAAATAACTCCTGGGAGCTCCCTGGAGTTACGGGTGAAGCAGACCGAAATTTCTGTCTCTCGTTCGTTAGCTCTTTATGCTAGGAGTCCACTGGGCCGGCGCCAGTTGGTGCCAGTTTGCGCCAATGCAATTTGCTGTGGCGCCTAGTGTCGCCAATAAAGTGCCTAGCGGCGTGTAGTGGCTCAAACTGCCTCCCAACTGGCTCGTGGTGGCACCAAATTTGAATTTGGCGCCAAGAAAATTTCAACGCCAATTTCAGCGCCAAGTGGCACCAAATGGCGCGAACATATCGCCCTTTGGCGCAAACAATCCGCCTATTGGAATCCACTGGAATGTAATGGTGCGCGCCAAGTTGCGCCAATGAGATTTCGCGCCACATGGCGCCAAGTGGCACCTTGTTTGCGCCACTACGCGCCAAATAATTCCAACAGAGAGGCGGATAGCCCGCACCAAAGCGCGCCAAATGTGCAGTGGCGCGAGCCAAATGGCACCCGTTTGGTGACTACTTCGCGCCAAATGCCACCTGGTTGCCCGCCATTCAGCGCCACTTGCCGCCTATAAAAGCAGGGTGGCATCGCAGGACTTTCTCACACAACTTGCAAGATTTTCAACGAAGATGCCCCCAAAAGGCAAGAAAGGCACTAGGAAGGGGAAGAAGGACAAGCCTGAGCAGTCCAAGAAGGACCCCCAGCTCAAGAAGCTCAAACTGAGCTCCAGGGCGAGGCCCACTGCAAGCGAAGATGCCGACGAGGCACTGGCTGAAGCTGGTATTTATATAGTCGGCAAGTAGCACCAAGTGGCGGCAAGTTCAAACCAATTTGGCGACCTTTGGCACAAACTAATCACCAAGTGCTGCAAAGTAGCCGTCTATTGGCGCGAATGGCGCCAACAGGGTTATTTTGGGAATCAAATGGCCGTGTAATGGCGCAAACTGGCGCAACATTTTGGAGCAAGCCGGGTGGCATTTGGCGCACGCCATATGGCACTCAGTTTATTCCACTTGGCGACACATGCTGAGCGAACATTAATTCTGCACCACAGCGAGCCACTACGCGCCAATCACATAATCTTTGGCGCAAACTGGCGCAAACTGGCACCAACTGGCACCGGCCCAGTGGACTCCTAGCATTACTTAGCTAACGAACAAGCGACAGAATTTTCGGTCTACGGGTGAAGTTGCTGCAGCTGCTGTCGCTGAAAAGCAGATTGGAAGACTTGACTCCAAGTCTGATCGTTGGAATAGCTGAATCTTTTAGCTAGCTTATCCTTTTCTTCATGCCAATTTTGGAATACAGGCCAGGATCCTCAAAAAGTGATCACTGCAGATTAATTGTACTCCACTCACTTGGCCAGCCCTTGCCACTCTGCCCGCGTGAGCTTTATTAAACCTTTGTGACCCACAATTTCAGTAGATTTTCATCTTTAGGAAAAAGATGTAGGCTTACATCCCCTTACATCATCTTTAGGGGTCTTGCTACAGCCCGCAACTATACACCGATTCGGCATTATTGATGAAACTGTGTCCCAAATCAACGTTATTGTGAGGAATTAAAAACGAAAATATGCAATGCAAATGGTCTATGCGGTGAATATCATGCTCGTGCTCGGCACTGTACCGGGCTGGGCCTGCCAGGCCTGCGGGGCTTGCACGGTATACAGGTCGGTGAAATATTTTCCTTTACTTTTCGTACGTCACAGATCACGTGATCACGATGTCGCTTTGAAGGTGTTTTTTAGGGGCGGGGCATATGACTGTGTAAATCAGCAAAAATGTACTTTTCAAATGATTATGAAATACGACTGAAAGCATAAAAAAGTGTGTGATAGATATTTTTTGGCTCCTGATAACTCCTTCTTATGAATAATGGGCAATTAATTTTCTATTTTAGTAACCCTTTAATCTCCTCCTAGTCATGACTACAAAATAGTTGAGATATAGTGATAACAAAGGTAAAGAAACATTAATTTCACATACACCTGTATATACACCTGTATAATGACCTCTATGACCTGTCACCTTTGACCTACGTGAACAAATATCTAATCAGGTCGTCTCACTGGTTCGGTGTAAAAATGCCAGAGGTAAAAATGCCAGAGGATAAAATGCTAGAGGTAAAAATGCCAGAGGTAAAAATGCCAGAGGTAAAAATGCCAGAGGTAAAAATGCCAGAGGTAAAAATGCCAGAGGAAAAAATGCCTGAGGTAAAAATGCCAGAGGTAAAAATGTCAGAGGAAAAATGCCAGAGGTAAAATGCCAGAGGTAAAAATGCCAGAGGTAAAAATGCCAGAGGTAAAAATATGCTAGTACCCACCCACCCACCCCCCGCCCGGATATAGCATGCATGTATTGTTTTCCACTCGCTTTCAGTTGACGACTCCTTTTTTTTTTAACACTTCAATATTATATTTTTTTTTCACATTTAATTCAATTTGAATATATATGCATCTTGTTTAGAACTTAATGTGCATGAGCTCCCCCGTATTAATGTTGACGAGGCTGTAACGCTCGATGTTTGTGTGACGGCCTCTACATTTGCTGAAGAAGAGGTTTGACCTCTGGCATTTTTACCTCTGGCATTTTTTCATCTGGCATTTTTACCTCTGGCATTTTTACCTCTGGCATTTTAACCTCTGGCATTTTTACCTCTGGCATTTTTACCACTGGTATTTTTTCCTCTGGCATTTTTACCTGGCACCGTCTCACTATGGCCATGCATACTAGTTCCAAGTTTGAAGTGGATCAAATGGTTCTTGAGATGTCACGTTAGGGCTAAAACCAGCAATTTCAGAATTGACCTCTATGACCTTTGACCTACGTATCCCAAAATCTAATCAGATCGTTTTCATATGGTGACACATACTAGCACCAAGTTTGAAGTTCATACCTCATGTGGTTCTTGAGTTATCGTGAGAACGATAAAGCAGGACGGACAACCCCAAAACATATGCCTCCGGCACTACCTTCGGTGCTCGGAGGCATAACAATTTAATAGGTGACAGATAATGCATATCCCTGGTCATTATCCAAATTACCTTTCATTTTTTCTTTTAAACCTTTTTTCACGTTATGTTCACCTAGCATGTTCAATTAAATATATTTTTATGCCTCCACCCACAGTAGGTGGTAGCCGGAGGTATTTTCGTTCTTGCGACAACTTCAAAACCGTTTTTTTTTTATCAGTTTGTAACTTGGCCTATGTATGCATATGGGAGGGACGATGAACTGATTAGATTTTTGGATCTCAAGGTCAAAGGTCACAGAGGTAATTATGTACATAACTGAAGAAATGTTTGACAGATCAGCTTCTAACCTGGCCCATGTTTGCATATGGGTCGATGAACTGATTTTTAGGGTCTCAAGGTCAAAGGTCAAAGGTCAGAGGCGTCATTATGTACATAAAAATGGTTTGTTATCGCAAGAACTTCAGAACTGTTTGACAGATCAACCCCTAACTTGGCCCATGTATGCATATGTGAGGGACGATGAACTGATTAGATTTTAGGGTCTCAAGGTCAAAGGTCAGAGGCATCATTATGTACATGTATAAAAATGTTTGTGATGTGTGGAGTCTAGGCCTACCTTCTTTAGAAATTTCAAGGGGACAGTGGTCTATTTGCTATAAAATATCTATATCCTTGGTGTATTTGAGGATTGTAAGTCATCAATGGTAATTTTTTTTTTCTATTTAAAATTTGTGTTCTATCCACATGAAACAAAATATCACAATGTATTTAGTTATGATTATGGTCATTATTTTGGCCATAATGCCAGTATACATTGTTTTTAATTTGTTTACAAAGTTATTTCATTCTATCTACCAATATTTTTTAAAAGAACCTAAGTTAAACCTGACTTAATTTGGTCTTATTGATTTATGGAAGGCTAGGTGTTCATCCCTACATTACTGAAATTATGTTTACAAACTTAAATAAACAAAGAAATCAGAAAATAATCTCCTAGTGACAAATATTTTTAAGTTCAATTTAGTTACAGAAGTTTTTTATTTGATTTGATTTGACATGGTTTATTCAATATGAAACTTTTGCACTCCATTAATCCACAGATTTGCATTTGTTGACTTAGAGGGTATGTAAACCTAACCTGAAGTTTAGTAGCTTCAATAACATGGACCTTTGAAAAAGTGAGAGTGAAGGACACATACCTAACAATCTCCTCTGGGAAGCAGTTATTGATGGTATTGATATACTCATGTAAGGCACTGCCAGGCTCTGCCTTGATCTCTTGAACCTTCTTGAGACCACCGCTGGTTACAAACAGACGACGTGCGTTGGGATCATGAGGAAGCACCTTACTGAACTGACCAACCACATGCTTGAGAATGTTGGGTGGAGCATCATGAAGGAGAGGCTCAAGGGCTGGTAGGTGGATACACTTTTGAAGGATGTTCTTGAGAGCTCTCTTGGCCTAATAGAAAGAGGTAATGATCCATTGTCACAAACATGATCTCATCTACTATATTTTAGTAATTGGTTTACGAAAGGGAAGCATCATAAATATAAAAACTAGATGATCTGTCGACCACACGCAGTCAAAGTTTATGCCTCTGCCCTTGCCAGATCAGAAATACATTGCACATGATTTGATTTAAATTGTGCTCAAGTTATCGCAAGAACAGTCTATAATTAGAGTTATGTAATAGTGCTGTAATATCTCAGTTATTTCATTTTCCGTTTAACAAGGGCTAAAAACCGAACAGTTATCGGTTAAACGCACTCACGCATATATTTGAGGTTATAATATTGGGTGATCCAATACGATTTTGAACACACAGGTCATGGGCATAACAAAAAAGAGACTTTCTACTTAAAGCTATTATTTTCCTCTTTTTAATCATAATATGATATCTAGGTATATATTATGCTAAGGATTTGCGGCCTCTTTTTTGGTTTGAATAGGCGCCACCCCTGGCCCTTGCGGTCCCCGCCTTTTGGTACCCACGGGCGGGGAATGGTTCTTAGAGTGGTGGGAGGCACTTCTTAAGGGCTGACGTGCCGTCCATATTTCATAAATTAATTAAACATTGAATTTCCGGAGGGAGTAATAATTCTGAAAACCCATGAAGCGGGCTTGTAGCTTCATGCCCAACCCATACCTTTTACCTGTGAAGGAGAGAAACCTCATTTGGTGTATTGCCAAATTAGAACAGAGAGACGTGTATAATACTCCAAGCATAGACTCCGAGGCCATATCCGCATGTATGGCTTCAACGTATACGACGCAACACACGTTATTCGTTCGCACAAGCACATGTACAGGTACGGTACTATGTTTCACGCATAGAGTTATACATACACACAGTTTAGTATGTATATAACTTTATGGTTTCATGGTGGTCGCCGGGGGGGGGGGGGGGGATGTCGCATTGAGGCTGGGACATCACCCACTTGCAAACGGATAAAAAGGGTACATGTACCTTTTCAGCAATAAGCGCATAACCCGGGTATCACGTTTAGGGTATAAAAAAGCAAAATCAAGAAAAAGGGTATCAAATTCGGAAGGGGGGAGTGGTATAGTTCGGTAATGTGCTCCAAATTAGGTTACATTTCTTTTACGGTTCCTTTTTAGCTATAAAGAAGTCTGTGATGGTGATGTAAGCCTAAATAGGATGTAATATACCGAGCAAGATATAAAAGCACCGTTAATGATATAAAAATAGGGGATAAGAAACTAGAGTCAATTGGAATTTGAACGTAATTATGCAAGGGAGCGAAGCGACCGAGTTTTAGAAAGTTTCCGCATTACAAACCCTATAAAACACAATTTCCTACGCATTTTGTCCTTGACTGGGGCGCAAATAACCCTAAAAGACCATAACATTTATTGTATTTCTCATCCTTTTCTTTCTCTCTTTTGCCCTTTAAGTGCTGCTGGGGGCATGTGCCCCCTCTGCCCCCCATAAATACGGCACTGCCTCATACCATAGGAAACATGTTATTGTATATCGCCTCAAATATATTATGCATTCCCTTATGATAGACTAAACCGATCTGTAGACATCATTCGGGGAGGGGAGGTGTATAGGAGATCACGTCACTTAGGAATATCGGTTGCCACGGTGTAAAGAAGGAGACCCCCCACCACACCAAAATTTTCTTCGAAAATATTTCTACTATGATATCCGTCTGTCCTCCCAAGACCGATAAAGGGGGCAGTAATCCCCCTGAAAAGAAAATGACAAATTCATTTTTTCTCATTTTTTTGTAATCCTTTAAAAGGGACGTACTGCTAATTATGCATGCTATGTTTTCTATGTTTTCATGGCCTTAATTTCTCTGGAGTATTAAACCACAGAAACATGGCAAGATCAAATCGCTCCCTCTAGCTCTATACATGGATATATACGCAATGGCGTAGACAGGGGGCACAGGGGAGCCATGGCCCCTCCTATTCCGCCACTAAAAAAAGGAAGAAAAAAAAAAGCAAGAGCGAAAAAGCGGGGGAGAAGGGAAACTCCCCCCTTCCCTGCACCCATCCCGGCCTGTTACAGTGCAGTATTACGTCCAAATAACTAAAAAGCAGTCCGGACGTTGAGATAACTTTCCTCTTAAAAAAATGTGCTACGAGCCGTTATCTTTCTCTAAAATTTGCTATAAAACGTCAGAGCTTTCACCCACCCCCTGGGGAGCACGCTTTGCGTGCTCACCACCAATTTCGCACTCTTTGCGTGCTCACAACCGCCCCCTAAAATGAAATCCTGGCTATGTGGTTGGATCCTTCACGTCTGCCACGTCTGCCCTATTGAAAAATCCTGGCTACGCCTGTGGCTATACTATGGATGTACTATTTTAATTAAATCCATGCTCTATGTGCGAGAATCCCGCCCGGGTGTAAATGAGATTGTGTGTCATCCGCAGGCCACAGGGCCGACGTAGAACATAAATAAAAGTCATTCATAAAGTAAAACATTCGTCATTTAGTCTCCATCAAAATGAAAATGTATTTTCTTCAGACTTCATGTAAAATTTGGATAAGTAACACATATTAATATGTTGTAAATACTTCTTGGTAAAAAAATAACACTTTACACGCCTTTTCTTTTTATTCACCTTATTGTTGTGACATATATACGGTACGGTGATTAATCATAAACACAGCTAGCGCCCGTGGATGTTCACGGGCTGCTTCTGCTAGTGTAGTTATAAAAAAACATACATTTACCTACCAAACTTGAGCTTAAAATTCTTATTTATTGATATTTTGTAGTTTTCCAAGTGCCTTTAAGCTTCAAAATGTTGATTTCGTTGTATGGGGGCAGCCACATTGTCTATTAAATCCCTGCATGTAAGATCTCAGCAGGAGAGGGCGCCAGAGAACTTTACACAGAGCTAGAGCTAGCTGACTTTACGCATGTACATAAAGCTTTGCGTATTCATGAGTACCAAGATGGCAGCCCAATTGCTGAACGATTATTGGCATTTGAAGTTCAAACCGACTTTTAAACCATAAAATAACATGAAATAAGACATTCTAAAATCAAATAATGGTAGGTATATTGATACTTTTTAACAGCACTGTTATGAATAAAAAGGAGGAAAATAACACTTTTATAGCAAGTTTTATGTTGGATATTCCCATGTATTCAAAATCATTTCCACTGTAGCATCTTTTCACGGCTGACTGAAAACAGTGAAATCCATTCTGTTTTGGGACCTCACGGACGTTTTCCAAACGTTTAACTCTTTCCATACAGCCCTAGTATATAATATCCGCTGTGACCTTTGAACACATGACCCCCAAATCTAATATATATATAATGTCACACATGTATGTGCCGCTGTGACGTCCCCATTTTCAACCTTCTCAGGCCGCTCTCATGATATGCGATTTTCACTTACCGCACCTCGATTGGCTTCCGACTCGCTCCCTAGAAATGAGAAAACAATGCGCACAGCCCATTGTCCGGGAATGGTCGCTCCCTAGCCTCCCAGGCCAGCGGGGGGAGCTGGGCGGCCTAGCGCTAGCAGCAAGCTCAGCGAGCTCAATCTACATGCGACATCGCGTTCAGTGCATGTACAGTGTCCAAAACAGCGCTGTGACCGCTGACTCAGCTCAGCACGTGCACCGCATGTACCAGAGTAGTGAGATTGGGAGCAGCTAAAATTAGCTCCCGAGACCCTCCAAAATGGGATTTCCCAACTAATTTTTAGCTCTTCAGACCCTCAAAATTAGCTCTGCCCATGAGCCATTTCGCTCCTTAGACCCTCAAAAATGAGTTTCCTCAATTAACCATTTAGCTCCTTAGCCCCCCGTTTTGAGACTGGCAGAGGCACACCCACATCCTAAAAAAATTTGAGTGCCCCGGGAGCATACTACTGTTTCTTTAATGACCTTTGGCTAAAATAGTATAGCTATACTAAAGATAAATCATAGCGTTGCCTATTTACAGAAGAAAAGCTGATGAGTCAAAGACTGAAAAAAAAATCCCTGTCCTTGATGGGTTAACACCGTGTAATAAGTAAGCTACCTTTGTTTGAAGGTCCTCTGAGGCATCAGCTCTAATGTAGCACTGCAACAGACGAGGCAATACATTAGCCACTGCTACAGCCTTGGCATGTTCAGGGGTGTGACGACCTATCTGACCAAGAGCCCATGCTGCTGCTGCCTGGATGTGATCTTCTGGTTCCTCAGCCAGTGTGATAGCTAGCTGTGTTACACCCTGAATCATGACAAATAATATAATAGTTAGTAAACGAAGAAGCTTGACTGGGGAGGAATTTTTAATTTGTAAACAAATCTTTCGGCATGTTACTCCCAGTGTTAAAGATCGTATGCTCGATCTGTAATGAAAAACACAAGTCAGAAAAATCTGGTTCCAATTTTTTCTGACTTGTGTTTTTCATTACAGATCGAGCATACGATCTTTAACACTGGGAGTAACATGCCGAAAGATTTGTTTACAAATATAATAGTTAGCCAAAAAAGTGGCAATTAAACGCAACTCAAAAAATTAAACGCAACTTGAATTTCAACCAATCAGGATCGCGTATTTGGGACTTGCGTTAAATTTTTTAGTTGCTTTTAATCACAACTTTTTATGCAAGAGGGCCCAGGAATCATAAAAATAAACACTGGATCATATTTCCATCAGTCATGCATGAAAACATCATGGATAGAAATGAATTTTAAGTAAATTAGAGTATTTGAGATCTATGAAAATGAATGGCTTTACTGCTCATAACACCAGTGGGTCCAAACAGTTCTACTTTTCACCACATCTTAAAAAGTAAGTTTTCTTTAAATGACTTCCATTGCATTAAGCATAAATTTCTATACTCTACTTTTATTACTATGACATACATTAAGATGCTGTTGCTTACCTTGGAAACAATAACAGCCATTGCCAGGTTCTCCGAGTGAGCAGCTACATATCCTAGCATCATGACACCAGGCAGTCTTACATTGCCCTGGGATTCACCCACGTAATCTACCACAGCAGCCACGCCTCCTGCATTCACAATCAGCTGAGAGAGCTCTGGTGTATGCTTAGCGATTTCCCGGATAAGAGTGGCTACATTCTTACGCACATATTCATCTTGATCTTTGAGACAGGTGAGAACAGCAGGGAAGATCTCTGCTTCAACAACCATCTCAGCCAAGTCCACAGAGTGCTTGGAAATCTGACTCAAAGCTGAGAATACTTGACGCTGTTTGGAAGAATCAAATGAATAGCATGAAAAAATAACTAAAAGTAATGATTGGTTATTCTGGAGGAAAAAATTTTCTTCCTGGCTACATTTTTGTCCATTTTAATATTTGACTTCATTTTCACAATGTATGATATATCTGACAAGTTATCTGGCAAATATGTTAGCAATGAACTGACGGATAAATTATGTTTTATATGATAAATACGTAAAACTATGGTACTTTTACATAAATTTTCAAACAAGGTATCTAAAGAGAAATAGAATGAACATGTAACTTCCATTTCTCACATTAAAAAAAAACCCATGAAGATATTGACCTTAAGTTTGGCATCAGGGTTGAGAATCATCTGAGCTAAGTGAGCAATAGCTCCAGCATCTACCACAGTCTGAGCTAATTCAGGTGAGTGCTTACAGATGTCACTCAAAGCAGAGGCAGCAATGCGCTTCAGTGAAAGCTCTGGTTCTTGGATACATAGAACAAGCAGTGGTACAGCTCCGGCATCAACCACAGACTGGGCAAGCTCTAAAAGAAAATTGCAACACTTAAAGTTATACCATTAATACTCGTGAATAAGGCTTTTGATAAATCACATTATTTTAGTTAAATTTTGCATTACTTCTGAAGTCTTGCCCACAACACGTCTTTTAGCTTTTACGATTCTCCGCAATCACTACTCAAGTGCAAAAATGGTAATTTCTTTAAAAAAAAAGCATTTATGGAATTGATTTTATCAGAAGAGTTTGACACTGACCTGCATTATGTCTAGCAATGTATCCCAGAGCCCAGGCTGCTGACTCCTTGACACCTGGATCAAACTCCTCTAAACAGATAACAAGAGCATCAAGGGCTCCACAGTCTACTACAGACTGAGCAAGCTGAGGAGAATGCTTGGCTACTGCTCGAAGGACAAATGCAGCTGCCTTTTTGTAGAATCTCTGTCATTAAAGTAAGAAAGAAAAAATACATGTAAGACTACTTGTTATTCAGCAGTAAAAGCTTTCTAAAAGCTCCCAAATTGGAGAAGTCCATAAATATTGTCAAATAAAATTGAATTAAAGCAAACTAGAAATATCACTGAAGATGATGATTAATACCCCGCCCCGTGAGAACAGCCTTTCTTGACTTTTGGTCGAAAACTGAGGAAGTAGTTCGATCCGCAAGATTTTTCCCTGATTTACTGCCATAGATATGCCGTTTCCATGGCAACGCAGCTTCCGACACATCAAAAAAATATGTTGTACACATCTTCCCAGTAAGACCAATGTGTGTACCAAATTTCATGACTTTCGGTCAAAAACTGAGGAAGTAGTTCGATCCGCAAGGCGTTTCCTTGATTTTCTGCCATAAATATGCCGTTACCATGGCAACGCAGATTCCGACTCATCCGAAAAATATGTCTTGCACATCTTCCCACCAAGACAAATGTGTGTACCAAATTTCATGACTTTCGGTCAAAAACTGAGGAAGTAGATCGATCCGCAATTAAACATGTGTAGATTAACCAAGATACATCTCCATACAAAATTTGAACAAAATCCGTTGAGAAATGTGGCCTGTAGAGTGCACTCACGCCATGCCCTGAAGTATGACCTTTGACCCTATAAAGGACGGAACAATGAGGGCAGCATCACCAAACAGTAAAGATGTGTAGATTATACCAAGATACATCTCCATACAGAATTTGAAAGAAATCCATCAAGAAATGTGGCCTGCAGAGTGCACTCACGCCATTCCCTGAAATATGACCTTTGACCCTATAAAAGACGGAACACTGGTGGCAGCATCACCAAAAACTATAGGTTTTTAGATTACACCAAGAAACACCGTCATGCGAAATTTGAACGAAATCCGTCAAGAAATGCAGAAGTAAGAGTGCAAGAAATGGAAAAATGACCTTTGACCCTATAAAGGACAGAACAATGAGGGCAGCATCACCAAAAATTAAATATGTGTACATTATACCAAGATACATCTCCATACAAAATTTGAATGAAATCCGTCAAGAAATGCAGAAGTAAGAGTGCACAAAAGGGACAAATGAGCTTTGATCCTATAAAGGACGGAACAATGAGGGCAGCATCACCAAACAGTAAAGATGTGTAGATTATACCAAGATACATCTCCATACAAAATTTGAAAGAAATCCATTGAGAAATGTGGCCTGCAGAGTGCACTCACGCCATGCCCTGAAGTATGACCTTTGACCCTATAAAAGACGGAACACTGGTGGCAGCATCACCAAACACTATAGGTTTTTAAATTACACCAAGAGACACCTTCATGCAAAATTTGAACGAAATCCGTTGAGAAATGTGACCGCCAGAGCGCACACAAGAGTACACACAAGACATCTATCAAAATATGACCTTTGACCCTATAAAATACGGAACACTGGGGGCAGCATCACCAAAATCTATAGGGTTCCAGATTTTACCAAGAGACACCTTCATACAAAATTTGAACAAAATCCGTTGAGAAATGTGACCGCTAGAGCGCACACAAACTATCCCCAAAAATATGGCCTTTTACCCTATAAAAGACGGAACACTGGGGGCAGCATCACCAGAAACTATAGGGGTCCAGATTTTACCAAGATACACGTCCACAGGAAGTCTGAAAAAAATTCGTCGAGAAATGTGACCGCTAGAGCGCACACAAGAATGTGACGCGGCGGCGGCGGCGGCGGCGGCGGCGAAACGCTGCTGAATCCAAAGTATCCTCCGGCATACTGCCGGGGGATACAATTATCATTATATATCACATCAGCATCATCATTATCATCATCATCATTATATCATCACCATCATCATTATATCATCATCATCATTATCATCATAATAATCACCACTATCATCATCATCATCATCACCATTATCATCATCACCATCATCATCATCATCATCATCAATAACCGAGCATCTTATCATCATTGGCGTCAACATTATCATGATTGTTATCTTGCACAAATATTATCACATCTTACAAAGCAATTTGCCACCAGGGACAGACCACCTAATTTGTCTTCAATGACGAATTAAATGTCTAGTTGTTATTATTATCATCATTATTACTATTATTATTCTGTATTATATCCTATTATTCAATAACATTATTGATATGTGAAATAAATATACAAGCATGTCTTAACCCCTTCCATGCCACCAGATTTTTGAACAATTGTCAAAACTGAAATTTCAAGAGTTAAATATTAACTTTCAATGCGTTTTTTCTTAAGCAAAGTGGGCAAAGATATATAGCATAGGAATAAACATTATACATGTATTGACGGCACAAGTTTCTGTATGGGGAAGAATTTTCAAGCCATTCTGAGCCTAAACAAAATGTTCAACACTCAAATTTTTGGGCGGGATTTGCTGCCCACGCAATGGTAGGGGTTAAATTAATAATGAAATGACCCTTGTATATAGGCCTACTAATTATACATGTTAGCTACTACACCTTCATCATTCAGAATTCTAATAGAACTTGAAACAAATGAATTGAGGAGCCTCTATCACCACTTACTTCCTCAGTAACATAGTTGTACCCAAAATTTGCAACTGTAGGCCTGGGATTATCCGCAAACATGGGATGTAAAGTATGGATTACGTGTATGTTTATCGTGTCATCCAATATTTGTCTAGTTGAAAACCCAGAAGCATTGTGATGGGATCTTGCACAGATTTGGTGGTATTCTTCATGTTTATTATGAGACTCTCCGCAAGCAACATTTGAAACAACCATTTTGATTGGTCTGTAGGGGTCATCATTTGAATGAGATGTCCATGAAAAAAATGATTTAGATTTGCTATTGACACTTCATGATTGACTGCAAACCTTTGTGTTACAGGGTGTCATCAAATTTGGCAAGGGAAGGTCCTTTATACCGTATGAAACTGTAGGTCCTACCTACCTACCCAACACTACACTCCGTGATGAACACATGGACCTTCCTGCATAGAAAGTGCATAGTCCTAATCTTTAATCTACATGCTAGGTCTGCAAAATATATCTGAAACAGAAAGTTTGCACTATATTATTGCAACAATCTAGGTCAGACTACATGTATCTCACATAAAAACAAGGCATTAGCGATAATGTGTCTCGCCCACATGCGATAACTAGAAATATCGTGATCTCTGCTGCCATGCAACAGGTCCCCCAAGTGCATAAATCTGCATAAGTTATGCTTGCATATACATTACTAATGTTTGGAAAGTGACGTTTACAAAGTTATGTCATAAGCGAGTCTTGCGGGTAAACTATGTTTGACCTGAAATGACCTTTGACCTTACCATGTGACCTCTGATGGCAGCATAACATTCAGGTCCCCCAAGTGCTTCTAAAACCCAAGTTTGGTTGAAAAGTGAGTGATGGTTGCAAAGTTATCTGTCATAAGAGCGTCTTGCAGGTAAACTTTAACGTATGACCTTTGACCTTATCATGTGACCTCCAACAGCACCATAACATGCAGGTCCCCTTAGTGCATCTACAACCCAAGTTTGGTTGAAAAGTGAGTGATGGTTGCAAAGTTATCTGTCATAAGAGAGTCTTGCAGGTAAACTTTAACGTATGACCTTTGACCTTATCATGCAGGTCCCCTCAGTGCATCTACAACCCAAGTTTGGTTGAAAAGTGAGTGACGGTTGCAAAGTTATCTGTCATAACGTTTGTGACGGACGGACGGATGACGAACGGACGCCATTTGGATCCCTTAGTCTCGCCTTCACCTCCGGTGGGTGAGACAAAAACGTATTGACAAATTTCCATCAAGAGTGGCAGAGGAAATCCACAATCATGATATGTTTCATGGCTTTTCAACGGAGAATTACATGTATGCTGACACTATCTGTTAACTTGTACAAGAAAAATTATGTAATTAAACAGCTTCAGAATCTCAACAATCGCTCTTGGTTCCAACAATTACCAGTAATACAAGCCAAATGTACGGAATCTTAAAAGTGCCACCAAGATCATGGAGATGACAAGATAATTCCTAGTATTCTTAACCCTTTTTGGTCCGAAAAGGCGAGATCCGGCCTATCGTCTTTTCGACTTCTGGGTCCAAGAAGTCGAGATCCGGAATCTCGTCAGCTCTACTTTTTGAGTCCTTCTCAACTTCTGGGACCAAGAAGTCGAGACGATGACTTCTCGGACCAAATAAGGACGAGAAGTCGAGATGCCAGATCTTGCCTTCTCGCATTCTTGCACCCAAAAAATTCAGAAGACGATAGGCTTGATCTCACCTTCTCGGACCAGAAAAGGTCGAGAAGACGAGATGACGGATCTCGCTCTCGCTCTCTCGGCAAAAAAAAAAACGGTCGAGAAGACGGGATGACGGATCTCGCCTTCTCGGACCAAAAAAGGTCAAGAAGACAGCAATGCATTTGGACAATTGGACTATCATTTGTACAGAAGCTTAAAAATGCCACCGAGATGACGAGGTCTTCTTGACCTATTTTAGTCCGAGAAGGCGAGATCCGTCATCTCAGCCCCAACAAGACTGTCACAGATATCAGTGGTATGCATTGGTACTATGGTTAGCCCCGGGAGGTGGATCCTGAACTGTATTTCCTTGAGTCATACGACCTAATATATTTTTAGTAATTCAACATTCAATGGTTTGCAGTATTCCAAACCGTATAGAAACTAAACTGAGATGATTTGAAGTGGCACAATTCTGAATACATACTACTTTCTGAGTCCTGACAATTAATGGACTAAAAGTGACAAATATTTGAATTTGACCTTTGTGACCTAGGGGTAAAACTGAACTTTGACCTGACATTTAGTTTCTGAACTTGACTTGAATATTGAAAATATAACATCATAAAGGCATTCGGCAGCACATACTCGTCAAAGACAAATCAGATCTAAAAGTACTATCCCGGGGGAGCTGGGCGGCCTAGTGCCCCCTAACTGAACACGGTATTACTAGTGCTAAAGGCGGCTCAGCGAGATCAATCTGCATGCGACATCGAGTCAGTGCAGTAGCGCGGCACGTACAGCGTTAAAAACAGCGCTGTGACCGCTGACTTGGCTCATGGACCGTATGTGTACCAGAGTAGTGAGATCACGAACAGCTAAAATTAGCTCTGCCCATGAGCCCTTTCGCTCCTTAGACCCTCAAAAATGAGCTTCCTCAATTAACCATTTAGCTCCTTAGCCCCCTGTTTTGAGATTGGGAGCGGCACACCCACATCCAAAAACAGGTTGAGTGCCCCCCCCCCCCCCCCCCCCCGAGTACTATCCATTTGCAGTTCAACTTTGACCTTCAATTGACCCCTTCTGACAATGAATGATCTCAGATATTAGTTCTACACACCCAAAACCACTTCATTTAAATAACAAACATCTATAACACTTTAAAAATCTAAATGTACGGTCATGTAAACAGGTAACAAATTTGACCTTTATGACCTAAACGTGACCTTAAGTTGGAAAAAGTGCGTTAAAAATGAATTCTACGTAGTACGTCCCTCGAAACCCCATATACATACATTATATACTAGTATGTGCAATGTACTGTAGTTCAAAGTTGGGTTTCAATATACCAGGCGCCATTTTGGAATTATGCAAATTATGCAAATTGCTCAAGGTTGCCCTTTGATATACAAAGCTGAAATTGTTCTAAGACCACATAAGATCACAAATCAACAAAAAAAAGTGTACGCAACTTTTCTAGGTTCATGAAATGTCAAGGTGACTAATGTGGGTTTGGTCGTGTTTGTAGACTTACATTTTGCTCAGCTAGTGAGTAGACAAGTTGAGGAAGGATATCTCCCTTTACCACTGCCTCAGCAAGGTCATCATTGTAGTTAGCTAAACGGCCCAGAGCTAAAGCTGCTGTCTGTTGAATTGTGGGTACAATGTCCAGCAGCAGAGGACGAAGAAGTGACATCACACCTTCAAAAACAAAGAAGATCTTGTCATCCTTGAGGCTTATTCATATGCTGTTAGTAAAATGTGTAATTGTGAATCAGAAAAGCTATCAAATGCTGCACAAGAAATATAACTTAATGGCCAAAGAGTATAAAATGGAAGACAGCGAGTATACCATATTATATCCTGCGCATTTGATTGGTCCAATGTGCGTCATGTGACAAAATACAACTCCACTATCCTCATGCAAATGAGCAAATTGCCATGGAGGGTAACACCTGACGTAACGATCCGTGACTATTTCCGGATACTATATATGGCGTATATTCACCCATGAAAATTGAGTACTAATGGTACTACATTTAAAGACGACATTCATTTGCGCGTATCTATTGTTTAAGGCACCGGCGCGGGATGAAATCATCATTACACGTTTGATATCCGCACAAATTCACCCCTTCTTCAAAACTGTTTGTGTGGTAGTGTGAGGTCTACCATAGGCCCACTCTGCAGATGATCATAAGTAGCTGATTAGATTTAGGCTTTAGTTTAAGATGACAGATATAAACCAATATATGCTGCCTATATTTAAGTCTCTGATTAAACAATTGTACCCTCGGTAGTGTGAAGACAATCATTTTCCTTTCGGGCTCTTCTCGCACATCGTGCATTTGGCCCTGAATGCACTCACAACCGTGCATTATTTGTGTACTACATGTAGACACTCTCATAGTATATATTTGGTTTATATCCATCATATTGAACTAAAGAATCTATAATTATGCTGACTTTTCTATCACGTCTTACAGTGCCATGAGCGTCCTTATAGATGGTGTGTGCCCTCTATCAGTTTTCACCATCATTATTATTATTATATATATTGTGCTAAAATTTAAATTACCTGGGTGGTGTTTCATAAAGGTGTTCGTAAAGTTACGCATGACTTTGTGAACGACTGGAACATTCTCAATCATTAATAGCACAAGAACCGAGCTTTATGAAACATCCCCGTTTAATGATAATTTGTCAAACTTACCTGCATTTTGCAGTGTTTCAATATTCTGTGGTCTTGACGCTAGCTCTGCTACTGTCTGCACGAAAGTGGTGCGAGCCTTCTGATATTGCTCAAACACTGCATAGTGAAAAAAACCCAAAACATAACAATAAAAGACTGGAAACTTATATTACATAATGCAGGAGATCTACATGGTACAAATACCCTGAAATGACCCCAATTTGTATGGGCACGCACCGTTTTGGATGTTTCTCATCTGTTTAGATGGATGCGCTACTTGTTTAACATCTGAAATCAAACTGGCATGCACATCATGGTGCGCACATAATGAAAGCGTGTAAAGGTCAATTGTACTGTATGGCATAATGGCTTGCTGTACAAGCTCTACCTTGATGGCGTGCCTGGCTACCCGTGGAACACCTTGTTTCAACGGTACAAGGACCTATATGGAGCTGTTGCTTGGAAGGACAGTTTCCCATACAAGGCGTACATCAAGGAGGTATTCTTTCACCAGTGCTTTACCTTACCTACATTGATGGACTCATACAAAAACTGAGGAATAGTGGTGCTGGGTGCCGACTACTCCGCAGAAACACAGGAACTCTTGTACATGTACTTGCTGACGATGTAGTCTTCCTTGCAAACTGCCATGAAGATCTACAGGGCATGCTTGATATTGTCTACATGTACAACAAACAAGTGGCGGTACACCATCAACCCCTCAAAGAGTGCAGTAGTAATCTTCAATCCAGGACGTAACTCTGCGAACATTCAGTGGCACTTTGGACCAGACACTATCCCTGTAGAGACCTCTTGCGGTATTATTACCGAAATACGGTGAAACAACAAATTTATCAGCTTTAACTGCATTTGGGTGCAGAGCTCCGCAGCTGAGCTGGGACCTACGTTGGCGAACACGCGCGTGTGCATACTAGTATTCCGTTCGCATCGATTCCCTTGCAATAAGCCCGTTGACAACATGTCAAAACAAGGTAATAATAATAATGTGTCTTGTTTACCCAGGGTAGCCTTATCAGTACTAAATACTGTTCTCCCCGAGGGCCCTGCATATTATTACCCCGGCTTTAGTATGGCAACCGTAGCGCTCAGTGCATTCATGGAATAAATCCTACCAGGTACCCTCTTGCAAATGACATTAGTGCCGCGGCGGGACTCGAACCACGAAGCATGAGATCCACAGTCCGTTGACGTCTCTACTAGACCAAGGCACCTCTACATTTATTTCCTGTAAATTTCGGATTATTTTAAAAATCAGGTAGGTGCACTATATTGAGTATATATTGATCATTATATTCTGTGTATTTTTTTTTCATTTACGACTTTGTATTTCAAATTACGAGTTGGGGCGAGGTATGATCACTTCACCTTCACCTAACCAGTCATAATACCGACCATAAAAACGTAAGTATTCTCAATTTATTGTGAATTTTTCATATTTTCATTAAAATAATCTCTTTTCATACCTGTGATGACTGAAATCATGCCAAATATAAACAAATTTTTAGAACAAATACGTCGCCGATCCGTGTGTATGAGGCGCCATGTTTTGTGTTATGTTCTGAATGATGTGTGCTGCCAGCTATGATGCTGTCATTATTATGGATGCCGGCAAAATGTTGGCAAATGTTGAAGATGTTGATGATATTCATGAAGAGAAGATGTGTTATTTTGCAAGACACAATGTTAATGATGCGAAATTTGTGAAATGTTTGAGTTTCATCTTCTTTTTCTTCTCTTTTTTTCACTGCTCATTTTTCAAAAAAAATTGCAATCAATTAAATAAAAATAAATATTTAAATCAGAAATCAAAATAGATTCCCAATTCATACATCAGATTTGGTTGGTAGATGACGTGCATTCGGAGAGAAATAGCGCCATCTTTATAAATTGCCACTGACTTATGTGCAGGGGTCGGTAATAAGACGCACTTTTCCCTCTATGCGTAAAATGAGATGACTCGGCCAAATTCGTTTGGGATGTATATTGGACACAACATTTTTTTTTGCCGTATTGAATTACTGTACAATTTCCGCGACCAAAAAAAACAGCGTCCCGGGGCTAGGCCTACACTAACACCACTCATAGGTACACGCCATTGCCGACTGTGTAGGAATGCAGCCAACACACATCCCATACCTAAACTGCATCACTGTGCATTTTTGGCTATATTTAAGTGAAACTCATATATTGCAGTTTACTTAAATCTAAATACTTATGTTGAATAATAGATGATTAAAACTTACCAGTTTGTTTTGTGACCTTTGAAGAGGGTTTCCTGAAATTTTGGGTACTTTTTGTCGATAACTCCTATCGAGACTGTCCCGTCAGCATCCATTTTGTATTTTTCACGATTATGATGAAGGGAGCCCTCAGCGCTCGTAGTGGTACCGGCGCGATCGGTTCGTCGATCTCCTACGAAGACCTGGAAGGGCCAAACTGACGACGTAAAAAAATTAAAAATATTACGTACGTACGTAATAATTACTACGTACGTACGTAATATTTTTTATTTTTTTACGTCGTCAGTTTGGCCCTTCCAGGTCTTTGTAGAATAGCTTGTGTGCGTAACATTCTGCGTACGTATCTATGGTGCGTAACCATGTAGAGCGGCCTCACTAGTGCGCAACATATTGAGAGCAGTCGTCATACGTATCGATGTCTGTGTAACAACTACCAAAAACAAGGCTGTAAATGTAAGTTTTTATAACTTTCTACATTTTGTGTCTTAACGAACTTGTAAATTCATATGTATAGACTGATACCTAAGTATCAGTTTGCCCACAAAAACCTCCATTTCAAACAAAATTACATCTGTATCCCCAATACCCAGTATACACACATGTATTAGGTACGTTACAATGCGTGCGCTCTCGCGGCAGTAAATTCTCCCGAGCGGCTGTTCGGGCGATTTGCGTATGGCTGTGGGGACTCCCTGTAAATACTGCTTTTGCATTGGCTGATAGCATTTTTGTCATGTGACGTTATTTTCAAGCTGTAGCTAAATGTACAAGCTTTCATTCAATACCCAACATGTATGCAATTTTTCATCGTTGCGATCAGCACACCACTTTTTCCCCGAGAGCTTGATTGTCAGTGCTTTTTTCTCATAAATCTTGGATAATGGATTCAATTTAAGGTATAATGGATGTTTTCTATACATGTTTTCTTGATGTTGGTGAATTTGTGTGAAAATTCTACAATCCGAAATGTGTTTTTTAGTTGCGAAGTTGAGGGATGTCATTGCAAAGTTGACACGGCGAAGCGATGGCTTCCCGCCGGGAGATGCATGCGCTTTGCTCTGTGCGATCCGGGGGAGCGTTTCATCAAGCGTATTGTCAGTGATTTTTACCGACAACTGTTATAAGCTACTGAAATCCTTGCATCTGATTGGCTGAGAGCAAATTTGTCAGTGAAATTCACTGACAAATCGCCTGATGAAACGCTCCCCTGCTGAGCGTGCGATTGCATGTGTGCATTTTATATTGCAGTCTACGCTACGCACCACTTTTAATACGCGTTGTCTATGGGGGAGAATAATGCTCTCCACATACAAAACAAAGTGCGTAGCTGTAGGCCCCCCCCATCATACAATGTGAGTTGAAAATAATGCAGAGGAGATTAATAATCATATTTTTTAGAATAGAAACGTAATTTTGAAGTAAATAACATCTCTGAATTATAGTTCATGTCATTCTAAATTTTACTGTATTTTATTGCTTAAATTACTAATCATTTGGATTTAATTCAGCAAGAAATTCAAATCCTTTAATTTTCCCAAGCCGTGCAAAAATGTAAATTTGCTTTGCACACAAGAAATTGGAATAGTTTTCTCATAATTATGTATTAATTAGTGTCATTATCTTTTTTAAAAGAATATTAACACCTATTTTCGGTCAATATTTTTTATCCACATGTACAATTTTCAACTTCAGTTCTTCGACAAATTTGCAGTATTTAGTTAACTTATTGATGAAAATGGCTACTTAATTAAATAACTAATTATGGTATTAATTAACTAAGTATACAACAAGATCCTTACCAGATGATAGAACCAATGTCCTTGTCTGTTCTATTTACAAATATCCTGCATTTGACTTCGATGACTTGATAATTTCAGTAAACGCTTCATTTTTACATACACAAAAACACATGCAGTCACAAAATAATTTGATTTGATTTTGATTTGATTTGATTTTATTCAGATTCTACATTTACAATGAAATTACAACAATATGTACAAGTTACAAACACTGCAAAAACAGAATACATGGATATGACATAGAAAGATGACAAAAGGATATGTGGAGGGATCTACTAAAAATGTTAGCTTGTGTGATGTAGACCCCCTAATCGAATGATACAATATTATATATTTAAAAAAAAATTTTCGTTTAATTAAAGTAATTGTTTGAGAGGGAGAAAACTACTAAACAAAACATATTACATATATACAGTTGATCTAACATTACAAAATAAGATTGGATGGTGAAATAAAAGAGAATTTGAGCGGAAATCAGTATATTATATATATACACATATATATAAAAACGAGATAAATACATTTAATATGGAACGAAAAGAAAAAATAATCACCTAATTAATTAATTAATTAATGGTTAGCCTACCCTTTGTTTTTTTATGAGACAGTTTCACATAATGACTGTTATTATCTGTAATTGCTGAAAGTTTCTTGTTAGCTTTAATTTTAAGAAAGTTATAAAAGTTTTTGTGTTTGAATGGATGGTCCGAGATCACAACTTTTAACTTTTTTTTCCTATAAAAACAATAGAAAACAAAAGAAATTAACTGCGCTCATTTTTCGACATAAAAATGACTGTAACTTCGTTAATTTTGCAGCTACAGAGCTGAATGAGGTATCAAATTGAAGCTTTCATTAAGCTCTATTTGATGGAATCAATTATATGCTTGAAATAAGATTTCTCAAATTTTTGTAACATACCTGGCTACATGTATATGATCCTAATGGTCAATATGACCATGGCATTGCTTGCTGATGTGAATATGACCATTGCTTGCTGAAATAACAGTAACACTAGGTTTAGTAACACAGTATCTATCAGCTAACTCCAGCGAGCTCCAACGCGCGTTGGAGCTCCCTGGCTGGAGTTAAGTATCACTAAGTAATGTATCACTATCAGCATGTCAGTAGACAGTACGGTAACTAACAGTAACACAGTCTGACAGTATAACACTACACTAGGCCTACCATGCCTACACTACACTCACTACACTCTAGAGTCACTGACAGTGACAGTCTCAGACAGTCAGTCAGTCACTACGAACACGGTGACTAAGTTAGTTTAGATTGAGACTAACTTCAGTCAAAAACTTTACCTTGTAATACTTGTCTCGAACTCATGGTCTTCCATGCGTAATGAATTTCCTGCAATTAGAAAATTTCCTTCAAAATAAAATGTACTTTTTTCTCATCAAAAGTTAAATTAGCAAGTTATCTTGGTTTGCCTGTAAACAAAGCAGCACTCCAGCAGCAGCGACGGACGACCGGGACAATTCACGTTTACGATATTTCGTTGCTATGCGCCAGGGTGATATCGATAGTAGTCGTGAATGAACCGGTAGTGCTTGTTCTAAATTTCACCTCCACTTGTTAGCCTTTAACAGCTGTCGTTTAAGCATATTTAAAGATAATTTGTTAATACGGAAAACGTACTACCCACTGGTAATAAAGTCTACACATGTAAACAATGTCATGTCGCGTGTCTTTGCGCTTCACCTGCAAATTGCACTGCCGAAAGAAAATAATCTAATATTTTGGAATTCCAGGTCCTGAAAAATCATGACACTTTATCGGACTTCAATGAATTTGAGTAGCCGACTTTGTCGACTACTAGGTGCCGCAGCCTTCGACTTTAATCATGCAATTCCAGTAAGCTATCGAGAATTTACCTCTCTTAATTTTTTTATTTTTAATCTTTATATTACGGGCCAGTATTAGGGACCTCCCCCTGAGGCGCGGGCGCGGAGCTTCCTAGCTGTTGGGTGTAAGTTACTGGCATGCATGGCATGACTGGGGTGGTATTCTGAAAATTGTCTGATTCATTTGACATGTTTGATTCTACTTTTGTTGTAACTTTTGGTGTATCTTCCGGCTATAATTAATAGTACCGGCCAAATTCGTTATTAATATGCCCAGCCACCATTAAATCCGCCTGACCAAGTGAATATTTAGTCAAGTTTCTTGTGTTTTTTATAAATTTTAATAAGATTAATAATTTTATTATAATATTATATTATTATTGAAATTATGATCATTTTCAACGGAATAAAGTTAAACGCTAATTGTCTTTGAAATTGAAGTTTGACTATAGTCAGACATGTCAGATAGTATTGTTAATTCATAACTGAAAAAAATATCAGTCAAGAAGAAGAGCAGGATTAACCAGAAACATTGTAACGTGCGTGCGGTGTAGAAATACCTCGACCATGCAGATTTCTTTACCACCATGACCACTACTCACTAGACCACGAGCATCGAGCAGTCATGGCAGTTGACATGGTTGACGGCACTCATAGGTACACGCCATTGCCGACTGTGTAGTAACGCAGCCAACACACATCCCATACCTAAACTGCATCACTGTGCATTTTTGGCTATATTTAATTGAATCTCATATATTGCAGTTTACTTACATCCAAAGAATTATATTGAATAATACTATAGATGATTAAAACTTACCAGGTTGTTTTGTGACCTTTGAAGAGGGTTTCCTGAAATTTTGGGTCCTTTTTGTCGATAACTGCTATCGAGACTGTCCCGTCAGCATCCAGTTTGTATTTTTCACGATTATGATGAAGGGAGCCCTCAGCGCTCGTAGTAGTACCGGCGCGATGGGTTCGTCGATCTCCTACGAAGACCTGGAAGGGCCAAACTGACGACGTAAAAAAATTAAAAATATTACGTACGTACGTAATAATTACTACGTACGTACGTAATATTTTTTTTTTTTTTTTACGTCGTCAGTTTGGCCCTTCCAGGTCTTCGTAGAATAGCTTGTGTGCGTAACATTCTGCGTACGTATCTACGGTGCGTAACCATGTAGAGCGGCCTCACTAGTGCGCAACATTATTGAGAGCAGTCGTCATCCGTATGGAGGTGTGGGTAACAAGTACCAAAAAGAGGGCTGTAAATGTAAGTTTTTATAACTTTCTACATTTTGTATCTTAACGAACTGATAACTTAAAATCTAAAGAATGATACTTAAGTATCAGTTTGCCCCAAAAAACATCAATTTCAAACAAAATTACATCTGTATCCCCAATACCCAGTATACACACATGTATATGATTCTAATGGTCAATATGACCATTGCTTGCTGATGTGGTTGACGGTACAGCCCAGCTCATTGCTCTAAGTCTAAGTTAGAGCAATTTTCAGAATACCAACTAAGTTACAACAATTACTATTACTAATACTATATTAGCGAGGTACATGGAATTGGAGGTACTATGGCAATATTAGCTAATATGCCCAGTAATCCTCAAATTGGCTAAAATCAGATGATCTTTGATCGAAGGTTTGCATGGTGGAGCTTAAACGTGGAGAAGGTTTACGGTTCACCATGTGTGTTGGTAGGAGGGAAGGGAAAATAGGAAATTAGAAATGGATAGACGAGAAAGGATGACAAGAGAGAAAAGAAGAAATATTCTTTCGTGACAATGGGTGAAGTCCTGAAAAGGACTGTAAACCAATAGGAAGGTTTACTGGTTCACCAGGTGTAGGTGAAGGGTGATGGATGATCTGTGGCTAAAATCCTACCTAGGATATATCGAAAAAACAGTGAGCAGAACAGAGGTAGGGTGCGCCCCCCGGTATTCGGTCACTTAAAAAGAAATCGCCGCTGATATGAATACCTATCTCTTTAAATTGACAATCTACCATCAAAAGAACCGCAAAATTGTCCTTTAAATAATTATCAAAATAATTTAAAACATGGAAACTTACCCCAAAAAATATCGCCGACAGAAGAAGGAGAAGTTTTCCGCCCAGTATTCGGTCGGCGCCGCCCACAATTCGGTCACGCGATAGTGCGCTGCATCTCGGGAGAGTTATATAACCATTTTTGTCACATTTCTGCGTTTTTAGGCATTTTCTGTGGCTTCTATATATTCATACTTAAATGTATGAGAATTTTTATCCATTAAAATCCATAAATCGAAGCTCTAGGGTCAGAAATAATGCACAAAATGTATTTCTAAAAAGAGCAAAGCGCGTCAGCAAAGCGCAAAGCGACAAGTTGCACACAAAGCGCGTTGGCGCGAGGCACTCAATGTTGCCTGACCGAATACTGGAAGAGTGCCATCTCACTGGCAGGGGTGAGGTATATATTCTCTTGCTCATCGCTGAGATCGCCATTTGCAAATTCGCTGCGATAGAGGGAAGACCTGGAAGCTCCTCTTCACACACATACTAAATTCATTGCACCTGCACACATAGTTATTTCACCATAGGCGTCTACATATGGCTATGCGTGTTAACTCACGCGCGACCGGAACCCGGAAGTGCGGAAACTTGGGTAACACTGACCAGTTTCGAGGGTATTTGGAGATCTTTTCCAGGGCGTCCGACCTGAATTGCTTTCAACATTAGAGGTACCTTGTTCATGTGTCTGTTATGTACAGGTTTCGAGCCTCAAAAATTATGAGTTCTTCACAGCTGTTCAAAGAGCTGCGTGACCGAATTCTGGAATATGGCCGAACGCGACGCGACGCGACGCTACCCACCCTTTCGGAGTAGAGCCGTATTCATTCCCTTTTGAAATGCCAAACATGCCCGGTGCAAGCAGCTGAAAATACAATGGCGTCTTATTTTGTTTAATACAAGTGACTGATTCCTTTATTGTATCCCCCAGCAGAATGCCGAAGGATACTTTGGATTCGGCAGCGTTCCGCCGCGTCACATTCTTGTGTGCACTCTAGTGTCACATTTCTTAACAGATTCTTTCCAACTTTGTATGGAGGTGTATCTTGGTAAAATCTGGACACCTATAATTTCTGGTGATGCTGCCCCCATTGTTCCGTCTTTTATAGGGTAAAAGGCCATATTTTGGGGGATAGTTTGTGTGCGATCTAGCGGTAACATTTCTCAACGGATTTTGTTCAAATTTTGCATGAAGGTGTCTCTTAGTGTAATCTAAAAACCTGCTAAAAACCTATAGTTTTTGGTGATGCTGCCACCAGTGTCCCATCTTTTATAGGGTCAAAGGTCATACTTCAGGAGATGGCGTGAGTGCACTCTGCAGGCCACATTTCTGGATGGATTTCTTTCAAATATTGTATAGAGATGTATCTTGGTATAATCTACAAATCTTTACTTTTTGGTGATGCTGCCCTCATTGTTCCGTCTTTTATAGTGTCAAAGGTCATTTGTCCATTTCATGCACTCTTACTTCTGCATTTGACGGATTTCGTTCAAATTTTGCATGAAGGTGTCTCTTGGTGCAATCTAAAAACTTATAGTTTTGGGTGATGCTGCCACCAGTGTCCCGTCTTTTATAGGGTCAAAGATCATACTTTGGAGAATGGTGTGAGTGCACTCTGTAGGACACATTTCTTGGATTTCTTTCAAATTTTGCATGGAGATGTAACTTGGTATAATCTACACTTCTTTTCTTTTTGGTGATGCTGCCCTCATTGTACCGTCCTTTATAGGATCAAAGGTCATTTGTCCATTTCTTGCACTCTTCTGCATTTCTTGACAGATTTTTGGTGATGCTGCCACCAGTTTCCCGTCTTTTATAGGGTCAAAGGTCATACTTTGGATGGCGTGAGTGCACTCTGCAGGCCACATTTCTTAATGGTTTTCTTTCAAATTTTTTTTGGAGATGTAACTCGGTATAATCTACACATCTTTACTTTTTGGAGATGCTGCCCTCATTGTTCCATCCTTAATAGGGTCAAAAGTCATTTGTCTTTTGTGTGCTTTAACTTCCACATTTCTTGATGAATTTCTTTCAAATTTTATATAGAGGTGTGTGAAATCTACACATCTTTCATGTTTGCTGACGCTGCCCCTGGTGTTCCACTTTTTATAGGGTCAAATGTCATATTTTGGTTGCATGCATTCTGGAGGACACATTTGTTGACTGATTTCTGTCAGATTTTTTATGGAGGTCCATCATAGATTACTCTAGACCTCTGCAGTTTTTGGTGATGCTGCCTCCAGCGTTCCGTTTTTCAAAGGTCATTAGTGGATATCTTGTGTGCGCTTTGAGGTCACATTTCTGGACAGAAATCTTTCAAATTTTCTATAGAGATGTATTATACTCTAATCTACACACATTGTAGATTAGGGGAGGTTCTTTGTCCCTCCTTCAAATCGCTGTCATTGTCGGGGGATATATTCGCATTGCGCGGCAATGGACTTTTCCGGGTTTTTTTTAACGCTGCATTTTTCATCAAAATAATACCATACACGAAGTTAAGAGTGAGGTAACAGACTAACATTAAGACTAATGCTAGTGAAGTAAGAGAAATAAGTGAAGAGGAGATGACAAAACAGGCACTGAAAAATGTGTAAGATGTTATGGGACATCGTATACTTAGACAGGACTGGGCTCTGGTGTGACGTCACACATCTCATTCAAGGAGCTCTTCAGGTGCTATATCGGGGCTGTATTTTACCGTTTTATAATTGATAATAATCATTACTTCAAATGTTTCCAAGCGTTGAATTTTGATAACCTTGTTTAATTTATGCCATCTGTGCAATAATAGAATTAAGCCAATATTTAAAATCAATAAAGTTCTACTTTAAAGTAAACCTACAGTGTCTTCACTATTATCAGCTTTTGCAAAACTTGAAACATGTCTAGAAGAACTAAAATCCTGGCTAATATCTAATGGTCTAAAGCTGAATGATGATCTGAGTTTTTATTATTAGATTCAAAGCACATGTTATGAAATGTTGACTATCGTGTCATCTCCATATT
Organism: Heliocidaris erythrogramma; assembly: GCA_025617745.1. Classification (NCBI taxonomy): domain Eukaryota; kingdom Metazoa; phylum Echinodermata; class Echinoidea; order Camarodonta; family Echinometridae; genus Heliocidaris; species Heliocidaris erythrogramma. Next base: position 17,270,421 of record CM046870.1, on the reverse strand, counting down.
GGTCGCACTTGTATCACTCCATCAAAAACGGCTCGTAATTTGGGTGTTATATTTGATCAGGAAATGTCCTTTCGCAGTCATATAACACAGATTGTAAGGTATCAACTACGTAATCTTAGTTTCATAAGAAAGTGTTTATCCAAGCCTGCATCCGAGATCTTGATCCACGCTTTAATTTCTTCTTGTTTAGATTTTGCAAATTGGTTGTTCTGTAACCTTAAAAAAAAAAGATGTCACAAAACTTCAACAACTACAAAATTCTCCCGCCCCGATCCTATTAACATTCACTAAAAAATCTGATTCCGTATCAACAATTCTCCGTTCTCTTCATTGGCTGCCACTTGACAAAAGGATTATCTTTAAAATGATGTTACTAGTACATCATTCAGTTTACTCCTTTTCCCCCACATACCTGCGCGACTTTATTTCCAAATACAATCTCACACAAAGTCTTCGCTCATCATCAGGCAAAGTGTTGCCTCATACACCTTATCAGGGGCGGATCCAGGATTTTGTAAAAGGGGGGGGGGGGGGAGGGGCACAGAAATGCAGGTCTGTCATCAGGGGCGGATCCAGGATTTTGTTAAAAAAAGATCGGCCCCTCATTAATGATAATTATCGGGTGGGGGTGGGGGGGGGGGAGGCGAATTGGCCACCCACCCTTTAGAAACCCAACTGGCATACCTTGAGTACACAATACAAAAAATTGCCTTCTTGTGTAATTTTCTGGCTCTGTTCCCTGGCTCTGTTCCCATAATCCGGGATCCACCCCTGATGACAGCCTTGCATTTCTGTGCCCCCCCCCCCCCCCTTTTACAAAATCCTGGATCCACCCCTGATAATTATAAAAATATTTAGAAAAAGTCATGCAATGCACCCCTTTCGGCAAAACAGGGGGTGCTGGGGGGGGAGGGCTTTGGATGAATGGTGGCGTGCGTTCGCGTCAACGCGATGCACGTAACGCTACCCAGCCTTAGCCTGCATTCTGCATTCGAAATTCTGGAACGAACTCCTTCTACAATTCTTGCTACCTCAAATATGCAATTTTCTTGACGTAGAGGGCAATATTATGCATGGAAATGGTCCGCATCTTCGTCAACTTCACTTCCGGTCCATATTGAAATACTATGGCTTATGAATAAAATGAGTGCTAATATACTGTTAATACATGGTTGGGAGTGTGTTAGTGCGATCCGGCAACACAAAGGTTTTTATCGTGGTGTACCTTGTTAGACACCACGATAAAAACCTGCGTGTTGCCGGATCACACTAATGCACGACCTCACAACCATGTATTAACAGTTTTATAAAACGGGTCTACAATCTTCGTGCTTTCACTTACCTCAAACTGTCATCCCATGCGTGAAGCCTGCTCAGCAAAACATGATGTAGCCCTAGGCCTAGTACTAGTAGTAGACTAGTGTTGCAAACGTACAATGTTTATTTACAATGTTTAGGCCTAGCCTAGTCTAGACCGTTGCGAACGTATTATAGGCCTGCACATGTTTATTTACAACGTTTAGGCCTCGTCTTAGACCCATTTGTTAGGCCTTGTAATGTGTAATGAAAGTGGTATTGAATCTGGTTCACCGATGTATTTTCACTTCCTTGAGCTTGGCTGAGCATGTTCGAATTTGAGCTTATATTGAAGCCTGAAGATGAAGACAAGGTACCACCAATGACTAGTACAAGTAGTAGGAACAGGACTAGTACTAGCACTAGTAGGAATAGGACTCGGAGTAGGAATCACTTGGCACAGTTGTTCTTTGTGTTGTCCGTTCCATCCGCTTTTCTGATATGCCTGCATAGAAATGGCTCAACAATAACAGCTTACCGTACTTACTCACCTAGCCTGATGGTGGATAGGTCCGTGCGACTGAGTTTAGCGAAACGTTCAAGGCAAGCTTTGAAAATCCAAATTTCACTGCTCTTTTCATACTGTTGGAATCCTTCCCATTCAGTAGATCGTCAAGTTCTTCCTCCGTGAGAAGTGCAAAACTGAGATTCGAAGATACAGCCATTTTTTACACGCTTCTATCATCAAAAATTAAACTTAAACTTTCATTTTCGGTACTGAATTGCAACGATCCGACCGCGGTAGCGCTACAGCTGTAATTTTGTTGATTTGTTGATTTGTTGATTTGTTGACATTAGCGCGACGATCGATATCGCGATATCGATAGCGTGTAAAAACATATAGCAAAATCGAGTTGTATCGTCAGTACTGGATCTTGTTCCCCAGTATTTGGGTAGTAGTCTGATGAATTTTCATTACATTTCATGAAGAATCTTTCCTGTAGTCGTTGGAAACATCCTTAAAAAAAAAAGAGGTCGGTATTAGGTAAAGGCATCATACCAGCAGTACTGATGTATGGTGGCTGAGGTTAGCTGTAGATAATCTTGCATATACAGTTTATATAGTATGTGTTATTTAAAGCGCAATTGGGAGATTCTCTCCCACTTGAGAGACAGTCACACAAAAGGACACAAACAACGAGGCAGTTTTTTTCCCAGCCAAATTTCTGCATACATGTAACTGAGGTCAGAATTCATTTGTTTTGTGTGTGGATCTGATCACAACAAAAAATGTTATAAAAAGAAAAAGTGTAAGGCTATTTTTTCATGAGCAATCTGCTTATCACATTTGCAAGTCCATTCAAGGTATGTGTAATCCTTTTGCAACAAATGTAAACAGTAACCAAAAATCTTGACAAAAGTCTCTCTAATGTATTAAAGAAATTCTCTCGGAATGGGAGAAAGGCTCCTATATTGGTCATGCATCTCTACTGCATAGACCTAGACTACTTGGAGTTAGGCCAAGAAGAATAGTTCAAACCCAGGCCCTTCCCCTAAATTAGAAAAAGACCAAGACAAAATATATAAAAAGAGAATAGGATAGAAAATTGTTCAAACTCAGGATGGTTGAGTCTCTTCTCGAAAGAACGACATATATGTGCAAAATCTGTGAAAGTTACAAGTTGCCTCTAATTGTTCATTTTGGTAGGTACGCAGTTTGAAGATGGGCCCTAAAGGAACATATGTGGCCAAGATGATTCCAACGATGGTGAAGTTGGAGGCAGGCAAGAAGTATTCTTGGTGCAAATGTGGACTCAGCAAGAAACAGGTAGCTGTGAGACCGTACGATGAGATTTCACTAATGTATAAAAAAGATACAGTTAATGTAACTTTGCATATTAGTCAAAACCACAAAGAATAGTTTGACTTAATATGCAAAATTTGACTTGGGAAATATAAATGATACATGTTTTGCATAGTTTGGTCAAAAAATTGATTCAGCTTAAAGTGATTTGGTAACTTTGTAGAGGCTTGATAAAATCTGAGCTGCCTGGCCTTATAATGCTATCAGTGTATGTAATATGTTATAAAAATGAAGCCCAGGAAAAAAAATAGTACTTCAAAATCAACATGTGCTTAACAAAAGTACATGTATGCCAGACTAATTTTCCCCCATAGACTCAGTGTTAGTCTAAAGCTTATGGCCATATGCTTTCGTAAATTTCGAGTATTCAGTCATAGATATCTTTAATAATAATAGCATTATATATTTGAAAACCTTTCTATGCCTGGCTATTTGTTAATCCTTCTGAGCATCATTATACAAGACAGATATCAAAATTCAACAATTTATTAAATCAAGCCTCCACAAAGTTTCTGAATCCTTTTAATAAGAAAAGTTTGACTTACATGTATGCAAGTATGTGTTATGCAAGGTTAACTGTATTAAAAAAGAAATGATGTATCAAAAACATGTCCCATTTTTCCATTGATGTCAGAGAATTTATAGACCTTTTTTTGCTTGCCGGAAATGTTGGCTTCAACTTGTGTATTTTTTTTCAGTGACATTGAAAGCATTTGATACATACACATGTACATGTAGCAAGGTGTTGTTGTGCCATCATTGTTTCAGAGCACACATCAATACTAATCAGTGTAGAAATGACTTGTGTCTGTGATTAAATCCTGTTCCACACCTCTGCAATAGTATCTCTAAGGGGTTCTGAAGTTAAACATCTTTCATGTCTCCAGTTTGTGTTTTAGAATTTCCATTTTAGTCTTTTTTCTTCAGAAAGGCTCATTTTGCTTGGCCATATTCTAATCTAAATGGCATAATCATTATCTTTCTGAAATATGGCTTTTGAATATTAATCTTTTTACACCTCCTTCAGAATGAGTACATTGTAGAACCAATAGACAAGAGTGTACTCTGTTTTGTTGCTACCCTATTCACACATATCCATAGCATGCAACTATATGTATGCTCCTATGGAATGAATACTTTGTGCTTCTACACAGACAGAATGTCACATTGCAGAATGTTGTACTATATCATTTCCGTACCTACATGTATGTGACTTTGATATCGCTATGTAAAATGGTACATATTGGAATATTCAACATTAAGCTGATCATTCTGTGAGATGCAATGTTTGTTTATACTTTGTGTCTTACAGCCATTCTGTGATGGAGCTCACAAACCTACCGAGTTTAAGCCCGTTCGCTTTGAGGTTGAAAAGAGCAAATCTTATCTGATGTGTCGATGCAAGCAGACGAGCAATGAACCTTTCTGTGACATGACTCATGTAAAGATTATGTTGAAATCATTTGCAGGACAGCTAAAGGACAAACCAATTGCCTAGAAATGTGATTATAATATAGACCTCTTCAAGCCTCCATCTACATGTACATGTACTACCGTAATATCTTCAAGTAAGTGAAGATATAGTGTAGTGGTAGGTAGATTTGTTATGATTATGATCAAATTTTCTGCTGGACCATCCATGGAATATCATCATGCTAAAATAAATATCATCTCTGTAGGAAACAGTATTTTGTTTCTTGTGATATAGTTACACATGTACATGGCCATGAATTTGAGAAAATTATAGGGTATAAGAATGCAACATGTACAATCTGTGCATTCACAATTTCTTCATTTGTCTTTTAAAGTGACAGTAAACTGAAGCTCCTAATGGCGCCATTTTTTAACAAGATTCGAAAACCGTCTGTGCCTCTTACTTTCCCATCATACCCCATTTTAGTTTGTAGAAGATGGGAATGTACCTGGAGTCAATATTCCACATTTGCAAAGTCAAAGATAATAGTTGGAAAGATAAAATGTGCCTATCATCCATCCAAACAAGCTGTTTGTCAAAATTAAAAATAAAATGCAATTAACTTTCAAATTTTAATCTTAATTTAGCATTCACTGTTAGATGGCGCTGTTCATGTTCTACCGGTTTAATGCCTCTTTAAATAGTCCAGTCAGATTGGGAATATTAAAATCATAAATTGACTAATTTTTTGTATAGAATGTTTGAAAGGGACATACAGTACATCTAATTGTATCCCCTGGCAGAATTGAAAGGATATGCATTTACATGTATTTGGGTCCTAGTGTACACCAAATTCTAATGATATGTACCGGTAATTCAACAATTTCCAGAATTTCCCTGAATTACAAATATATAAACAAACATAACTTTTAGAAACATAAAATTATCTTCATTATTAATGCTCTTTAAGTTTATTTTTAAAAGGATGTTTAAAAGTTCCTTCTTTAAATTTCATAGAGTTTGATTTACATCTACTGGTATTGTTTTGTCTTTCTGTAGTTTTCAAAGTAATTTCTTGTAGCATTATTATTAAAAAGTATTAAACTGGTAAATAATTTGAATGTCTTTCTGTAGTATTTTAAAGTGATTTCTTGCAGCATTATTCATAGTTGGCAAAGAAATGATAGGACATTGCTACCAGAAACCAAGCCCATTAGTTGAAGTACATGGCATATAACCTTTTTAGAATGATCAAATACAAGTTATAAAGTTTAACGGAATAGTAATAAAGATGTTAAGTGTGTAATAAAAACATCTCTGATTTTCTCCCACCGATGAGGGACAAATAACACATAGCACTCAGAGTTTCAATTTGGACCAATACAAGCAGCACATAGTGTGAGCCCTTGCCTGAGCTAGGTGGGTGGTAGCCTCTTGTCGAGGCCCTAGCGCTGTTGAAATCTTTGGCTATATCAAGGCGAAAAACCGAGGCGCTTGCGCCGAGGGCCTCTTGACACCCGACCTGAATTATATATTCACGAGGAACGATTTCCTACTGAATTATGAACGAAAACGTGAATAGTTAGATAACCGCGGCGATCGCCCAGCAAATTGGCCAATGAAATCTCAAGGATTTCTTACTTCAGTTCTGGACTAGTAAATAAGTGCTTGGTACTGCAAAATCGGAAAATAGCGTTAAACACGGACATAATATGTACTAAAATACTAAAGCTTTTCGACATGCACTCATCAGAGTGTCCGATTCACAAAAACATCTTGTCCTTTAAAGACCTCAGCCTGACCGAATTTTGAAATATACTCTTTATTCATCCACTAGAGCTATATATTTTCTGAACAAATTGAAACCAACTTCATGAGATTCCGTTTCCTGTGGAATGAGTAACAGCGTCCCGAATGTTGAGCCCCGGTGGTTTGGGCCCCGTCTCTGAGGAACGCTACTTTGCGGGGGGTGAAAATTTGATGACGACATATCGTGTAGACGCACTCAGAGCTGTATACATGACATGTCGTCACACGTCTAGCGACCCCCTGCAGTGTTACGCCATAGGGAGGGGGCGGACCAAAAAAATTATCTTTTTTATTTTTTATGGATAAACGGAGACGAAAATTTATGAATAACCATGGTAATTATATTCTTTGTTTACTAAGCTTTACGTCAATATATGGTTGTTTTGGGTCAGGCTGAGGTCTTTAAGTGCAGATTTGATTGCATCAACTTGCAAATCTTTGAATCTGTCAATCTTCAACATTCTAGCGGCATATTCTAAGCTCTTACAAATATCGCCATCACTCGTCGTGGAAGAAACGTTGAACGCCATTTTGGGCTGCGATTAATTAATATGTAAGAAATAGCGTGCAGTCGAGTCATGAATATTTAACATTACGTCATGGTAGCTCGCGCTTATTGGATGATTTTCACCGACCAAAATTTGGTCGGAATATACTTCAAAACAATGAAATACAAAAGAAATTCAGATCAGGTGTCAAGAGGCCCTCGGCGCCTCGGTTTTGCCTCCATATCGCCAAGGATTTCAACAGCGCCAGGGCCTCGACAAGAGGCTAGGTGGGTGGGGGCTTGCACATGGTGCTCCATCAGAGCTGTTCTATACACATTGTGTATAGAATACATGTACATGCACCTACATTGTATGCAGGCTGAAATGTACTACCTACAGTAGTATTAAAGTGTAAATTGTGTTTTTGTGTTATGATTTCTAGACACCTTGATATCTAAAGTGGTGATTGGCTGATAAATTTCAGATCACCTCTATACTACAATTATGAATCAATTTAATTTAATAAGTTGAAAAAATATTGGATTACAAGTTACTTTTGAGTACCATTGAATACAGGAACAAAAGAAAGATTGATGTACTAAAATCATTATTATGCAAGAGTGACGAAAAGTTTCATGATTCAGATTTATTTATTATAAACAAGATGAATGGAACTGCGTCTCGTATATGCCTCTGCCTAAATTCAGTTGATGGCTCAAACTTTTGTGATAACCAGAATAAAAAGATTATAACTTAATATGTTAGTTGACCTCTTTGACATTGGACCTCACACCTTATAACCCAAATGTCTGATCACTTTATCTCCTCCTAGTCATGAATACAAAATGGTAATAACAAAGCTAAAATACCCATTACTTTCACATTATAATGACATCTATGGGATTCTATTACCTGTCGGATTTGACCTCTGTGAACAAAAATCTTATCAGTTTGTCTTACTATGGTGATACATGTATACTACTTCCAAGTTTAAAGTTAATGGCCCATATTGTTCAAGAGAGTCTTAACTAGGGAAAAACCTGAAATTCCATGGTAAATGACCTCCATGACCTTTGACCTTTGTACCCCAAAATCTAGTCTTACTATAGTGATACATACTAGCACAAGTTAATGGAACAAATGGTTGAGAGAGTTAACAAGGCAACACTTGCAATTTTAGAATTGACCGCTCTGACCTTTGACCACGTACCCCAAAATCTAATCAGATCGTCTACCTAAGGCGATACGGTACATACTAGCACCAAATTTGAAGTTCATACCTCAAATGGTTCTTGAGATATCGTGTTAATGAGGCAAACACTTGCAATTTCAGAAATGTGACCTCTGTGACCTTTGACCTATGTACCCCATAATCTAATCAGATTGTCTTCCTATGGTGATACAAACTAGCACCAATTTTTTAGTTCATACCTCAAATGGTTTGTGATAAAGTGGGATGGACGGACGGACAATCCAAAAACATAATGCCTCTGGCACCACCTTCAGTGGGTGGAGGCATAAAAAGAAAAAAAGGTAATACCAAGTCAGTATATAGCAATCATAGTATTAAAATTTTGTGTCTGTGTTTATAGAATTAGGAATAATGCAGAGTATGCTGTCCTACACAGTATGTGGCTGAAATCATGTATGCCCAACGTTTCCTGTATTAAATGCAATAAAAGTACAATCAACAACAAGAAGAGATTTGATGCTGAATTGAATTGTGATGTTAATTTGTGTATTTTTAGAATACTGGGGATGTTGTTGTCATGCATAATGGAATATGGATTGCTATGCATGTATTAAAACATATAAATTGACGTGTATCCATGAGAATATTAAACGTGAAGTCCATCACCCTCAAATCGGTTAATTTATAGGCAGAAAAATAAGCATTAAAAGTACGCAGAGGCTCCAACCCTAACCTAACGGGGAAAAGCAGAAAAGGATAAGTTAGTCATAGTTTTAAAGTTTTATTTAAAGTTGGGAACTCCATTATTGCCCATTTTAACAGATCTCCATACATGTACTTGTTTTGTACTAAAAAAGTCATGTATGTGCCCTGCAGTATTGCACAAATATTTAAAGTACATGCATAATTATATACATGTATGTCCATATACATGTATGAAGTGGACATATTCCTTACAATCAACATACATGTACATGTATTTCTAATAATTTGTCTCTGTATAAAACAAATGGACAGCTGCTCACAAGTAAAATCAATATTTATGTGATCAGTCATAACATTAAAGATTCATAATTTTTTCATGTATAGGATTTCCTCAAGTGGTCTCTTAACTGTATCTATTACTTTTCTTCTGCTCGGGGTGAACTTCCCGCTACAGCATACTTAAACATCAAGTGTATTCACCAGCCTTACCACGTTGCAATATAGTTACCAGTATATATGCATATATACACATGACCAATATTTCTCACGACCATGTTTAAAAACTGTTTAAATTTCAATTGCAATTTATTTTTTCTACTCATTATTTTACACCATTTCATTTATATGGTCACATGAACTGGAAAAGAAAATTTTCATGTTATAAGTTGTATAATCTTTTTTTTAAATGCTTCTACCTATATGTCATCATCATCATCAATCCAAATTTGATCCGGGTATATTCCCAGTTGACGGGGGTGGCCGGATTTACCTCACTTTGTAGCAATCTATCTCACACCCGCCCTCCATCTCGCGCGATTCATGGCATCCTCCCTCCTCAAACCAACTCCACTACACTCCTCCTCAACCCGTTTTCTCCATGTTTTCCTCGGTCGTCCTCGCTTCCTCGGGCCCTTCACTTCAAACTCCAGAGCTTTTCTCAAAATGTGCCCGTCCTCCATTCTCAGCACATACCCATACCATCTCACTCCATTTGCTTTTGCCATCTGAGCCACTGATTCTTCTAGTCCTAACATCTCCAACAGGTCCTTGCTCCTTTTTCTATCCATTAGTTTCACTCCACACATTGCTCTCTCAGTCCTTGTCAATATCGCCAGCTCATTCCCACCTAAACACCATGTCTCACTCCCATATCATGTGACATTCATTAAAACTACAATTGTTTGACACAGAGCGCTTTCAAGCTTGTTGAATAAACAAAACAGAATACAGTACAATTTACTTTTCTGTCTCAATAATTTATTTTTGTGTGATTTACATACTGAAGACTGATATGGAGAAAGTACATGTATAGAAAAAAATTAGAGTGAAAGGGGGTCATCTATTCATAGATTAAAAATTATTAAAGTTTTATATAAGTTTTTTTGAAAACGAATGAAAACACCATATATGTAGAAACAACAACATGCCATCTGTTAAGAAAACAAGGCATTAGCGATAATGTGTCTCGCCCACATGCGATAACTAGAAATATCGTGATCTCTGTTGCCATGCAACAGGTCCCCCAAGTGCATAAATCTGCATAAGTTATGCTTGCATATATCTATATTACTAATGTTTGGAAAGTGACATTTACAAAGTTATGTCATAAGAGAGTCTTGCGGGTAAACTATAATGTTTGACCTGAAATGACCTTTGACCTTATGTGACCTTCAACGGCACCATAACATGCAGGTCCCTTAAGTGCATCTATAACCCAAGTTTGGTTGAAAAGTGAGTGACGGTTGCAAAGTTATGTCATAAGAGAGTCTTGCAGGTAAACTTCAACGTATGACCTCAAATGACCTTTGACCCTATCATGTGACTTCCAACGGCACCATAACATGCAGGTCCCCTCAGTGCATCTGGAACCCAAGTTTGGTTGAAAAGTGAGTGATGGTTGCAAAATTATCTTTCATAAGAGAGTCTTGCAGGTAAACTTTAACGTTTGACCTGAAATGACCTTTGACCTTATCATGCCAATGCCAATGCAGTACCAGTTGCCAAGTAATGCATCATAAGAGAGTCTTGCAGGCAAACTTTAACGTTTGTGACGGACGGACGACGGACGCCATTTGGATCCCTTAGTCTCGCCTTCACCTCCGGTGGGCGAGACAATAAAAGCATTTTTTTGTTGGTAACCACAAACAAATTGTATATTAATAATATGAATAATCTTTTCTTGTAATCAAATGGCAATCCAACCTTTTCAACATGTTGCTATGATGTCAAAAATCATTGTATCAATACTGGAAGAATATCACCCAATTATATGAATGTGCAGGATTATTTTTTGTACAAACAAAATGACAGTTGTCCAGTATTACAAGCAGTCGCATGATCATTTTCCCAAATTTAGATTCTCATGCATGTTCATGTGCCCATTTTCTCTGCTTTCTCCCAAATTATAAGTTTAGAAATGTTGGACTGCCTTTAACACAGTACACATGACAAGCTTGACTGTAGCGTTACTTTGTAACATTAGTAACATACTTTGCAATGACTGTAGCATGAGATATATATGAAAATATATGAAATATATATGAAAATATATGAAATATTCTGCAAATAAGGGAGATGCCCTGACATATACTCTGGCGGCAATTGCTCTGGGCTTTATTTCTTAAAGATACAGGGTTAGGGTTAGGTATGTAGTAGAAACCCATTATAAAGAGCTGCGATATAACAAGATTCCTGATACAATAAGGTAATTTTGCTGGTCCTTGATCTTTGTTCTTTTGGGTGTTTTTTACCTTGATATAAGGAGATTCCTGATATAACAAGGCAGCTTTGATGATCCCAAGGGCCTCATTATAGCAAGTTTCCGCTGTATAGTGTGTGGTCCAACGTTGAAGTTGTGAATTCTATTAGTGTAGGATGTAACTCACCATGGCGCAATCGTTGCAGGAGCATGTGTTATGCCACCATAAGGGATGGGTAGGAGACCTTGACAATGTCAAAGTTATGCCTTGTCATTATCAGTAATACATGCAAATAAACTTGTAAAAGGATGAATACAATCATTCAGCTTCTACATTGCCAGTGATCATGTTTATCTAATGTTTGAATTTAGAACTATGATTCCTAGGTAAATGACTGGAGGAGTTGGTCATGATAACTAATGTTACTGCGCACTACTTCAAGTTCAAAGTATTGTGAATGTACATGCATGTCATTGGTAAAGTGAAGGTTGAGCTCTGGGAAAGGTGAAAAATAATTTGTGAGCTTTCTCCTTCCTTTTATGTCAGTTTGGAAGAACATCATAGTAGAAATGTCCCCTGAAAAGGATTTCTCTTCAAATGCCCTTATATCCAAACATTCATGCCACATCTGTGTGCAGTCCCATATACCCAATCATGCCACATCTGTGTGCACTGCATGTGCTTTTGAGCGAGTTTGGGTGGATTTTCATATCATTTTGATGATTCCAAAACCTCACAGTATACATCAGTCCTTATTTAGACATGATCAACCTTTCCCAATTGCTTCCAGTTTCTTTCACAATGTAATCACATGTCCAGAACTCAACTTTATCTTTAAACTGGGCAACTTGCCCATACACAAGTACACAATTCAAACATTCTGTTGCAGATGCAAATCCAGGAAGTATAATGCACACTGCACTAGCAAAGGCAATGGAGATGTACACTGAGATACCCATGACAATTTCTAAATGCTTGTGTCGAATTCAAATCTGAATTATTGATGTCTTTGGAATGTACCTTTGGAGGTTTTACTTCCAGACCAAACTTTGTGCAAAAACTCTTATCTTGTCGAGATATTAAGGTCAATACATCAAAACATTGAATAGATGCCCATGTAAATGATAGACACATTTTGCTCATTTTCAAGAAATGTCACTTGTGTCAAAGTAGGGGAGAGCATGACATGCCATCCAGTCTTTTATCCAGAAGGAATGATGGTATTTCAGAGTAACATCAACAGCATACTCGTTCCAATCACTTCCTGAATTTCTTGAAGAGGGGATGGACATTCTTGTTAGACTTTGTCTGGTATTCCATGTAGACTTGATCATCAGCACCAGACATTGAACTCATGTTACCAACACGACGAACCACCTACATAAATAAATATAGAAATCAATGATTTAATGATAAGAAACAAACATTACTTCACTAAAGCCTAATTACGATGACTTTACAATGATAAAAAATTGTACACAAAAAAGGTACTCGTAATCGGCATTTACAATGATAGAAATAACTTACCTGAGAGCCTGCTTTGGGACCATCTCCAGGGACTCTCTCTTCTTCAGCATCAGCATCAGTAGCAGCTAATACATGTTGTAAGAGCTGCTGCTGCTCCTGTTTGGTGGAGTACTTCAAGTTCTCCTGTAAACACACATTAAAAATTCATACATTTTGATTATGAGTTGATACGATAACATGTTCCGATGACAATAGCTCAGCAGTCAATATCCTTTACTAAATGAATTCTAAACATCAACCTAGGACCAAACCCTTATACCTTACCCTAACCCTAACTCTAAACCTGACCTAAAACCCAAAGCAACACTCCCATATATTTCATGAAACAAAGCCCACAGTAATTGTTGCCAGAGCAAGAAATGGAGCATCAATTTCACACCTAACATACATATATATGTGAACTAAGTCCACACATATAATGCTTTTATTGAATTAACCTCCCACCACATGTCATATTTCACTACTTTCATCAGTCTTCAAGAGTGTGATAATTCATTTCATTACTTCTACTGTGGATGCAATGTCACTGGTAGAGCTCTGTACAATGAAGTGCCAACATCACTTGCTAGAGTTACAGCAAGTTTTCTTTACAAGGACAACATAATGGTCATAAGTTCCTTCACATGAACTTTGCTTTCAACTTTCTTAGTTTTCATGGAAACATCTAGGTAAAAAGCCTCCTTCCTTTTTCAAATGAACATTTTATATGAATGGAAGAGAAATGCAAGATTCACACAGACTATTAGCAACGAACCTAAATCTTAAAGCATGACTTAAGCTCCTACTGCCCTGAAATATTCAACAGAGGAATGTATTGCCTTACTGCAGTATTGAATAAGAACAGTACATTAACAGCTGGTCATATATTAATGATTTGATAGCCATAATGAATAAATCGGTTTACATGTATATGTACAGCTAACCTCGCCTAAGTTGATGACGACGGGACTAAGTGAAATGCGTTGACTTACGCTATTTTCGACTTGTGCGGAAGTCGAAGAAAATCTGACTTTAATACGCGTGTATACGTAACACATGGACGCAAATTTGATCGATTTAGGCGAGTATTTGACCTACAAAAATCGACTTGTACAAAGGATTAACACACGTAAGTCTATGAGGATAAATTGGGACTTTTCATTTTCATTGACCTGAGCGACTGCTCGACACATGCGACGTCGACTTAAGTGAGGTTGACTTTATATAGGAACATATTGGATTTGAGGAAAATCATTGCTGAGGATAATGAGCATAAATCGGTGAGCATATTTTACAAATTCTTTTTTAGCATTAAATTAGAACACTCAAGAAAATCACAAATATGGCAATTAATGTATCACTAGAAATTGGGAAGCTTACAGATGACAATCGTATAAGTTTTATGTCAACTGCGTATATGATGATTATAAAAACAACATAAATAAAAGCTCTTCTCAGCATGTGGAATATCCGAGGATTCGCCAGAAATATAGCGATGTTTTGATGTCGTCATACGAGGGATCGATCCTGCTTAAGCAGACGACGTCCTATAATGAATGAACGTAATTGCAATGCAATTATTCATCAAATTATAAAGAGTTTGGTACATTTAAACATGACCTTATTTCACACCATTCTAAAAGGGAAAGTGAACTGATTCTGATAACTAAAACCGTTTGATTGTAAATACACAGGAGAAGGGTCAATGATCAATGAAATAAACCCCATTTTCAAATTGAAAAGCCCTGCGAATAATAGCTGGATGGTATTCGTTCCCTCTTGAAACGCCGAACATGCCGCGGTGCAAGCAGCTGAAAATACAATGGCGTCTTATTTTGTTTACAAGTGACTGATTCCTTTATTTTTTTAACGCTGCATTTTTCATCAAAATAATACCATACACGAAGTTAAGAGTGAGGCAACAGACTAACATTAAGACTGACGCTAGTCAAGTAAGAGAAATAAGTGAAGAGGAGATTACAAAACAGGCACTGAAAAATGTGTATAATGTTATGGGACATCGTCTGCTTAGACAGGACTCGCCCCTCTTGTGTCGTCACACATCTCAGCAGCGTTCAAGGAGCTTTTCAGCTGCTATATCGGGGGCTGTATTTTACCGTTTTATAATTGATAATAATCATTAATTCAAATGTTTCCAAGCTTTAAATTTGGATAACCTTGTTTAATTTATGCCATCTATGCAATAATAAGTATTAAGCCAATATTTAAAATCATTAGTGTTCTACTTTAATATTATAAAATAATTAATATGTGACCAGCCCGTTACTAGCCCATTTTGTTGCAATGCTGAAAGACGGCACTTTTATCCACTCTTCATTTTGCACTATATGCCATTCTTGTCCAGTTACGGTACAATACTGCAATAATGATGTATTTCATATGTTTAAAATTAATCCAAACAATTACCTGTTCCATGCCTGCCAGCTTAGTGATAGTCTTGAAGCTGTAGCCTTGATTGACAAGGAATCTCTGTCTCTTGAGTGAATAGAACATCTCTTGTGTATCTTGGGACACTAGTGTATAGAAGAATGCATTGTATTCCTCTGCAGCAGCACCTGTGTAAACAAATTATCATTTTCAACATCCTATACAGTGTCAAAAGTTTCAAAGACATCACAGTTCACAAGAAAATTGGCAAAAGTACAATGACTCATGGATATTTGCAAGCGAGTGAAGCGAGTGAGCAAACAGTTTTTGCCTCATTGCATTTTGATTGAAGTGTTTGGACAGGTTAATTCTTTATGATTCATGCATTAACTATTGATTTGAAGGTTTAAATATATTTTAGATTAAATTTCCATCTATAATATAACAGAGGGGTTTGAAATCACACTAACATTAGTTCTGTTTACCTTTTTGGACGGTGTGCTTCAAATGTCTACCTAATACTGTGTGTCGCATTGCGACTGAGCTAGATTTTTGAAAAAAAAGATTTTAAGAGCAATTTGGTTACATTCTCCTTTGAAATAAATGCTTCATATATTTTGAAAGAGTCATTTATTATCTTTTTTGGGGGGTGGGGCCATGGCCTCCTTGTGCCCCCTGGCTACGCCTATGCAGACGTTGTATTGCAATTACCATTCTTTGCTCTGAGAATAAGACCCAGACATTGACATAACCTTTCTTTGCTCTGAGAATACAAAAAAAAATGATGTACTGAGATTACCATTCTTTGTGCTGAGGGTATAACGTGACATGGTATTACCTTTCTTTGCTCTGAGGATACGACCTAGACGTTGAGCCTCTTGTCTTCTAGAACCACCATGAGATGAAATCTGGATAAGGACATTGGCCTCAGGTAGATCAAAGGAATTGTCTCCAACCTGGATAACATTGCAGTCAGACAGACAGAGAGAGGTAGCAGATGGATAAGAGAGAAAAAAAAAAAAGGGGGAGAGAGATAAATTTTAATAACTTGATGTATTTTTGATAAAACTAGAAATATCACTGAAGATGATGATTAATACCCCCGGCCCGTGACAACTGCCTTTCTTGACTTTTGGTCGAAAACTGAGGAAGTAAATGTAGTTCGATCCGCAAGGTGTTTCCTTGATTTTCTGCCATAAATATGCCATTACCATGGCAACGCAGATTCCGACTCATCCGAAAAATATGTCTTGCACATCTTCCCACCAAGACCAATGTGTGTACCAAATTTCATGAACTGAGAAAGCAGTTCGATCCGCAAAATTTGCAACGGACCGACCGCCCGACCGTCGACTGATTTCTATATACCCCCTTCAAACTTCGTTTGGAGGGGGTATAATCATATGGGATAATGAAAAAGACCAGAAGAATTTTGGTGGAATTGTGCAGACCAGTACATTGTATTAAAGTCAGCCAAGTCAGCCAAACACAGGGTGTTGATGACACAGAAGCAGCCGGAAATGGTAATGCTATTTCTCACTTCTGCTACACAAGAGATATAAACGAAACAAATTCACAAAGGAGGTTTAAACCATGGGTAAGGTTTAAACCTCCGTCAGTGTACTAAAATAAGCGAAAATAAGCGCACATTGCCCATGCACACGCTCAAAGAAAATATATGATTGGATCAGATTCCGTGCGCATGTACGCTTAAAAAAACCCAGGAGGGGGTTTAAACCATGGTTTAAACCCCCTCCTGGGTTTTTTTAAGCGTAACCTCCTTTGTGAATTCGGGCCGTACTGTCAAGAAAGTTCAAACTCTCTTCTTTCCATTGAAGTAATAATCTCAAAGTTTTATCACATCAGCAGAGTTTAAGGACAGCTTAAAGGATTACTTTGTATTTTATCATATCCAATTGCGTAAAAAAAACATGAAAATGGAGGCATATTTTTGCTACATGGGGCTTGACTGTGCAAGCCACTTGGAAATATCAGCTACATTGTAGCATAACCTTTACAAAGTGGCTCCAAACATTTCCTGGGTCATGCTCTGCAACTGTTCCAAATTTTTGGCTTGAACATAAAATTCCAAAGATACTAATCATTGCTATATTGTCACTTATCATACTTATTGAACAGTGACAGGTAGATAAATGTAGATAAATCTTACTTTGGAGATGAAGATCGTGTTGACAGCAGGGTTGTGTTGAAAGTTCTGCAAAATCTGCATTCGTTCTCCTTGACTTGTAGGTCCATAGATATAAGGTCTGCATTCAAACAAATATTGTCAGACTTTAGCTGCATTTCAGCTTTCTTGAAATCATATTGTATGAAGGGGTTTGAGCTGACAAGAAAAAATTGGTGTGTTATCATGGCTGGACTACTGCAATGCTCTACTTGGTGGAATCAATCAAGATGATACAAATCGACTACAGAGAGTACAGAATGCTGCCTCTAGACTTGTGTGCCACGTTCGTTCACATACTCACACCACTCCACCGATTCGTCAACACCGCTGGCTGCCAGTTAAGGAAAGAATCTTGTTTAAAGTTCTTCTACTAGTCTTTAAAGTGCTCAACAACAGAGCACCAAAGTATGCTTAGGAGTGCCTTGTGCAACGCTCTCACTCAAGGCGCACTTAAGGCGCACTCGTCTAGCATCGTCAGTGACCTTCACTCAACCACTCACCAACAAACTAGCTGGCGATGCAGCTTTCTCCTCTGCTGCTCCCAAACTTTGGAATAGGTTCCCTCCTCATCTTAAATCATCACCAACAATGGAACAATTCAAACAGAGTTTGAAAACGCATCTGTTCTGAAACCCCATGCACTCATTGAACTCACACTGTCACTGCCTGGTAACTTGTATACATTTTAGCTCCATCGCTGACCCAGAGAAGACATCTCAAAGCGCTTTGTATCCAGCGGAAATGGCGCTCTATAAATTGCTACTATTATTATTATTACTATTATTGTTATTTACACAAGTTACCCAGATGCCCATACAATACTATTTCAATATCGCATGGTTTGTTTGTGCAGATTCGAGACAGTCCATAACCAACAAGCTGATCATGATTAATTAACCAATTTGCCATTGTATTGTAATGTCAAGAACTTTTTTTACACACAGACATCACTTTTCCAATAATAAAGAAAAAAAAACTCTATATGATATAGAAAGACCTGCAAAAACAAGATACCTACAGGCTATCTAATCATGAGCTTGACAAAAATACAGAAAAAATATACACATGTACATATTTCATGTACAAAATATATGAAGAGTTGTCACATAATATCGTGAACACACAAAATTCTTCAATTCAATCGTCTCAAAATTTAAATTGCTTCCATGGAACAGCCAACAACTGGATGATATTTACAAGTTCACTAAACAAATAGTTGCTTCACTTTTCTTAATATTAGTTTCTTATTTTCAGGTTCAAAGAACTGGTAACAAAGTATCAATGAATGTACAACATGGGGTGGTATTCTGAAAACAATGATATCATTAATATGTTAGTGAAAGTATGTTAGCTCTATAACAAATTTAAATAAGGGCAAGTCATTGGTCAATTTTTGCACAAAGCTGGTTGCCTATGCATACGGTTATGCATAGCACCAGCACCAATAAAGTTTATCCTGTGCGTTTTAAATTTATGATGGCAAACAACATATTTTCACTAACTTGTTAGATAATTTCTTTTCAGAATATGGCCCCTTATTACTTACCTGCCCATGGCAATGGCATAGTGCTTCAGAGCAAACACATTATCTGAGAAGACAATCACCTTGTCATTCCGCTGCTCATGGAATCGGACTAGAAACTGACATGCTCGGAACTTGTTTGGATTCATCACATACAACAACTGCATAAATACAAAGACAAATAGTGCAAGTTGTATCTCCTATGCTCATCTAAAACAAAGATATTTCATAACATGATGAATGTGACTACATCTCCTACATGCCTAGTTTAGTTAAATTCATGACTCAAACTGTTATTGAAATATTGTGATAACAAGAACAAGAAGCCTACAATTACATGTTAATTGAGCTCTTTGACCTAACAAACCAAAAGTCCTATCACTTTATATCCTCTTAGTCAAGTATACTAAATAGTTGAGATATGGTGAAAAACTAAACATCTTTAACTTCATGCATATTGACCTTTATGACCTTTGACCTAAATATACAAAAATCTAATCAGTTTATCTCAATATGATGATGCATAGTAGTACCATGTCTGAAGTTAATGGCTCAAATTATTCAAGAGATATTGGAAGATAATAAAGTGGCTATTAATTCCTGAAATTTCATTGTAAATGACCTCTGTTATCTGCTTACTCCCAAATCTTATCAGTTTGTCTTACTACAGTGATGCATACTAGCACCGAGTTTGAAGTTCATACCTAAATTGGTTCTTAAGGTATCACATTAACGAGGCTGTGGATCACATGGCTTTACTGAAAGGAAACTTACTTGGCACAGATATGGGGGAATATGCATTCTAATTAGAAATGTTCCCTTAGAATCTACTGAATACATCCTACGTCAAAATAATGCAATAAAACAGACAATAAGCTAAAATCTGTCTCATATACATGTGCATACATGTGTGACACCATTGCAAATCTTTTCTTGGTCCCAATACCTAGGTGATTAGTAGTTACTCACCAATCTTTTTCTAGTCCTTATGGCTAAGTATTCTCTGAAGAATTCAGGAGCCATGGGACACCACACCTCAGCACATTGTACTCTAGCAATAAAACCTCTGTTCTGCAACTCCATCCAATTAGCCTCATAAAGCTTGGGCCCTATCAAGAAGTTCAAGTCTGCAATTTTGTCATCTTCTCGGACTAACGTAGCTGTTAGTCCCAGCTTACAGTGGGCCTGGACCTGGGTGAGAACCCTGCGAAACTGCTTGGCTGGGATTGTATGTACCTCTAATTGAATGAAAAAGTTTAATGTGGCTTACTGGTATCAAGAAACCTGTACACAAAGACCACACAAGGGAGACCATAAAAGCATGTCTTAAGCAGCTGGGCTGGGTTTTTGAGATTTATTTTATGTTTATTTTACTGAAATGATTTTAATTGTCATAAAAAAATGTACACTTACATTGGTAAATGACTGCACAAAAATGGCTGCGTATGCAGACATCTGCGCAAACACCAATGGAATGCTGCAGTTTAAAATTTGTTATGACAAAATGTTTGCTAAAATCAAAAATACCACTATAGGAAAAATCATCGAAAATGGACCCTTGTGTACATAAAAAGTGGCATCCCTGTAAAATGAAGATAAAATAATTCTCAGAATACCACCCCTGGTCTTTATGTACAGGTTCCTTTACTAAATGTTTCAAAGAGAATAGTATTCAAAGATTAAAGAAAATTTGGTTGTTAAAGACAGGGGATTTTTTTTACACAGATGGATGCTAAAGTAGGTTAGACTGTATTCATACATCATGTACCGATAAAATCTCCACTCAAAGTAAAAATAACCGTAACAAGAGCATGTTTGACATAGAATAAGGAGTGCATTATATCATCCTGGATGACTACCACTAATTGAACATTCTTACAGAATGAAGCATGCCTGTTGCGACACCAGACTGTTTCTTCATTATATGTATGTACTTACCATCTAAAATCATGAGCCCCCATTCCTGTGATTGAAGCCACTGCATAACTTGATCTGCTTCCCAAGATCTCTTTGTCGTGTGTGCAACCATGGAGTATGTACTGATACAGATACTGCAGCCTATACAAACACACAAATATCACTTTTTGAAATAGGAATGATACATGTATCACACAGTTTATGGACATCTACATGTAGGCAGATTAGGGAAATTATCAGCTGCACCCCGCCCCCCACACCAATGAAACGAAAAATTGACAATAGTCAGAGTATATTATACCACTAACCATGGGTCAGGTAACATTGAATCATAATTGACATAACACTAAATTTTTGCAAATGGCGAAAGTTTCTTGCTGTGAAAATGCCAGTTGTCTACAGTTCATGAAAGGTTTCATGTCGCAAACTCTTCTGATTTGACAGTAATGACATCATGGGTTTAGTATCTGAAGTATACCACAGGGTTCATTGAAGCTTACCCATACGTGTAGATTTGGTAAGTAAACCATATATTTATGAAAGCTTTCCTGTGGGTTTGCTATCTGAAGTAGAGTATACAGTTATTGAAAGCAGTCATCCTGTAGATTTTGACTTTAATGGGAGAGAGCACCCTAGCCTAACCTGAGGGCCCTGAGGCACATGAACCTAGAACACTGAAGTAGCATGCTCTCTCCAGTTCACATCAGAATCCAATGGATGACAATGAAAGCTTACCCATGGGTTTGTCCTTAGCATCTGAAGTAAATCTACAGATCATGGAATCATCTACTGTGGACCACATCCTGAACTGTGACCTCCATTGTTCTACTGCTACTCCTGATGTACATAGGACCATACAACGTTTTCTCACAGTACAAGCAGCAGTTACTCCTACCAGGGTCTTGCCAGCACCTGTTCAAATGTATACCATAACTTTCTTCATTTTCCTACTGATATTCTCTTCATAATGACCCTCATGTAGGTACATTGTGGTTACATCCTTTCTTACAACATATTATTTATTCAAAGTTGTCATACTCCAGTTGTTTTAAAACTTGACTGGAAATACAAAATGTCAAGCCCAGGCCAGCACTCATGTCCTTTGGCAAGACTCTAACCTATAATTGTTGCTCTCAGCTCAGGAGTAGTGAATACCCAGGAAGGAATTTCCTGAGTGTTGTGACCATTGCAACAAATAACCTAGCTAAAGACAAGGTAATATTTGAGTGCCACTGCATGGCAAAAAAATGAGCTTACCAAGAAGCAAATATTAATATTATCTTTAATGATCCATTATTTGTCGGCCTCATACTTTGAGAAAGGGCCTCAAAGCTTCTAAAAAAAATTTTGGAGGAAAAACCTAAAAATATGTGTCAAATGTATCATCCCAGAGGGACATCAAATAGTATAATAAATAAAAATGTCCATTGCCACACAATGCGAATGTATCCCCAGGCACTGGCTGCGATTTGAAGGAGGGACAAAGAACCCCCCCCCCTCCCCTCCCTCAAACAAAAGGATGGTGTAGAGATTGCCGCCAGTGGCCCGGACTATTATCAACATTAGGAGCAGCAACACAAAAACAATGTATGTAGATTAGAGTACAATGCATCTCTATAGAAAATTTGAAAGAAATCTGTCAAGAAATGTGACCTCAGAGTGCACACAAGATATCCACAGAAATATGACCTTTGACCCTATGAAAGATGGAAGCAGCATCAAACACTGCAGAGGTCCAGAGTAATCTATGATGGGACATCCATACAAAATCTGAAAAATCAGTCAACAAATGTGTTCTCCAGAATGCATGCAACCAAAATATGACATTTGACCCTATAAAAAGCGGAACACTGAGGGCAGCATTAGCAAACACTAAAGATGTGTAGATTTCACTACATGTACAGTGTAAGACACACCTCCATATATAATTTCAAAGAAATCCGTCAAGAAATGTGGAAGTAAGAGTGCAAGAAATGGACAAATGACCTTTGACCCTATAAAGAATGAAACGAGGGCAGCATCACCAAAAAGTAAAGATGTGCAGATTATACCAAGTTACATCTCCATGCAAAATTTGAAAGAAATGTGGCCTACAGAGTGCACTCACGTCATTCTCCAAAGTATGACCTTTGACCCTATAAAAGACGGGACACTGGTGGCAGCATCACCAAACACTATAGGTTTTTAGATTACACCAAGAGACACCTTCAGGCAAAATTTGAACGAAATCCGTTGAGAAATGTGACCGCCAGAGCGCACACAAGAGTGCACACAAGACATCTATCAAAATATGACCTTTGACCCTATAAAAGACGGAACACTGGAGGCAGCATTACCAAAATCTATAGCTTTCTAGATTATACCGAGAGACACCTTTATGCAAAATTTGAACAAGATCCTTTAAGAAATGTGACCCCTAGAGTGCACATAAGAATGTGACGCGGTGTTCCGCCGCCGCTGAATCTTAAGTATCCTCTGGATGGTGCAATTCTATTTTGAGTGTGTGGCTGAGCTGGTAGAAGTTACAGTGATACCCCAGCTCAGCACACACTCGTAATAGAATTGCTTACTTTCATACAATACACACTGTACCTCCTCATTGCAGAAGTTACAGTGATCCCCAGCTCAGCACACACTCGTAATAGAATTGCATGCTTTCATACAATACCTCCTCATTTCCTTTGTTTTCCTGCTGAAGCTACAGCATGTCTGACATTGCAACTCCTATGTTGTTATTGTATGTTGTATTGTAACAGGTGTCAGCTTTGACAAAGTTAAATATCAATTTCACTTTGCAAAATGGCTATTAGCACACTGATTATTGACAGATGATGTCACAGGGGGCAAATGGTCTGGAGGATTTTAGTGGGTGGGGCTTAGCAGGTTGTAGAAAATTATTTCAAAAATTATTTAAAGACCTCGGCCTGACCCAAAACAACCATATATTGACGTAAAGCTTAGTAAACAAAGAATATAATTACCCTGGGTATTCATAAATTTTCGTCTCCGTTTATCCATAAAAATGGTCCGCCCCCTCCCTATGGCGTAACAACAGAGGAAACTGCAGGGGGTCGCTAGATGTATGACGACATGTCATGTATACAGCTCCGAGTGCGTCTACACGATATGTCGTCATCAAATTTTCACCCCCCGCAAAGTAGCGTTCCTCAGAGACGGGGCCCTCGTCAGAAAAACCACCGGGGCTCAACATTCGGGACGCTGTTACTCATTCCACAGGAAACGGAATCTCATGAAGTTGGTTTCAATTTGTTCAGAAAATATATAGCTCCCCGTGGATGAATAAAGGGTATATTTCAAAATTCGGTCAGGCTGAGGTCTTTAAAAATCTATGAAACATATTTAGAAGTTTAAATATCAAAATATAAGATGTAGAACTGCACACCAACAAGTATCCACTTGCATTTTGATGACAGGAGCCCTTTAAGCTTACCACATGGAAGTACAATGACCCCTGACCTAGCTCTGCCATTGCCAAACATCTTTCTCAAGCTCTTCTCTTGGTATGGGCGTAGGACGGTGGTTGGCTTCAAATCAATGCTGTCACACAAGGAAAAATAGCAATAAAAATCTGTTTTCTTCTCCTTTTCCTGACTTTATATGAATAATGATAATAAGTGTGTTTTCCAAAGGATGCAAAAAGCTGAATAGTTTTATCAGTACAGCTGCAGTCTCATTGTCTCCCTTTGTACAGTTTCCTTCTTATAGCACTCTATAAATACAATTCTTTTGTGAAACTTTTCACTTTCTTATTTCTACTAGTATGTTTCATTTTACAGTCATTAATTATGAGAAATGAGTAGACTAATACATATTCATGTGATATATGTATGTAATTATGTTCACAGATTTGTACACAGTCAACCTCGCCTATTAAAGTCAATCATGACGGGACTGAGTGAAATGCGTTGACTTAGGCAAGTTTCGACATGTGCGGAAGTCAAAGAAAATCCGACTACGGGTGCATACATAACACGGGGACGCCGCGGTGGGGACTGTGGCTGGCAGCCCTGCGGTTTGATCGATCGGGAGTTCTCTTCACATAATGCACAGACATTGTGCGGACATTGAGAAGATAAGAACATACATGTACTGCACCTTTCATGTACCCAGTTAACTTCACATTCCTGTTACAAGTTGGACAATAAAGAATAAAACCAGACACGTCCAATGATTACTTCCAATGTATTAAATCCTCCCTTACTTCCATTTATATGCATTATGTGATGAGAACTCCCAATCACCGGCCACAGTCTGCACCATGGCGTCCCCATTTTATGCATACACGCGTAAGTCGGATTTTCTTCGACTTCCGCACAAGTTGAAAATTGCCTATGTCGACGCATTTCACTCAGTCCCGTCATGATCGACTTAGGCGAGGTTGACTGTATTTCCACAAAAAACCAAGTCA
This sequence comes from Heliocidaris erythrogramma, assembly GCA_025617745.1. NCBI lineage: Eukaryota > Metazoa > Echinodermata > Echinoidea > Camarodonta > Echinometridae > Heliocidaris > Heliocidaris erythrogramma. The sequence goes on along the minus strand of CM046870.1, from coordinate 17,245,004 downwards.
GTAAGGAGGAACAATGAATTTAGCTAGTACGCAAATTATTTCTCTCATTCAATTCAATTGATTTCTCTCATTCAATTCAATTGATTTCTCACATTATGTAAATTTACCCACAGGAGTTGCCGATGCTAAAGTATTAGAACAAATTTCTCCTACATTATATGTGTGTATGAATATGACTGGGGCTGCAATTCTTCTCCATATGCCCAGTGTAAAATTTGAATGAATGAATGAATGAGTTTATTACCAAAATCACAATGATACATACATCTTGGTAAAGGGAGCTAACAAATAGCATACCCTAATCGAGGTTAGCCCCATAAAGATGATTACATAAATCAATAGTCAGCAAATTCATTGAAATGTACATCTCATATACCTTTTTTAAATAAGTATAACACATATATTAATTTACAAACAACAGTATAACATCCAAATAACAACAATAATAATGAATATCAGGAGAGCTTCAAATAAATAAAATGAATAATAATGAACTTCATGAACAATTTATCAGTATTTGAAAAATAGTTTGCTACATATTCACTGATTATCCTTATAATTTACACAAAAAAAATTCAACAATGGTCAATGTGGAGATCTTTTCAACAAATTTCTGTAATTGGTTTTAGCAGTCCTCAGGCAATTATCAAAAGTAACCTCGAACTTTCAATCAATTCCTTTGTTCATTATTTTTTGTATTTTTCCTGGAAATGAAATAAATAAATTATAAGGAAAGAAAAGAAACAAGGTGTGTGTCATACATGTACCTTAGATCAGGATTCCTGGTGTCATTCCTGAAGTCATACTCAGCTAACAATGGGTACTCCAACTCAATACATCTAGTCAGAGAGAGAGAGAGAGAGAGGGTCATAATGGTAGCCGAGCGAGAGGCAGTGAAAAAGAATATACAGTTAACAACAAAATTATTCATACCCCTTGGAAAATTCTAGTTTTTTGCATTTTTCCTAATGGTTAAATGAAGTTACTTGTACATCACTTGAATACATTTAGTTATCATCTGCAAATGAATGCCGTTTCCGGTTTCACCTCATTTGCATAACAATAGAAAAGGTGAGTTATCCAAACTGGGCGATGTTCAAAATTATTCATACCCTTGGTGATTTATTGACTTTGTAAATCAGTATGAATCCGATCCTTGTGATTAATGCTTGTAATTCACTTTATTTTAATACACCGTCACAAGGCTTCCGGAGGGGTCTCTGCTGGGATATCAGGCCAGTACCTGTTCTCCAATGGCTCAATCTCCTTGAGGATGTGTCCACACATGCCTTCACCTGACCTTCAGGGAGTTCATTAGATTTCGTGTCCTACAGGTGATGCAGTTATCGACTTCATGATGACAGGACTATGATATTGAAATTTTCGGTCATTTATTCCATGCATTTTAATGAAAATTCTGTATCTACTTATGAAGCAAAGCACCATTCCTGAAGAGCCCTTCCCTTTTGCACTGCCTGTGGGAGGGTTCACCTTTATTCATTGGCCCCATTCTTAATCAGAGTGCTCAGGAAGGCCATGTTGGTGATATTAAAGTCATTGCATGACTCTAACGTCAGGTCACCATGAATAACAGTATGTAACCTTTGAGTACCATACACATCCCACATTGACTGTTACTGTATATCAATCTTTATATGGTATATTCTTTGTATCTTTGGTATGAAAGCTACAATCCTTGATATCAAAATGAATGTAAACCAAATTTATACCATAAGCCCTCCATGTTACCAGCTGCAGTGCACAAAATGCTACCACTTTGACAGTGCACTGAAACATAAAGATCAGTATTTTAAGCTTCACTAGAGTACCCACTTGCAGGTGTCCATATCAAAAATGTGTCAATCAGTGTAACTGAATAAACTGATAAAATTGGCACCATCCAACCTTTAGACAACTACCATGGCCTCCCTAAACATTCTTAATAATAATGGAACAAAAGTATCAGGAAATACCTTCCCTTGACAGTGCAACAGTCAATGCCTCTAGGGAAGTCTCTCCAGGAAGAGTGCTTTGTTTCAACTTAGATACAGAATTGTCATTAAAATGTAAGTAATATTAACGAAAATATCAATATCATAGTCCTATCCTCATGACGTCTAAAACTACACCACCTGCAACCACAAAATCTGCTTCAAATCCATCGAATCCCCTGAAGACCAGGTGATGGCATGTGTGGACAACATCCTCAAGGAGATTGGGCCATTGGAGACCAGGTATTGGCCTGATATCTCAGTAGAGACCTCCAGAAGCATTGTGACAGTGTGAAGAAAGTGTTACAAGCATTAATCACAAGGACTGGATTCATACTGATTGACAAAGTCAATAGATCACCAAGGGTATGAATAATTTTGAACATCACCCAGTTTGGATAATTCACCTTTTCTATTGTTATGCAAATGAGGTGAAACCAGCAACAGCATTCATTTGCAGATGATAACTAAATGTATTCAAGTGATGTGCAATTAAATTCAGTTAACCATTCATTTTTAGGAAAAATACAAAAAACTAGAATTTTCCAAGGGGTATGAATAATTTTGTTGTTAACTGTTAGTATGCCCTTGATACAGCTTTAACAATATTGCACTTTCAGTGTGCATTGAATTAGTTAATAATTTGTCAACAGTATAAACAAAATTGACACTCATTTGATTTCTACTGGAATGTATTCAGAAGATTGTTAACCCAGTATTCTCCCTAGTACATTCCACCCTTAGTGTTGATACCAAGGGTGAGGAATATCAGATAATAAAAACCATGTGAAGATTCTCTTTAAAAAAGGGTACTGACAAGGGTAATAAATCAGTCAATGCCTACTTCCAATCTCCAAAGTTGTTTTTGTCCTCCCAAACCAATTTCCTGGGATGTCATAAGGCCATATTTCACTCATTATGGACCAATAAATGTGTCAACGCATACTTTCAAACTGCAAATTTGCATTGGTGTTCTCTGATCAACCCCATGGGATTCTTTAAAGCCACATTTCTGTCAATTTAAACCAAGCATGAACTATTTTCTGCCCAGAAGCCTGTGCTAACCTCTTTTGCAAATTTTCAATTTCCTCTTGAATGACCTCAAAAGAGACAGCAGTAAGATCATCTCCATCATCATCTTCCTTGTCAATCTTATCATAGAAGTCAAAGATATCTGTTGGAATCTTCTGTGTCTCTCCTTGCTCTGCTCCAGTATCCATAGAATCAGCTGCTGCTTCGTTAGATTGCCCTTTGGAGTTAGGTGCATTCAACTGACAAAGAAACCATACAAGCATTCATCAATAGTGACAGGTTTAATGACCCTATCATTTACTCAAAAGTGTTCTAAAGTAGAAGTTCATACATTTTCTTCTTAATTACATTTATATATCATTAGAAAGCTTGAAACCCCAAGAATAAAATGTTTCTATTATCAAGTACTGACACAAAAGTGGGAAGGTGAAATAAGCCAGTGAAGATAATACTTCTGGAAAGAAGCAATGGGGAAGGACCGCCGATGAAAATGATCTGCCGAGTATGACGTATCCGTATGGAGGCACTGATCTCTACTGCATATTCATTAGCATTCACGCAGTAGTAGTGAACGTGCTTCCGTGACAAACTACACTGCTCGTAAGTTGGTATTTACACCGTTTTGTGCGTTTTTAACCTGTTCTGCAATTTAGCTTGCATACAGTAAAGTCTGACCGACAGGTTTCTGGGATTCTTTTCTTCTCTATCCCCCGTAATTATCTAAATTTTAACATTTTTGTGATGCGCTGCGATCGCAATGCACAGCGATGTTGGACAAGCTGTACTTGTCGTGCACATATGGCACGTACGCATAGCTGTGTGAGTGAGTGATCGAGTAGCAGGCTGGTACATTTTCATGGTAGTTTCAAGCATGATATAGGGCTAATATCACTATCATAGCTAACAAATTAATTTTTTGTTTTCATTCATGCAATGTATGAACGACAGGTTTCTGAGATATTTTTCTTCTTTATCCCCGTAATCAACTAAATTTTAACATTTTTGTGACAAATTTCGATCGCAATGCAGCAATTTTCGGACACGCTGTATACGTAAGTGTTGCATAGCCAGCCTTGTGTGAATTCTGAGTGAGTGATTGAGTAGCAAGCTGGCACTGGTTATATTTTCATGGTAGTTTCGGGCATATAGGCCTAATATCACGATCATAGTGAATAATAGATATATTTACAAAAAAATAATCCGCACATATTGCTGGAATGAAAAAAAAAATTTTATTCGCTATGATTGTGATATTAGTTATGCCTATAATATGTGCCACTAGTAGCATGAAAATATTTCCAGCCTGCAACTCGATTTATATACTCACGGCACACAGCTCTCTGCATGCCCCGTACGTATGCAGCTTGTCCAAATATCGCTGCAAAGAGGCAAAAAATAATTTAGGTGCTGGGTCAGGGATATCAACTCCCAACAACTTCAGTGTGCATTATACACCATACACGCGTTCAAAACCTACACAGTGACACCCATGCTATCTCCATGTGAAGCCTCAAGATTGTTGTGCGGGCAGCAGTCGGGGAGGAAGGGTCCTAGCGTAGGGCAGTATATTGCTGTGATCTAGTATTCCTTACAAATTCACCGGAAATCATTGATGGAATACCAAATTATCTCGTACAAACATCTCTAGATACACGGAAAACAACATGAGATTATCTTTAAAGGAGAATTAACCCCAGAATATAAATGTACTTATGTTCAAAGGTGTAATATATTGAATTTCTTAATCATTGGCCTGCATCACTTTAGAAATAAAATATCAGAAAAGGGTTTAAATCAAGACATACTTGCACACAGTATCATCTTTACATGGGGGCTGCCATTTTCTTTTCATATGGAGTTGTACATGAACCACTGGAAACTGTTCTGGTCAAGAAGATACTTTTAATCCTAGAGCTAAATTGCTTCTCTTCATTGCAAAAAATCCCCATATATGATGGAAAATACATAAAAGGTGTATACATATATACATATATTCTAAAATTTGAAATTTATAGATTTCTTTTTAAATTCTCTGGTTTTGCTAAATAGAAATCAATTTCTTTGGCTTGCCTGCCAGAGCAGAACATGATTTATACAACATGCATTCTGACTATTGAAGTCCATTATCTCAAAGCAGGTGAATGCATAGCTTGTCACTATTGGCATGATTGACGCTCGGGGAAAGTTATCATCCATAAATTTGAATTAATTTGCTACGTCGCGTACGTCATAGTATCACAAAAATAGATTTATATTTGTGACCCGGCACCACAAAACCACCAAAAAGTCGCAAAAAATAATTTTTCTGATTTTATCATATTTGGATAGAACAAAGTCTCAGCTTTAAAATGATATATGACTCATTATAATTGACACTTTCTAACCCTTTTAATTCAGCGAATGAAAGGAGCTTGTAAGAGATGTTTGCTGTTATTAAATAGGGAGGAAATGAGCTCTAAAGTTGGGGCCTATTCCAGCGAGCGGAGTAAGAAAACGAGAAAGTCGATAGAGAGTGAATCAACAGGCCATAGCACCCACTATGAATGAATAGTCGGATTACGTTGATATTTGGTCGGAGCGTTAAACATAGTTTATTCATTCTATTGTCAAGACTTAAAATTGTGAACTTGAGTCATTCAAAAGTTATTATGATGCAAATGAGTGTTCTAATGGCAGATTAGGCGTGCTTCGGTGGCCTGAAATGTGCACAAGACAATGCCTAAATCACTCTATTGGGGTATCTTTCTTTGTTCCCTGTTACATAATACTGGTTTGTTACCTGTGTAGTCCTTCGGTTATCATACACTGAACTTGTAATTTAGCCTATAATTAACTTAAATAGAACCTACTCTTTTTCTTGTTCACATAGATTAACCTATATGCAATTTGTTTTACATAGAACTTAGACACTCTCTCCTTGCTCACATGAATAAACTTGATCGTTCGTTAGCAACAAAATCCTTTTTTCCTTTTAAAACTGCTCTGTAATTTGCTTTCGCGGCTATTGATGATCTGTATTATATCAGTATGATGAGATTGATGAGAATTTATTCTTTCTATCAGTATGAAAATCATTAGGGAAAAGGTAATTTACGGCCCATGAGATTGCAGTGATTTTACAAGGGTGAGCGGTACCGATTTAAAAAAAAAAATCATATGGGAAGGCGAAGAATTAGGAAGAAACCGAAGCTGTGCGCAAAAAACTGGTCTAGAAAAACTGTTGAAAACTCATCTTCTACTGTGTTTTAAGCTTCCAGATTTTGATATAAGGTACAGAAAAGAACAATCTTTCAGAAAAACCAAAAGTCCGAAAATAAAATTTTCCAACCCAAATTTCTATTTCAGCTGTTTACACAAAATCACGGGTTGCGACTTTTTGGTGGTTTTGTGGTGCCAGGTCACATTTAGTAAAATAGTAATTTTCAAAGAAATATAAAACACATTTTTCATTTTTAGAATATATGTATATATCTGTTAAATATTTTAAATCTCAAATGGGATTTTGTATCAGGAAGAAAGACAATTTTTCATTTGGATTAAAAATATTTTATGTACACATCAAGAAAATGGCAGCCCCCGGGGATTGCTAGCAGACGATAAATTTTGCTGAGAAAATCTTGATTTATACTCATCTCGTATATTTTAATGCAAAACTACGTTGGGCAACAAGAAGGAATAGATTACATCTTTTGAATATAAGCACATTTATATTTTGAGGTTAATTCCCCTTTAACAAGTTTCTTTCCAATATCCTTCTTACTACCGAAACTGTACATGAGCTTTATAAATATGAAAGGGAGTTTTTCAAGAGTTTCTCAAACTATCCTGTGGGATTTGCTGATTTGATATGAGATGGGATATTATTCCATTCTTTGGTTGCAGATACAGCAAATGTGCAAACGCCAGCTTTCGTACTGAAAGGTCAGGAGAATGGTTATATGCACGTATCTAGTGGCGGATCCAGGGGGCAATTTTTTTTTTTTTTTTTTTTTGCTTCTCAGGGAATTATGGAGGGAAACTGGACCCCCATAATCCCCCCCCCCCCCACTGGGCGAATTTTCGAGAAGCTGGCAAAAAAAAAAAAAAAAGGGGTCTACCTTTTCCAAAAGTTGACAAACCTTCATTTGTGTGCCCCCCCCCCCCCTGTTACTCAATCCTGGATCCGCCACTGGTATCAACTATTTTTTGTCAATATTTGTGCCATACCTTCAGTACAGATGAGCCTCCTGCTGCCCTCTGGGATACAAGAAAGCCATCTTCATTTTCTTCTTCATCAACATCTGATCTGAGACGACATTGCTGTACTACTGGATCCTTCAACAGTCTTTGTAATACATCCTATCATATGACATACAAAATGTTATCTCGACTATTGTGCATCCAAAATACAAAGTGTAGCATACCAATATTCACCAAAGGCTTATCCCAATGGATTTAATATAACAATATTCACCAAAGGCTTATCCCAATGGATTTAATATAACAATATTCAACAAAGGCTTATCCCAATAGATTTAATATAACAATATTCACCAAAGGCTTATCCCAATGGATTTAATATAACAATATTCACCAAAGGCTTATCCCAATGGATTTAATATAACAATATTCACCAAAGGCTTATCCCAATAGATTTAATATAACAATATTCACCAAAGGCTTATCCCAATGGATTTAATATAACAATATTCACCAAAGGCTTATCCCAATGGATTTAATATAACAATATTCACCAAAGGCTTATCCCAATAGATTTAATATAACAATATTCACGAAAGGCTTATCCCAATGGATTTAATATAACAATATTCACCAAAGGCTTATCCCAATGGATTTAATATAACAATATTCACCAAAGGCTTATCCCAATAGATTTAATATAACAATATTCACCAAAGGCTTATCCCAATGGATTTAATATAACAATATTCACCAAAGGCTTATCCCAATGGATTTAATATAACAATATTCACCAAAGGCTTATCCCAATGGATTTAATATAACAATATTCACCAAAGGCTTATCCCAATGGATTTAATATAACAATATTCACCAAAGGCTTATCCCAATAGATTTAATATAACAATATTCACCAAAGGCTTATCCCAATGGATTTAATATAACAATATTCACCAAAGGCTTATCCCAATAGATTTAATATAACAATATTCACCAAAGGCTTATCCCAATAGATTTAATATAACAATATTCACCAAAGGCTTATCCCAATGGATTTAATATAACAATATTCACCAAAGGCTTATCCCAATAGATTTAATATAACAATATTCACCAAAGGCTTATCCCAATGGATTTAATATAACAATATTCACCAAAGGCTTATCCCAATAGATTTAATATAACAATATTCACCAAAGGCTTATCCCAATGGATTTAATATAACAATATTCACCAAAGGCTTATCCCAATGGATTTAATATAACAATATTCACCAAAGGCTTATCCCAATAGATTTAATATAACAATATTCACGAAAGGCTTATCCCAATGGATTTAATATAACAATATTCACCAAAGGCTTATCCCAATGGAGGCTTATCCCAATGGATTTAATATAACAATATTCACCAAAGGCTTATCCCAATGGATTTAATATAACAATATTCACCAAAGGCTTATCCCAATGGATTTAATATAACAATATTCACCAAAGGCTTATCCCAATGGATTTAATATAACAATATTCACCAAAGGCTTATCCCAATGGATTTAATATAACAATATTCACCAAAGGCTTATCCCAATAGATTTAATATAACAATATTCACCAAAGGCTTATCCCAATGGATTTAATATAACAATATTCACCAAAGGCTTATCCCAATAGATTTAATATAACAATATTCACCAAAGGCTTATCCCAATAGATTTAATATAACAATATTCACCAAAGGCTTATCCCAATGGATTTAATATAACAATATTCAACAAAGGCTTATCCCAATGGATTTAATATAACAATATTCAACAAAGGCCAATCTAAACAGGTTTATTACTCCAATAATCCATCATGGCCCATCTAAATATGATTAGCATTCCAATATTAAACAGAATTTTTATTTCAATGTGTTTAGTATTCACAAAGGCATATTTAAATATGTTAAGTATTCACAAAAGCATATTTAAATATGTTGAGTATTCACAAAGGCATATTTAAATATGTTTAGTATTCCATTAATCAACAGAGAAATATCTTAATTTGTTTAGTATTCCAATACCCCACAACGACTAATCAAAATATTTACACTAAACCTAGGACAATCTAAATATGTTTAAAAATAAAATTCCAATATTAAACAAATGCTTGTTTGAATAATTATGTTTAGTATTCAAGTATTCAATGAAAGCCAATCTAAATACCTTACTATTCGAAAGAAGGCTTATCCAAATATTTTTAGTATTCCAATATCTAACCGAGGTTAACCCTAATCCCATTTTTGGTTTGGTTTATTTCTTTGTTATTAGTTTATTTCATATACTTCAGAAATAAATTCTAAGAAAAAAAAAACAATAAAAACAATAAAATACAAAGAATAAAAACAATGAAATACAAAAGAAATATCTCTTTCTGTGGGTAAATCCGGGAATACTAATATGCTAATTCATGCAAATTAGTAATAGTTTTATCACCATAAAAAACATGGATAGGATGAATTACATCATTTGAAAGTAGTTTTACAAAAAACCTGAATAAAACCTGCAATTTTTCATGATTTTAGATGAAAATCAGATTTTCCCAAAAAAATTCATCAAAAATTTGCATATTCAAAATTTAAATGATTCTTTAAAAAAAAGTAATGTCCATTTTTTTTTTTTTTAAATCTTATTCTACTTGATATGTTTTAGGTCTATTCGTTGCCGAGATCTGAGGGGGGGGGGCAAAAAGGCCCCCCCCCCCCCCCCATGGACTTAAGTCCTCCAAATAACCCAATGGGATTAGGGTTAATCTAAACATTTTTATTATTCTCACATTTAACCAAAGCCAATCCAACAAGAAAGTAAGCAATGATTCAACTTACAGGAAATGGACTCTCTACAAAGTATCTGTTGTGCTTCAGAACTAGCTTCACCTTTCCATAGCTCAGTGTACATAACTACAAATAGATAACAAATAATCTTAAATAATGAACAAATAATCATAGTAATGAATCATTAATAACTTTCAATAGATACAAAATAGGCCCCGAGTCAAACGTTTAACCCCAAGTAGCAAAACTGTTTAGCATTTCCGTTTCGTTTAACCGTTTTTTTTTGTGTTTTTTTTTTAATGCAATTTGTTACACGAGTCCTGTTTTTGTATTTGTTGTTAAGTCTTTTAATCTTTAGATCGGCGCGTTGTTGCCGATACATTTCTGTTTCGATTAACAGTTTCTTACAAGAGTCCTGTTTTTGTTTTTGTTAATTCTTTCAATATTTGGATTGGCGCATAGACGCCGATTTCAATGTTTCAATTCACTACAAACGTCAAAATTGTTTTTATGAGTGTAAATCTATTTTTAGGTGTCTTTTCCATCAATGCAATGAAAGTTGAAATATTGGTATTCTTTATTCCTCATGTTTAATCGACTTCTCATCTCGAAAATTTATTTTGAACAATCTTTTTTTAGCATCTTGTCTTCATCATTTCTGCCATGTGCCCGTATGTCCACCGACTTATAAAAAAAATGAAATGTTAAATTGTGAATGTTAACGTTTTCAGTTAGGAATGCACATTTTAAATTAGAGCTTGATTTACTGATGATTATTAATTCGTCCACTTGTCATTTTCATCTTTATTATTGTGAAGTCATAATTTTTGTATTTAACGATTTTCATACTTTTTCAACTGAACGAAAAGGTTTAAATAAATGTAGCAAGTAGTAAAGAGTAGACTCGCCATTACCATGTCACTATTAATGATAATTTTTTTATTTGCTCCAATTTTGTTTAAATCGTGAAACGGCAAAAATAAGAAGTACAATTATCTTACCTTTTGGTGGGTCTACTTCTGTCGTTGCTCGACGTCTCTAAACTTTTTAAACGTCAGGAAGTCGATTCCTATTTTTTTCTATAGTTTACTAAACGATTCAATTTTTTATCGTCCAACTTATACCTGATGTGACCCGCGACCTTCATTTCACGTGTCGAATTTGACCGTTTCGACTTTTGTGTTAAAGTTGACTTGTATTCAGTTTAAGATTAAATAGTGCACTTTCTAATATTACAGAAAATATCATTCACTTTTCACATTTTCCTATGTTCATTTTTTAACCTATTATAAATCAAGTTTTTACTGCTTAAAAATATTTTTGTTTTCCAAGATTTATCGAGATTGCACAGTATGCTTCTTGTTTGTAAAATGAAATGTCATACAAATAAATTCAATTCTCACTGTCTTGTGTTGCGTGCAAACTTTGGTCCGATTGCTTGATAGAAATGATTGAAGTCTTGAAAGTGAATAACATGATTGTTAACAATGTGATGAGGATTGAAAATCATAAAAATTTGGTGCAACAAATTTGTTAACGAGCACTTCTCTGAATCTGATAAGTTCGGTCACTTCAGTGTTTATTACATTTGAGGCATTTCCGAAATTTCCTGATTCCCAACAAACTTCCCCTTGCTTGTGTGCATATCAAATCCTATCAACCAAACATGACCTACGATATGAGAGCATGCTGCAGCTGGCTGTTGTTGAGGGAGTGAACGCGTGTCATGAATGTTTAATGAATATTCATCTATTTCATAAATGACTGACATGTGATTCGTTCAGTCCGCGCTACCAAGCCATGGGCACAGAGTCTCAAAGCCACGCCCTCGCTGTGATGTATTAGTATCATGAGCAGGAAAAGATAATAGCCCAGTTCTTTGTGGACAACCCATTGTTCTATGACATGGGGTGCTCGGAATACAAAAAATAAGGTGAAGAGACGACATCTGCTGGGGGAGCTGGCCAAGTCTCTTGGGTTTGAAGGTAAGATTTTAAACTTTTTAAACGTTTTCTTGCCCTTATATTTCATTGAAATGGACATCTTTTGGTCATGTACATTTTCCTGTGCTTTGAAATGTACATTTTTATAAGGTTTCCTTTTGTACTCTAAACAGCCGAGATTTTCAAACACTTCAGAAACATTCGGAGAGACTTCCACAAGCTGAGGGAAGGCCAATGGCAAGTCTGGCTACGGCGCCTCCAAACCTTCACCCCCTCTTGTTCTGTTTGACTCAATGAAATAGTTTGTGGAGGGCTATAAAGTTTGAAAAAAAAATACAATACAGCTATGGTTACCAGTTTATCATCACAAAAGTCTACTTCAATCCGAGAATATGCAACTGCCAAGGGACACTTCCTGCATCAGAGTTGAAGTACGCCTTGAAGGTTGTGCGTAGGGATTGGCCGGCTGCAGGGGCGCATGGTGCATGGGCTTGGTACTCCATGCCCCAGGCACCATTTGTTTCTGGTCATCTTCTTCATCAGCTTCACGTGGCGCGAGACCATAACGGGCCCTCAGGAGATTGTGCAGTGTAAAGGCAGGCATTGCTGATTGTCGTGGCTCGGTCTGGCTCTACATCCAACTTTGTCAGCAGGCACCGGAAGCACTTGGCCATGATGCCGAAGCGGTTCTGCACCACTCATGGGTCGAGATAGCGTTTGAAGTAGGGCTTCGGCATGAACTCCTGGGAGGGGGAACGCATAGTTTAGTTTCATCCTTATCATAAGATAAGATTTATTTCCAATTCCCCCAGGAGGAAAAACCCTGTGTCCTGATTGCCGTTGGGCAGGGGTTCGGGAGGCGGAAAGCCGATGGTGCCAGTAGTGAGAGAACGGAGGAGCCCGAACCTGCAGAAAATACCGCAGTCAGACTCGGAGCCCGGTGAACCGACGTCAGCCCAGAGAGCCTTGTATTCCCCATAGTGAGCCGGCTTCCGGATGGCCACGTGCTTGCCGTTAAGCGCTCCGCAGGCATGGGGAAAGTTCCAATGATCTTGGAAGACCTGGGCCTTGCGCCGCCACTCATCAGGGGTGGATGGGGTGGTGAAAACTTCCTACCTGTATTCGTCAACAATGGCCTGGCACACCTCGGGGATGAAAATAGAGATGGTGTTGTGGGCAACCCGAAAGCTGAACTCCCGGGACCGGAAAAAGTTGCCCGTGGCCAGGAAGTGGAGGGTGATCGTGAGCTTCAGGCCAGGCTACAAGGGATTTTTGCCTCCGCAAAAGATGAAACAAAAACAAAAATCTATATTTTATATATATTTTTCGCTCACTACAGCCCCACCTATATACTTGTATACATTTTTGTTTCTCGTATAAACAAGGCTCGCAAGATATATTTCATGGTTTTGCATAATTTAAGCATTACCAGGTGATTACATGTCACTTGATCATTCATCTAAGACTAATGCAGAAAAATTTAGTAAGATTCAACATATGGTTCATTGAAATATTCAAATTTAAGGGTATTTTCCATGGAATTGCTTGGGAGCATATTTGCTTTGAGTTTTTGATTTTATTTTAAATGCCAAACTACTTACTTTTAACTCTTCTCGATCCTTGGACCAACCCGCTGTACCAGTTTGAAGAACAGATCTGGCTCTACCCAGAGGAAGAACTTGAAGTCTGCCGGATTTTTCATTCTGTGCTCATTCATGAGCTGCTTGTATTGGTCATAGATTGGACTCCGGGCAATCCACGGCCTCACCCAATATCTTCTTCTTCTGCGCAGGAGCTCCGCACATCCGACCAGGGCTGCCAGGGCAAGATTGTTATGGTAACGGTCATACACCACCCTCTCCCTCAGGCGGGCAAAGTGCTGGACTTGTGGATCTCGCTGTAGTAGCCGTTGAGGTGGAATCAAAGGCATCTCACATGCAGAGCAAAAGCGTTGTTATTGATGGCCAAGTCGCAGTCACATATATAGCCAGGTCGCTCAAGAGAAATTCCCCACAGAGACCAGCGGGCTGCCGCCGGTGCGCCTACGGAACACCTGCAGATGCCCTGCCAATCACCGGCCAGCTGCCGGGTGATTTCTTAAAAATCGGCAGGTGGCCGATGGAAGATCGTCCGGGAATCGTGGGTCATCATTCGGTCCCTGCTAGGACGCAACACGGACAGATCCCCCAATGTCACAGAGTTTTGACCTAAAATCGACCGGCGACAGACAGGGAAATCGACAGGGCATCGCCGGGGCTTTACAGCCCGCTCGACTTCTCTAAATTGTTGGGCGATGCCTAAATTCCAGCGGTGCCTAAGCAGGCTACAAATCGGTCGGTCGCTGCCCTGATTTGTGACCAATGCATGCACAAGTCGTATTGTTTATATTTCCCTGTTATGTGTCTGAGCTGCGAGAATGAGCTAGCTATTTTAGCCGATGTTCAGATACATGTATAATTTTTTTTTTCAATATCTACAGGTAAAACCATGTCCAACCGTTTTTGAAAGTGTGTATGTGTACGTGCTTTACCATCTTTTCATAAACATGATAGATCTTTATTGGAATGAATGAAATACTCGAAAATTTACATGTAAAAAACATGTATTTTCAACATCTAAAAATACATACTGGTTCAACGAAACCGCCCGTTAGAGTAAATGTTTAAACCTTTAGAATTTTAGCAAAAAAAGAACGTAATGACTCGGGCCTAATACAAAATGTTTCTTGATTTAAGATAAATGTAGTTCTCTTCACTATACTGCTACATTCTCTTAAAAAAAAAAAAAAAAAAAAGAACTTGGACCTTTGAAATTAACCAAAGTACACCAAACACATAAATCACCATCATGAGTATAACAATTTGAGAAGTCAAATTTCTAAACAAAATAATACACACAAGGAAATTCCACAATCTTAAACAGAGTACGAGTATAATCCTTGTCCATTTAGCATGTTGTAAGAACTTTAACACACATCCCATAGGAAAGAGTGGTAAGGATTACCTTGATGAATTCTACAATGCCGTTAGGGATAGTAGTCTTGCTTAGTCTTCTCAAGTATTCTATGATGTCACTGGTTTGTAGACCTACAGACACCGCAGCGTACAAGGAATATGCAGTCAGTCTGTAAAGAATTACAATCTACAATGGTTTTAATGTGTCGAATACTGTGATGTATTTATTACCTTTGCCATAGGCGTAAGTCGAAACGGTTCCCAACCCGGTCCCAGCCCATCACGCTGAAACCCTGGGTATTTCCAAACTAATTTTTAACACTAATATATTGCAATACAGATCTTCAAACATGCAATAGACCTGTTTACTAAGTGATTCAAATTTATGGATGTTTCTTTCCTGGGGCCCTAGTAACGAGGTATTCCATTCCTGTTATTAATGAATGAACTACAATACTTGGAATCCAGTTTTCATACATTACTTGTTGCTATGTCTGACAAGCCTCTGGCAAGTTTTCAGGTTGTCAAGAACAACCTTTGTTTCAAAAGTATGCATAAAATTTGAATAACTTAGTAAACAGGTCTATTTACAATCTGAATATCAATGTAATCCAGTTATATTTGCGGTAGTAATAAAAATAAAACATTTAGAAGTAGAGCCAAAGGTTTCTTTGTGCCCTGAAAAGGAAGACTGAAAGAGGAAATCAAGATTTGTGGTACCGTGTGCATTCAGAAATGAAGTCAGAATGTGAGTCACTGGTGCCCAGTGCGCTTGAATACAGCCCTAGACCTTTAATAAACACAGACGAGGGTCGAATATAACTCACGTGATCGGGTCAAAGTAAGCTTGAAAACAACTAAAAATACCATGTAAGCAACAACAAAAACAAACTAGACATTTAATTCGTCACTGAGACGAATTAGGTGATCTGTCTTTTGATCTTAATACTTTTGACGAAGACGAATGACAAAATGATAATGTGAAGGATGAGGTTGATATCACGATGAGATTAATTATAATGAATCTATTAACGATTTTTATGATTTCAGCCTTTTCCTAGCATTTTCAATTCGTAGGCTCTACTACCTACCTCAGTGAAATAGCGCCCCCTTTGTTTCAATGGGGCATAAAGTGTGTGAAAATGAATTTTGGATGATTGGTGGATATCATGACAGTGATGATGATAATAATGATAATCATCATTATTATGAATATCATCATGACAGTAATGATAATGATGTTGATGATAATCATGATGATCATCATTATATCATCATGACAGTGATGATAATGATGTTGATGATAATCATCATCATGAATATCATAATGACAGTGATGATAATAATGATAATCATCATCATCATCACTATGAATATCATCATGACAGTAATGATAATGATGTTGATGATAATCATGATGATGATCATTATATTATCATGACAGTGATGATGATAATGATGTTGATGATAATCATCATCATCATGAAAAGCATAATGACAGTGATGATAATAATGATAATCATCATCATCATCACTATGAATATCATCATGACAGTAATGATAATGATGTTGATGATAATCATGATGATGATCATTATATTATCATGACAGTGATGATGATAATGATGTTGATGATAATCATGATGATAATCATGATGACCATGACTGAAATGACATTGACCTTAGCCATGCCAAATATGAAAGAGAGATGACATTTCGTGAAGAAGATACAATCATTAGTTGATTTTTACAAAATGGCGCCTGGATGACGTCACAATAATCTGATGACCTTGAAAAAGATGCGGGAACTTGACCTTATTAGGACTGATGACTGACAAAAATTTGAAGATAATTGACTAAGCCAATTTTGAGAAATTGTGATATCAAATAGGACGATTTGATATTGCAGGATACTTGGGAGATAAACCCCATAGCTCTAATACACGACAGGGAATCAAAATTTCCATAGGGTTGTACACAAACTACTGCACATTACTTTCTAATAGACATAACATGGAAAATAAGGCAGTTTATTACATGATTTGTGATTGTTTATGTTATAATAGTCGACGAGGATGGTCAAATGACAAGCAAAAACAAGCAAAAAAAATAAAAAATTATGGACCCACCGGGGATCGAACCTGGGTCACCTGCATGGGAGGCAAGTGCTTTGACCAATAGACCAAAACATTTCCCATAGAGAAAACACGTACACGAAAAACGGGATTCTCAAATCACATATTGTACTTAAAAATTGGGCATGATGCCGACATCTGATCAAAATGTGGAGACCACACTTGTAAAAGCTTATAGTCTCAGCTACAACATATTAAAATCTGGAAGGAAATAGACCAAGAATAACTGAGATACTGCTCAGAGAACGATGTCATGTAGATTCATCATTCAAAAAAAAATCATCTTCCATAGACATAACATGCAAATAGGGAAAATTCTGACAAGTCGTTTTTAATTGAAAATTTCACTGTAATGACGTCATCAAAATGAAAAACCGTGGTAACTGATCTTGTAGAGAATTGTCTCAGCTATAACATATCAAAATTTGGAAGAAAATCGACCACTTATTACTGAAATATTATCAAATGAATACAAAAATGATGACATCATTTTTTCAAAATCATTTTTTTGAGTTCATATGCAAATATGATGACGTCAGACCATGCGATCGGCAAAAATTCTGCATGAATTCAGATCTACAACTCCCAGGCTTTCAGATTGTGTAAAGAAATTGGGGGGTTTCCAAGGTTTCCGAGGGGTTGACGAGCTATGGCGGATTCTAGATAGGCATGTTTTTACCACTTTTTACATTAGAATGTCCATTGACGCGCGCACGAATTTGAAACTTTGACGCACGCGTGTGGCATTATGGAAGGTCGAGAATGACTGTAAATAGTTGGAAATTGTCAAGAACAGTGTCAGGAAGACAAACCATGCGAACCATTACGTTATGTACGCGCTGCTCGCGCGCATAACGCGCACACGGACGCGCATGGACGGAAAATTTTTAAATGCTTAAATGTCCTGAACCATACTCTAATTTGATTAAAAAGTGATTTTGAGCATTTTTAAATTTTGACGTGCGCGTCATGATGCGTGCACGGATTTTGATGACATTTTCTGTTGACCCTTGACCTGAAGTTCATGTGTGTCAAATATGGTTCATTTTTGACAACTCGTTATGAAGATATGATTGATAATGTGATTTCACAAAATGGCGCCTGGATGACGTCATGATGACCTTGAAAAAGATTTTGGAGCTTGACCTTATATGACCTGATGACTGACGGAAATGTCATGAAAATTGACTGAAAAGTTTTTGAGATTTCGTTGCAACAAGAAAGTGGGAGAAAATAAAAATAAATAAATAATAATAAAGAAAGAAAATTCTGACGAATACAATAGGTGATCTGTCACTATGACAGATCACCTAAAAATTACTGTAAATCAATACTTTGCTTTAGCAAAATGTAGTGTGGGTATCCGTAATATCTCAAAGAAACTAGAAATGTCCATTGCCGCGCAATATGAATGTATCTCCCGGCAATGGCAGCAATGTTTGCATCATCCTTTTGTTTGAAGGAAGGACAAAGAACCTCCCCCCCTCCCCTCCCTCAAACAAAATGATGGCATAGAGATTACCACCAGTGGCCCGAACTATTATCAACACTAGGAGCAGCATCATTAAACAATGTGTGTAGATTAGAGTAACTATAATGCATTTCTATAGAAAATTTGAAAGAAATCTGTCAAGAAATGTGACCTGCAGAGCGCACACCAGATATTAGGGGTGGGAATTTCAGGGTTTTTTATTTTCAGGTACCCGTCCAATAATCAATACTTGACCCCTAAGAGGTATATAAAGTAGACAAAAATTCTATGATTCATGGTTTCCTGCAGCCGTCAAAAAACATGACATGAATATAAACACATGGGACTGATTACAGTGAAAAAAGTCATTAAAATGCAAAATAAATTAGTTCAAATACTTCATTAGACAATCACTACAAGTGGTAAACAACAGTACAAAAATGAAAAATTCAAATCTTTACAAGAATGATGAAATCTAATTCCAGGTTTTGGACTTTCAAAGTTTGTTTTACCTCTTTTGGTTAGTAAACAAATCTTTCGGCATATTATTTTGGTTAGTTTAAAAAGTATTAAGCTAACTATATGGTATTTGAACATAGAGGGGGCTGGACCACTGTAAATCTCAGGACTAAGAATTAGCTACACATACATGTAGTGCTGGGTAGATCTCTAGGCAGTCTAGCATAAAATTGAGTGGGGAATTAAAGTCCGAAATGCTTGAAATAAACATCATGAAGGAAGATTTTAGTATTTGATGATTAATTGCTGTTGATGACTGATGTCAAGATATCAACTAATATATGACCTTTGACCCTATAAAAGATGGAATACTGGGGGCAGCATCACCAAAAACTGTAGAGGTCTAGAGTAATCTATGATGGACCTCCCTACAAAATCTGAACAAAATCGGTGGACAAATGTGACCGCCAGACTGCATGCAAGACAGCAACAAAAATATGACATTTGATCCTATAAGCAGTGGAATACTGGGGGCAGCATCAGCGAACACTAACGATGTGTAGATTTTACTAAATTTGAAAGAAATCCGTCAAGAAATGTGGCAGTTAGAGCGCACACGTATAACCTTTGACCCTATAAAGGACGGGAAAATGAGGGCAGCATTATCAAAAAGTATAAATATGTAGATTGTACCAAGATACACCTCCATACAAAATTTGAAAGAAATCAGTCAAGTAATGCAGAAGAGTGCACGAAATAGACAAATGACCTTTGACCCTATAAAGGACAAAACAATGAGGGCAGCATCACCAAAAAGTAAAGATGTGTAGATTGTACCAAGATACATCTCCATACAAAATTTGAAGGAAATCCATTACGAAATGTGGTCTACAGAGTGCACTCACGCCATCCTCCAAAGTATGACCTTTGACACTATAAAAGACAGAACACTGGAGGCAGCATCACCAAAATCAATAAGCCTCTAGATTATACCAAGAAATGTAACCGCCAAAGCGCACACAATCCATCCACCAAACTATGGTCTTTTACCCTATAAAAGATGAAACACTGGGGGCAGCATCACCAGAAATTATAGGTGTGTAGATTATACCAAGATACACCTCCATACAAATTTGAAAGAAATCCGTCAAGGAATGTGGCAGTTAGAGCGCACACAAGAATATAATGCGGCGGCAGCAGCGGCGTAAGGCTGCTGAATCCAAAGTATCCTCCGGCATTTTGCCGGGGAATACAATAATTGATATTTGAAGATTATGAGTGCACTTCATATCGAGATTAAGCAGCCATATTCAACATTCTTCTGAGTGCTAGACCGCAGATGGCAGCAGAGAGGAAAAATAAAATGTGGCACTAGATCTGATGATCAGCCATCACGTGATGCTACGCAGAACAATGTCCAATATGGCTGCCTAATCTCGATATGAAGTGCACTCGTAATCCTGATACATGTATTACGGATACCCATACTAGTTTTCGCCAAAGAAAAAAATGTTTTACGTTAACTTGTCGCTTACGTTAAAGCTTACTTTGATACGATGATGTCAGTTACATTCGACCCTCTTCTGTGTGTATTATGGTCTAGGGCTGTATTAGAACGTGCGCACTCACGAAGCTTGATTTCCTCTTTCAGCCCTCATTTTTAGGGCACAAATAGACCTTTCGCTGTACTTCTAAATGTTTCATTTTTATTCCGAAATGTTATTCATCCCGGGTAAAAGCATTGTTTTTATTTTATTTGGATTCAGTAAATGTCCTCTACGCTGCATTATTAGGTTACCGGTAGCAATTTTACCTTGACTCCCGTCACTGCATACACTCAAATTTTTTGTTGTAGGGAATTCCGTTCGGGTACCCGGTCCCCGCCCGAAATTTTCGAGTCAAACCCGGGTTTTGAAAAACCTGTGATGACTCAGGCCTACTTTGCCAATACACTTGTCAGTGAGAATTTGCCCTTGGCATTTTTCTCTGTAGTTCCACATTATTTTTAATACCAAGGGCACTGTATCCCTGGGTCTTCATTCTGGTTATGACACAGTAATTAAAACAGATAAGCATTTATTCTCTGGTCTAAATGTACATACGATACCTGAGATAGTAAGTAAAATTACTTGCGTTCACAAATGTACGTCTCGGGTCAACATACTGGTTCTAAAATAGCAATAAGACTTACTTTAATAAACTCATTAAGTTTACTCTCTGGTCTTCTTGGTTCTTTAATAGCGTTAATTTTACTTGTGTATGTTCTCTGGTCTACATTCTGCTTCTGAGACAGTAGTTAGACTTTTACTTGTGCACATGAATGTTCTTCTTCTAAAAACAGGAATTAGACTTACTTGTACTCGTGAATGTTCTCTGGTCTACATACTGGTTCCGAGATAGCAATGAGGAAGTCATGTGCATGTTTGTAGACTGGTGAGAAGGACTCTAGAAAGACATGTCCATCAGGGGCCTGTCAATGATCAGAGGACATGATCAAAATTACTCATACATATTTGAGGTACTGTCCAAGTCATACATGTATATTAGCATACTCCATGTATCTGAGTTGTACATGTATATCTGTATCTGAAATTCATATTACCTCACATATAAAGTCACATTTATACGTATAATATATATATTTATAATTCACTCATCCGAAATGTGAGATGTTTGATAATTTTCTTAGCTGAAATTAAATGCATATCTGAGACACTAAATTGATCAGAGATGTGAAAAATTACACAGTGTCAATTCTAAAAGGAAGGACAACCATGTCATTTTAACATTGCACAACAATCACGTCCTATGTCTGCATCTCTGCATCAATATGTATTCCTATAGTGAAGACTGTATTTGATGTTTGTGGCCTGTTTTGTTTCATCTAAATCACATACATGAAGTTACACGCATTTGCATACATGGTGCTTTGTTAGGCATAGGCCTCGAACCATACTTACCAACCACAATGGTCTTGAACTGTGGTCCTTCTTGAGCTCCATCTGAGTGCGGTAATCTTTAGCACCAAACTCATCCTCATCACCATCCTCCTGGTCCTCTACCTGACGACTGGCATTCTTGGGAATGAAAGTAGCTAGATTCATAAAAAAGAATGAAATGAGAAAGATAGATGCAGTAAGAGATATTGAGTGATATGGAAAGGGAAAGAAATGCATTGAATGACAGAGGTAGACAGATCAAGAAAGAGAAATGTGAGAGAAATAAAGAAAAGATATTATTGAAAGAGATAGAGAGAGAGATAGAGATATAGTGACAGAGATAGACAGAGAGAGGGAGGGGTCATTTTTCTAATATATTTCATTATACAGTGTGAGTCAATAAAAAGGAAACCCATATTCAAGCCCCAATATCTTAAAACAAAGCAAAATCAGGAAGAAATGATACTTATCTGCTATCCAAGGATGGATTTCATTGATCAAGGTGTCAAATTAAAGGAAACATAATGGGCTATAATGTATCTTTTATTAAATATATATTGATGGCAACAATATTAGGGTTAAATCTGGGTTTCCTTTTTATTGACTCAGACAAGTTGTATATGTGACCTAGATTGGACACACGTTTTTCTATGAAAAAGATCTATTTCTTCATCAACAACCATGAAAATTGAACTTTACAGAAATATCAGTTCAAATCAAATGGGTTAGGTGCTAAAAAAGGTATTTACATAGTATGATCAATTACAAATTTAAAAATCAATAATTTATTTTTATTTTTCTTATCAGAGTTTCCTCAAACATTCACTATCTGTTCTCTCATTCTCTGCTTTTAACAAAACCAACTTATTTTTAGAGAGGACTACCTCTTTAAAGTGCACCGATCACCAAGTTTTTTTACTCTGAAGGTAGGGGTTCTAGGGGTTCAAACGTTGATTCTATAAAGGTATATTGCAAGTTGAAATACACTCCCAATAAACAATACAGCGACTTGTGAGGAGACTAATGGTCTCACCCATATAGAATAAGGACCTGTGTGGAACGTAACTCTCCTTAACCGTTAACCCGTAGAAGGCCCGGTAAAGTGTTTTGAGGTTGATGTTATACATTCTAGCTGTACACAAATTATTTTTTTAAGGTGGTTGGTGCACTTGGTAAAAGATGGAATGAGAAAGCTACAGAGCATCCAAGTGTATCTCCAATGGCAAATTAGCAAGCCAATTGGCCAAATAGTGGGCTATTTTGTGAACAAACAGTGAAGTAGCCCACTATTGGGGTCTCTACCGCGAGTTACATGTAGCTTCAGCTAATCGTGATTGGGCTAATTTCCTTAGAGTGGAATGGACTATTTGAAAACTCCGGCTTGTGGAGACAGGCTTATTGTGCTACATACCATCAGCTCCTTGTGAGTCCTCATTTTCAAAGTCAGGAGACTCTGTTCTCAACTTCTTTGATTTTTTTGATTCTGAAAACAAACAAAAATACATACATTGCTCAGGGCCCATATCCAATTCTGTACTACTTCCAAAATAGTATAATTTTACTTACTATGTAGTTTACTGTTGAGATAAAATACTTAAGCAACTTCGGTATTCATTTGAATCTTTTGGCCAAGTATTTTAGCCTAAGTATAAGAAAGCTCACTAGTAGGTTTTAAGGGTAGGTCCACCCTGGTATGAACTTGATTTGAATAAAAGAAAAAAACAGGAGAAACAGATTAGTAAAAATTTTAGAAAATCTGCCGAGAAATAAAGTTATGAACTTTTGAAGTTGTAATCAAACACAATGTGGCAGCTTCGTGACATATCTTGCGAGCTCTTCTCCATTTGCTCAGTACAGAAAATCTGGTAAGTTTTCATTTTCTTATTTTTTTTGATGGAATAGATTTGTTTCATACTGGTTTTGTGTAAAACATATGAATAATCATGATATCTAAGGTGCATGTATGATTGAATGTTTTCTTTATAGAAAATGGAAATTAATAATTTTTTTGGTACAGGGCAAATGAGAGAGGAGCTCGCAAGATACGTTATGGAGTTGCCAATTTGCATTTGATTGATTACAACTTCAAAAATTCATAACTTTCTTATGTCTTATCATATTTTGCTCAAACTTCACTGATCTGTTTCTTAAATTTTTCAGCTTCTTTTAAAACCAATGTGTAATCAGGGTCAACTTTCCCTTTAAGCCAATTACCTGATTAGCAGGTATGTGGCTTTCATACAAAATTATACAATTGCCCATGTAATGTGACAAATCTATTGCACATTATTTTGGACTGGCTGTGTGACGTCACAATGGCTATCACTCAATATTTTGCCTCAAAGTAGGTTTGCTAAATTAAAGTACTTAAATTTTATCTAAATACAGGCTAAGCCAGTTCACTTAACCAAGACAAATGCTTAGTAATTTATTTACTTTAATAATGCGTGATTCAAACTGAATACCGGCCCTGAAAGCTTAATGTATAACTACATCAAAGTATGCAAGTAATTGTAAGCATAAATAACAATAGCTTCATTTATATTGCGCACGTATCCATCCCAGAGGATGCTCAAGGCGCCTACAAAGGAGTATTATGATCCTGGCTTTAGCCCAGCTTCCCTAAGGCGCTGCAAGCATTCAAAGAATAAATTCCTACCCGGTACCCATTTACTACACCTGGGTTGAGAGTGGCAAATGTAGATTAATTTCTTGCCAAAGGACATTAGTGCCGCGGTGGGACATGAACCACGAACCATGAGATCCACAGTCTGGAGACGTATCCACTAGACCACGACACCTCTAAAGCAAGAGGCCTTTCGAAAAAAAATATTCCAATCTAGAGCAAATCGAGATACTTGTTCTTTATTCAGATATTACTTTCACTTTATAGAAATAATGCAGTAAAAATTTCAAGTTGCTTGTATCTCTTTTTTTTTAGTTCATGTGAAACCACTTGCTGTGAATAGAAAAAATGAGGGGTCAACCAAGTTTGTAGTGTTAGTAAAACTAGAGTTATGGCAATTTTTCTATCACAAAAAAGGCAAATATATACATTTGTATATATACAAAATGAGGCAAAACCCTGTGACCATAGAGTACCTTGAATACATGCTGTAAATGTATATATTTTTAACATATTAAACAGGTACAATCTAATAACTTGAGGACACTGTATTTTGAAAGTTTTTAACAGGGTTCACACCAAACCTTCCAGAATTTTATTGGACAATCGTCAAAAAATAAAAAGCAAATGTTACGCATCGTCAAGGTAAATACTAATTATACATTCAAAATGGCCGCCATTTGAAAAATAACTGCCAAGTGACCAAGTCTAATTTAATCAAATGAGTAGAACAATTTGAAAGTGTAAACATCAAAATTAATGTGTTAGAGTTTGCTTTTATCTCAATTGAAAATGAAAGACACTTTCAGGAACTATTCATATTTTTAATATAATATTCAAAATGGCCACCATGTAGAAAAAATGTGGCAAAAATGAGGTCAACACAATAAAATGACAGAAAACAAATCACAAATACTTGAAGCTCATGTTATTTCATTTATTTATTATTTGCTGTATGAAATTGGATCTTTTCAACATATATTTCAAGTAAACTAATACACTATTTTTTTCTTCCAGGTTGGCGTTGACAGAAAGCCTTGACCAAACTTCAGAAATTATGACATTGGTTATCAGTTCTGGCTTTAAGGTGCTAAATGCACCAGATGGTGTTGTATTGTAAGTTCAGCTGCAAGAGCCATGTGATCTGGACAAAAAAATAAAATGAATAAAAGGTTAAGTGTAATATCCTGTTTGGCATTATTTTTTCATGTAGTGTCTCTTGAATCCATTTATGCATGAATCATATTAATAATGTTCACTAATATCTGCAAACAATCTGCAAAGACAGGTACAAAAGCTTTCAAATAAATTAAAACAAAAAAATTCAGGTGTGGGGGTCATGGACCAGTAAAGGCAGGCTTCATTTCAAACACCACTCTTTTTTATACTTTAAAAGTGAATTTAAGAAGAAAATAATAATCAGGGGTGGGGGTTACGGACCAGTAAAATTAAATTAGGGCAGGCTTTATTTCAAACACCACTCACAAAAGTTCAAGAAAAATAAATGTCTTGGTGTTTCTTGTTTAATTAAACAAAAAAAAAAATGAACAAGTCAGGCGTGCCAGTGATATAAGCCCTACCATACCCTAATCCTAAACCCTACTGTAACCCCAAGATCACAATTTAAAAGAGAACAACAAAAAATGCCCAAAGTCTGCTGATTGTTATCTTCATTTAATTGTCTCTAACACAAATACCCCCTATATTCTTCTGTATGCATAGGGCTGTTCCATTTTTAGAACGGGTAACATCATTGAAATGGCCAATGTTGATGTACACAACTATTGACGATATTAAATAATTTAAATTCATCAAAGCTCTAATTTTACTTAATTATCATTCAAAAGTATCATAATATGTATAAAAAGCAGTTATATGTCGTCTAGCTAGGGTTTACTTCTACACAACCATGTACGTTTCAGAATTCAGAGATCACCTTCCAAAATTTTCAGATTTTGGCGTCGTACCACCATTGACATGACATATCTGAAGCTCCGTTAGATTTTCGGCATTGTCTTTTTCGTTAAACAGCAAGTTTTCTAGGATAATAAAACCATGCTAATTTTTATAATTACTCTTTCAAAGCTTGTGAATAACATCTTTAGTACGTAATCGACGGTCAAACTCACAAAACTGAAAATAAAATGAGCACTTACTATAAAGTCTCCATGTACACGAACTAGGCAGTAGATTAATTTTTTTATTGCCATGTTTGGTATCCAACGAGAGCTTACGAAGTGCTGATGAAACGGGTACTTCTGGGTATGAGCCACATCACCAGCTAACGCTACAACGGGATTAATCCGCCGATGCATGAATCGCCCTGGGGAATCCCCAGCGATTGAAATGTGTGTGTGTGGCAGATCGCGGTCACAGACTTTCAACAACAAGGCATTAGCGATAATGTGTCTCGCCCACATGCAATAACTAGAAATATCGTGATCTCTGTTGCCATGCAACAGGTCCCCCAAGTGCATCTGCATAAGTTATGCTTGCATATATCTACATTACTATTTGGAAAGTGACGTTTACAAAGTTATGTCATAAGAGAGTCTTGCGGGTAAACTATGTTTGACCTGAAATGACCTTTGACCTTACCACGTGACCTCTGATGGCAGCATAACATGCAGGTCCCCCAAGTGCTTCTAAAACCCAAGTTTGGTTGAAAAGTGAGTGATGGTTGCAAAGTTATCTGTCATAAGAGGGTCTTGCAGGTAAACTTTAACGTATGACCTTTGACCTTATCATGTGACCTCCAACGGCACCATAACATGCAGGTCCCCTCAGTGCATCTACAACCCAAGTTTGGTTGAAAAGTGAGTTATGGTTGCAAAGTTATGTCATAAGGTCTTGCAGGTAAACTTTAACGTATGACCTTTGACCTTATCATGTGACCTCCAACGGCACCATAACATGCAGGTCCCCTCAGTGCATCTACAACCCAAGTTTGGTTGAAAAGTGAGGGACGGTTGCAAAGTTATGTCATAAGAGAGTCTTGCAGGTAAACTTTAACGTATGACCTCAAATGACCTTTGACCCTATCATGTGACCTCCAACGGCACCATAACATGCAGGTCCCCTCAGTGCATCTACAACCCAATTTTGGTTGAAAGTGAGTGACGGTTGCAAAATTATCTGTCATAACGTTTGTGTGACGGACGGACGACATTTGGATCCCTTAGTCTCGACTTCACCTCCAGTGGGCGAGACAAAAACCGCATATCGCGAAACGCGCCGCCACCGGTGATTGTAAGGGATCTGCCTAGTAAAGACTAACATTTTCATTCCATATCAGATGTTACGGAAGCATTACATTGCCTGGGGGCTAGACTACATGTTCAAAGCAATTTGCATCATATTTTTACACAGGAGATCCTGTAGGTTAAATCCTGTAGATATATAGTATTGTACGCATGGCTCTATGCGAGCAGTTGATGTGACCAAAATTAGAATAAAAATAATTTCAGCGAGGAGCATGTAGTCACTCTTTGTAGTCGCAGTTCGCAACGCTAGAGAAGGCCTGCTTGTATAGCACTGCGTATAGTTATCTGGACCCCTAGGCAGCGTCCCAAGTGAAACCACTACAATTCCGGGGTGCTCACATGGTCAAATGACCATGTATACGGTAGTTGTATCGTAGCTGTACAAGCTCCTTGGCTTATCAATCTGGTACTGGCCTACGGAGCTGTACATGGGATGCATATGTGTGTGGAGGGAGATATCAACAATAAAAAAACGATCTAAATATCACCATTTCTCACATACTGTGAGCCATGCATACCACTCTCTGAGTTTGCTAAAGAGGTTACAAACTTCTTTTGGGGAGGTGTCAGTCGTTCTCGGCGACCAGGAAATGTACACGACTCCGATACCTTGTTTTGCCAGAATCAACATTCAATTACGGATTTCATTTTTGGAATTATCTTTTCCAACATTGGTGAGTTAAATTTATTGTATTTCATGGATATGTTGGGGTCGGTTTTTGCAAATTAAATTCTGATTTTGAGTGAATGTTGGTGACTTTTGTGCAGTGGTGTTTGAAAAAGTTGAGGTGTATGACTAGCTGTATGAGCTCCTTGGCTTATCAATCTGGTACTGGCCTACGGAGCTGTATGTTTGTGCTCTTTTTCCTTTCCCCCCTCCCCCAATTTATGTAAATTGTATTTCTGTATAGTTTTAAGGGGCCACCCTCACAAGCATTTGTTTGCTTTTTCTGGTCCTTGCCATTTAATATGTACTTTGTATTACATGTCATTTATATGGTTTTTTTTATTGTTAAATAAATCTGAATCTATATGGGATCCATATATACTGTGTATGGAGGCAGATATCAACAAAAATATCTTGATCTAAATATCACCATTTCTGTACTGTGAGCCATGAATGAATAAAAAAGAAATCATAAATGATAAACAAAAATCCAATCCCAAAGATTTAGACACGGAATTGGTGGCTTAGAGAAGCCAGATGGAACATTTGCTAGCATTGATGCAGATAAGGTAGAAACACTAAACTTATTTTTTTGCATGAGTTTTCACCAATGAGGACGTAACTCATGTACCAACCCTTGCACCAAGAATTCAGGGGGGAAAATAGATAAGTCTATTTCACTGCTGCAAGGATAAGAAAAGCTATTCAGAAGTTGGACCAGTTGAAACCTCTTGGACCAGACTTTGGGTACTAAAGGAATTCGTGAACTACATTTCCCAGCCACTTTCCCATAGACCTTTTTAACACATTTATGTCCAGTGGTGTAGTACCTGACCCGTGGAAAGAAGCAAATGTGACTCCTATTTTCAAGAAAGGAGATAAGAAGAAACCAGGTAATTATCGTCCAGTTAGTCTTACCAGTGCTTTTTCAAAATTATTGGAGACCATTGTTCGTGACGAAATTGTCAAGTACATAAATGAGAACTCACTCTTTACAGATGAGCAGCATGGGTTCAGAAGTAATAGATCTTGTGCTACACAGTTGTTAAATGTTTCTGAAACATGGACAAAGGAGTTAGACACCAAGGGCAATATTGACTGCATCTATTTGGATTACAGCAAGGCCTTTTGACAGGGGTGATGATCGGAGTTCCACGCATGCTCTGCGACAGCAGAACTAGTGGTGCGCCTAAGCCGAACATCCCGGCGATGTTCTTGCATGCGTTCCCCAACAGGCCTACCTGTCTCGCCAATATAGACCTTGTCACAAGTCGAGCAAGGGATCTTGTAAACAACCCCATCGCGTCTGCCGGGGAGAGCGCGGTCTTTTGGACGCACCAGCTGGTTACGGATGCTGTCTGACTTAAAGACGACGCGAAAGCCATGCTTCTCCAAATGCCGGCGGAGTAGGTGGGAGATGCTATCAACAAACGGGAGCATTACAATAGATTTAATTATGTGGGTTGCTCAGGAATAGCGCTCTTCTTCCTGGCGACGCGATTAACAAACGAGCGAGGATAGCCATTAGAAATGAGAGCTGAGGCGACATGCCGCTTCTCCGATGCTGTGCAATGGGGTTTACTAACGATGCGTGAGGCTCTGTCGTAGAGACACTTCACTACCCCGCGCTTCACGGACTTCGGATGGTGCGAATCGTAAGCTAGGTATTGATTGGTGTGCGTGGCCGTCGGTGTCGCGGTGCACCATGTTATCGAGAAAGGCAATGCGCTGATTGCATTCCGTCTCCATAGTGAAAAGAATGGAGGGCTGTTGTAAGTTCATGTGCTTCAGCAGATCATTGGCGGACGATCTATTAGTATTAATAGGTATAACGGCATTGACAGCCCACAGGAATGGTTGCTAGTCATTCGGGCGCCACTCGGCAAAAAACCCTGTTGGAACCAGTTAGAGACAGCGACAAACAATGGCACGCACCCAATTAGAGACGGCGCCGCCTCCCGTACTGGTGGGGCCGAACAAGGACATTGTGTCCCCGGGATCGTGTCCGGTGATTGGTCAGGGGCACAGACCAATCACCGCGCCCGAGCAGAGACAAACAAAGCAAAACCAGAGAATTTAAAAAGAAATCTATACATTTCGAATTTTAGAATATATCATGCACCCGTTATGTATTTTCCATCATTATGGGGAAGCAATTTAGCTCGAGTAGTCGATGATTAAAAATATCTTCCTGACCGAAACGGTTCATGGTTCATGTACAAGTCCATGGCCCGTATTCTGAACTCTGGTTTAACTTAAACTCCAGTCTAAGTTAAACCAGAGCTTTAAAAGTTTAATCAAAACTGACTTAAAAAATAAAACCGTAACGTAAGTCCTGTGTAAATTTCTGTACAATAGACTGGAGTAACTTTAAGTTAAACCGGATTTCAGAATGTAATTTTCTAAAACTCTGGGTCAAAGGGCAGTTTTAGACAGGGTTTAAACCACACTTAGACCGCGGATTAAGTTAAACCGGAGTTCAGGGGGTCGTTTCATCAAACCGTCATAATGACACGATCAGCGACATCTCGACACTGTCGCTCAACTTGTCCGCTAAGTGTTTCACAAAGCCGTCTTTGCCAAGACCAGCGACAACTTCGCTGACAAGTGACTTGTCGGTACTCCAGACCCGTCATATCTTTTTAGAACGCCATCACAAGCCAGCTTTTAGTTAGTCTATGGGCTGCGAAAAAATAACAAATGTAACTTAAGAGAACATTTATTTCCTGATCTCCAAGCACTATCCTTTATCATTCCTTTACCAGATAGTATTACTAATGTCCGTAACGAACACAAACTTTTCATCTTTATCATAGCGATAAGTATTCATGCAAAAACGAGTCATAATATTAATAATGAAAAAAGGTCTTATTTCAAACCTTTTATTCACAAGCCTCAAAATGTTGTCTTTCACGTCAAAACTCCCGAACTCGGAACTGCGTGTAAAATGAATCAGTGCGCAGACATGGGGCACCATTGTTTTTGCAATGTTGAAATGACATGGCCACCGTTTCTTGTGAAAATGGCATTGTTCTTGCTCTAATTTTGATGAGATTTTTTGCAGACTTACTCTTTAGAAATAGAATATCAGGAATAATATACAATTAAGCTTTAGAGGAATATTGAAGAAATTCTTGTTCATTTTCAGGTCAAAACCTTAGGTGCGCAGACATGGGGCTCCCATCATACATTTATTCTACATTTCTAGTGTTATTGTTAATTCCCCTTTCATGCCTTTACTTTTTAGTTTAGTTTAATATCTATAATATAATACACTAATGATTTGGGGCTCTTTTTTTTGTTCAAATAGGCTCCTCCCCTGGCCCTTTTGGTCCCCTCCTTTTGGTACCCACGGGTGGGGAATGGTTCTTAGGGTGGTGGGAGGCACTTCTTAAGGGCTGACGTCCCGTCCATATTTCATAAATTCATTTTTGAAACATTGAATTTCCGCAGGGAGTAGGCCTAATCATTCTGCCAACCCATGAAGCGGGTTTGTAGCTTCATGCCCAGCCAACCCATACTCTTTACCTGTGAAGGGGAGTATGCCAAATTAGAACAGCGTGTATACTCCAAGCATAGACTCAAAGTCCATAGTCGCATGTATGGCTTCAATGTACACGGCGCTAATAGTTCGCACACGCACAGCGCACCGTGTTCTACATGTAGCCTATACTGCGTGTACTACGTTTCACGCATATTCGAGGTACATCATTATTTTGTGGCTTCACATGATACACAGTTTTGTGTGTATATGAGTTCACTGTACTCGCTGGGGCCGGGGGGGGGGGGGGGGGCATGTCTCGCTGAAGCACATAACCCGGGTGACGCGTTTATGGTATCCAAAAAAGCAAAAATCAAGAAAAAGGATATCAAATTCAGAGATGATAAAGAGATCCGCGGAAGGGGTAGGCTTTGGAGTGTAGGGTTAGGGTTAGGGTAGTGTTTAGGGTTTACCTAACCGCGCATTTGGGTGTTTGTCGTATAAGTTATGCGACAACTACCAACAGACATGAATGGGGAATGGCCTTCATACCTTTGGAAAGATGTTATATCGCCTCAATTCATTCCCTTAGATATGACAGACTAAACTGAAATGTAGACATCATTCGGGGGAGGGATGTGTAGGAGATCACGTCACTTAGGAATATCGGTTGCAACGGTGTAAAGAAGGAGCCCCCCAAAACAACAACAACAAAAAACAAAAAACAAACAAAAACTAACAAAAAACCAACAACAGAAACAAAAATTCCTACGAAATTATTTCCACTATGATATGAATACGTATGATATGAATACGTATGATATTAATCCCTTCTCCCCTCGCACTGGGGGTGATGGGATGACATCTGGGAAGGGGGAGTAGGATCTAGGGAAAATTCAATCCGTCGGTCCTCCCAAGACCCATATAAGGGGGTCATAATACCCCTAAAAATAAAATGACAAATTCATTTTTTCTCTCATTTTTGCATCCTGTACAGGGGACGTACCGCTAATTATGGATGTTATGTTTTCATGGCCTTGATTTCTCCGAGTATTAAACCACAGAAACATGGAAAGATCAAATCGCTTCATCTAGGTCTATGCTTACTGCGGCAGCCCGAACACTACGTGTTCGGGCTGCGCTTCGCAGTCCTTTGATCGCATGGATGTCACATAATTACAAGGTCGTTTGTCAAAATGATAGCCATGAAACATGAAATCAGTTGATTTTAGGCTATTTTAGGTACTTACAATACTTTACGATTGACTGTCGTCTTTCTTTTCAAAGAGGATGATACAAAAAAGGCATATTTATCTCCAAGAGCCTGTACTAAAAACTTCCGTAAGTCGGTGTTTCGCTTGCAATGCGCATGCGCAGCAGCTCCAATATAATACAGACAAGAAGGGAGGATTAATATGAATATTCATTAGACGAGCTTGAGCGAGAGCGCTAGATCTATACGCTAGCGATCGGCGGATTACAGTGGGCATATGAATATTCATTATTCCATTGACGAAAACTATGCCGTCATTGTAATAAACATTCATAGGCGCATGCGCAAGTGCCTATTTTCAATTTGGCTTTAACAACATGGCGAATGGGACTGGTTTCGAAAATTGAGAGTAAAAAGTGACATTCATCGATTCTACACATTTTTTAGGAAAAGCTGATTTGCGTAAAGTCTGTTTAGGTAAGTGGCATCGTATATATATGATACTTGAATGAAAGAAAATAAATTATATGGCCATATTTTCAATGGTCATTTGAACATTGGTAAATTGTGAGACCCACCGAATCGTACTGGTTTCACTCAGGACGCTGCCACTTCGTGGCAGCGTCCCGGGGCTACCTCAGAAGTCAGAGTCAGAGCTCAGCGCCCGATATTATTATGCCCATAAATCTTGAAAGATAATGAAAATATCGTTTTAAATTAATACTTACCACCGTCTTTGCGATCTCGCTTCCCCATTGCGCAATTTAATCACGAATGATTGGATATGAATTCTTATTAATGATTTACGAAACTATGGCAAAAAGAGTAAACGCTCAGTCATGTCAGTGACGTCGCTCCTTGAATCTGGCGACCACAAGTTCATGATTCAGCTAGCTCTTGTCTAGCTTCTTCTTCTTCTTTCGTTGTATGGTATCGGCAATCAGTCAAATTTGACTATTGTTGCCAATTCAAATTCGTATTTCTTACTCAGTCCTCTTTTTTAAATTTACATTTAGAATCAAGTAAACTTTTAATACTTTATGTATTTAAAACTTAATAAGAAAGTAACAAAACACCACATGCTTCAGCTCAGTTCCAACTCGCGCTTGCCTATAGCCGTTCCTATACGGAGAGGTACTTTGCGCCGTTTTTTCGGACATGCCTAACTCATGCATATATAGGGCGCTGTTGTACCTGTGATTACTGATGGATTGAACATGTATTTTGGATATAATTATCAATTAATGAGATGAAAAAACTTGTGGGCTAAGTTAGTAGAAAAGGGGGCTTCTAAATGCACATAATTGTGTGCAGCATTTTGATACATTAATACATAACTCTTATAATATACACCAGGGGCGGATCCAGGATTCAGTAAAAGAGGGGGCACAAAAATGAAAGTTTGTGAAAAGGTAGACCCGTATTTTTTGGGTTTCGCCAGCTTCTCGAAAAGTCGCTCAGTGGGGGGGAGGGGGGGGGGGGACAAAACAATTTTTTCGCCAAACCTTCCAAAATCGCTTAGTAAGGGGTTATGGGGTCCAGTTTCCCTCCATAATTCCCTGACAAGAAAAAAAAAAAAAAAAAAAAAGGTCTTCACTCTAAAAGGGGGGGGGGGTGCAATCGACAAAATGGCGGATCGTCTAAAAACTCATACTTCTCTTCCAAAAGGGGGGGGGGCACGGGCCGGCTGTGCCCCCTCCCTGGATCCGCCAATGATATACACAAAGGAAGAATACATTTAGCATTGAAACTCAGACCTACATAAAATGCACAATACTAGCTAGTATCCCTAGTTCTTCTTTCTGACTCAGAAAGGAGGGTTAAAGCCTACCTTCCCCGAAAAACGCTTCGTTCGCAGAACGAAACGTGTAATAGCCCTTTGTATTTGGGGATCACTACTTTTCAAATACTCAATTATTCTTCTTTCATTGGTTTCATTCAGTTCAGACAGGAGCATCGCTCTCTCGATAATATATTTCGGGCAATCTATAAGGTAATGGCCGACAGTTTGACATCTGTCACAGAAACTAGTTGGATGAATACCTAATCTTAATAAGATCATGGTCACCTATCACTCCAACTCGAAGACGATGGAGTATAATTTCTTGTTGTCTACCTAGGTTACAAGTATAAGTGGATGTAATTGATGACTGCAAGTCTTTTAAGCTGGAATTTGATTGATTCCATCTTTCTTGCCAGACTACTTTGGAACTCTGAACTATAAGTTGTTTTATTTCTGAAAGTGTTATTTTGTTATATATTTCAATATTTCTGGATAGAGGATTTTTTGCACACGAGTCTACTATTTCATTGCCCGTGATTCCGCAGTGTCCTGGGATCCATGATTCCAATATAATATCCATTCCTTTGTACTTAAGCCTCGTAGTAATCGTTAGAATTTCATTAATTATTGGTTCGTTTTGGTTTTGTATGGATAAAAGAGCACTAAGTGAATCACTAAATATAACCACACCCGTGTAAATGTCCATAATTATCTTCTACCCATTCGAGAGCTAGAAGAATAGCAATCAATTCAGCCCTGTAAGACGAAG
Source organism: Heliocidaris erythrogramma (assembly GCA_025617745.1). Classification (NCBI taxonomy): domain Eukaryota; kingdom Metazoa; phylum Echinodermata; class Echinoidea; order Camarodonta; family Echinometridae; genus Heliocidaris; species Heliocidaris erythrogramma. The sequence continues at coordinate 17,209,289 of CM046870.1, read as the reverse complement.
TGAAATTAGTTAATATTTTCCCTCGATGTATTGAAAAGTATGGTACATAAAAGGCATATGAACTTACTCCTTTATCAGGTGATTTGGATCCGTCAGTGTATATGTGCAATTGACTTATCTATTTGGTGTGTATTAATTCAAGGCTCTGTTGTTGTAATCTCATGGGATGGCCTGTTTTCTTTAATTGTAATTCTAATTCAGTAGATTATTGATCAAAGTTTTGTAGACCAACTGTTGGTCAGATTTTTTGTCCAACCCTTGTTGGTCAAATTTTGACCAACTTTTTCATGTATTCAATATAGACCCAACGTTGGTCAAAAGTTGGTCATTTTTCGACCAACATTATTTGCTGTGTGGGTCATACTGTTTTAACTCAAATAAGTGACATACCCAATTACGCTCCGCATCAACAATATTTCCATTATTATCTCCCGATTAACATCAGCACCCCCGAATAGTCCTAGATTTTTTTAAAAGAGATTACTATTTCGGTTACTGGCTTCCGGCTCATTTTTTGCAACTTGAAAAGATAAAAATTAACGGTCGCCTTCCCCCCCCCCCCCCTCAAACATGTCAAATATAATGGGAACCAGTCTCGTACTAACGTGGACCCAGCACTAAAATACACGGGGCATTGGTGTTATTGGAGAATCACTGATCTCACTAGCAATCGATTGAAGAAGGGGGAGGGGTCATGCAGGGGCGGCGATTTCTTGTTACGGTCGGTTGGGGGCGCTTTGTGACAGTTAATCTCCCCCAGGCTCGTAACTAGGTTTTTTGCGGGGGGGGGGGGGGGGATTCAACATTGGATTCCAAATACTGCGTGCGAGCAAAGCGGTCGAGAGAAAAATAAAAATGCACTTTTAAATGACAAAATTTTATTTCATTAGTCACCAATAGGTGAGATGTAAAGCTATATCTCCGGTCTTGGTGTCATAATTATGCAGGAATCATTCATATTAATAAAGTTGTTAAGGAGTGAAGCGAAGGGGGGGGGGGGGGGGGGACTTTGCTGTAACGTTGTTCTTTTATAGAAAGTAACCCTAATATCTGGGAGATGGCGATACTACGGAGCCCGGGAAGGGACATGGGGAAAATCTTTTTTTGGAGATAATTATCTCGTTCCCTCGAGATACTATCTCGTTCCCTCGAGATATTAACTCGTTCCCACGAGAAAATAACTCGTTCCCTCGAGATACTAACTCGTTCCCTCGAGATAATATCTCGTTCCCTCCAGATACTATCTCGTTCCCTCCAGATACTATCTCGTTCCCTCCAGATACTAACTTGTTCCCTCGAGATACTAACTCGTTCCCTCGAGATACTATCTCGTTCCCTCGAGATACTATCTCGTTCCCTCGAGATACTAACTCGTTCCCTCGAGATACTAACTCGTTCCCTCGAGATACTATCTCGTTCCCTCGAGATACTATCTCGTTCCCTCGAGATACTATCTCGTTCCCTCGAGATACTAACTCGTTCCCTCGAGATACTAACTCGTTCCCTCGAGATACTAACTCGTTCCCTCGAGATACTATCTCGTTCCCTCGAGATACTATCTCGTTCCCTCGACATACTAACTCGTTCCCTCGAGATAGCAACGGATGCCCAGCAAGAGAGATGTGATGTTATTATGAGACACAAAAATAACCATAAATGTTCCACTCTTGTTTAGATAGACATGTTTTGCTCGTGTTGTTTTCTCGTAAACAATAAACAATTCAATGACTGAACAAGTTACACACAATGATTTCAAATTAGATGGTCATTGAGAGTGAAACATTAGCCTAAATATTATAGTAAAAGCATTGGTATTATGGAACACCTGGGTTTATTTAGTCCGAAACCTAAACGGTGTGAACATACCTTGTCTATGTTTTATCATTAAAATTGTTTTCAAATCCACTGTTCCATATTGTACATATTTCAAGAAAGGGTCAAGAAATTAAATGACCTTATTGGTTCCAAATACAGCAATGGTTTAAGCAGCGAATGGATATCCGTTTGGGAAGTAAAATTGAACATTTTCCTGGTATTCTGTTATGTAAAATTTAACCCCCCAAAACCCCAACAGCCTTTCCTTTATACACGATTGTAAACACTTTGGTCTATGTTCTACCTAACTAGTTAAACCTGACGTTTAGTTGAAGTTCGTTTTTTTAGTTAAAGTGTCGGCTTGTTACCCGGGGGGGGGGGGATATTGTTGTATATACACACGCGCGACCACAGCTGTTTACTCTAAAACTCCCGATTCAAGTATATTCGCGTGCTTTCTTGAAAGTTTTAACGCCTTAAACAAGTGTAACCCCTATAATATACCCCTAAACCATGCAATTCTATGCTCTGGGGAAAAGATACCATAAACGCGTAGTGTCAAACTCCACAAAGATCCCCCTTTTTCCGATTTTTGGCAAATTTGACATCCGCACCTTAACCGACAAAACCCACCCTTTTCACTTTTGTTTTTGTTGTTGCGCGTGTGTAAAGCGATAATAGTTGAGTGCCCCCCTCCGTGCCTTCTTCTTGTTAAGCTCTACTTAGGCCCATCGTCGGGTTTAACTTGTTTAATTATAGTAGAAAATGGGCCTGATTGTCGATAACGGCCTATTGTCCTAAACGCGGGCGGGCCGTTCGACTGAATCCCTCCACCCTCCAGTGAATAAGGGTAATATATTTGATATAACTTAATTTACAGCTTGTGTTTAAGAGATCGGCCAACTGTTAATTTCATGAGAGAACTTAATTTTAAAAGTTCGTATATAGATTTATTTGTTTAAATCAAGAATTTGAATTTGAAAATATCCAATTATCATTTAATATATCTAACGACAATCATGTTGCATTTAAAACATTGGGAAACTTTGGGTAATTCCATGTCAAGTTCATTACAGCTTCTCGATTGTTTTATTGTTGGTATTGCTGCAACACGATTAGCATAACAGCAAGCATGTTACATGCTCTTATATACCATTATTACAAGAAAAATAGGTGGACCCAGGTAAACACACCTCGTATTGTCCCGTTCAAAGGAAACCTCACCCATAATGTAAGTGAAGATATCAATCAAGATATTTTAACCATATTGTATATAATTATATATATATATGAACAGAGAATGATGGAACACACATCAACACCTCTCTCGCTATATATGTATATGTATAAATATATGTAATAAGGTCTCTCTGCATTACATAGACGTCGCCATAATTATTAAGATAAGTAGTTATGATATATTGTACTCGGTTCCGATTGTATAGGTAATAAAAATAACATTTGACACTTTTGATTGATAAACTCAAAAGTTCTAACCCCTGTCAAGCCCAAATTTTATCATTGTAAACTCAATGTATTGGGGGACAACTCTCCAATCTGTTGTGCACTAAAACATCATTAAGTTCCCGTTCTTTCCTAAGCCTTGGGGCTGTTCTCAAATATATTATGGATAACATGCTGCTACATGTCCCCCAATAAAGAAAATATCCTACTTAGTGACAACATTAAACAAGAGTATTTGAGAATTTTTGTTTCATTATTTCAGGCGCACGAGTGGTAGTGAACAAAAGAAAAATATCCATTAAGAATATATTAATTAAGAAAGAGAATGGCAACATAAAATAAATGTAACCGTAGCGCCAAATCCACTCTGTGGAGTGTTCAAGGCGTATGTAGAAATTAATTAAGAATTAAACAGAAATGTTTTACATGATTTTTAAAAGATTCAGATGTTATACACTTTCTGGAAAGCTATTCCATAAATATACATGTGTGGGCAAATGATCTTAGCGATTTTAGGGATTACAAGAGAACTGGAAGTGGATGAGCGCAAAGATCTCGCGGGGTGTAATTTTCAATTAAAGAGGTATTGTATTGGGGAGCAGAGCCGTGAACGCAGTGAAACATGAGCATCAAAATTTTGAAAATAATGCGATGTTTGACAGGGAGCCAGTGCAACGACTTGCAAAACGGGAGATATGGGTACGCTTGGTGGACAGAGAAACAATGCGAGCCCCAGCATTTTGACGAATATCAACTCGTGAATAATTCATATCGGACGATGGAAACCCAGGTTCCAAAAGGCCTCGCGACTGAAGTCGCTCGATCGCGCGGTCACCCGGGCCGTGTTGATTCTTTTCGTCGCCGGTTAGTCTCATCTCAGGCACAGCATGACGAGGAAAATAGCCAAGTCACGAGGCCTTGTCAAAAGGCTATTGTCGTTCGGGAAAACTTACGGTATTTCTAACCATTGGTAAATGAAAGTCTTCGGACGGTCTAGTATTGTATTTAATTAGAAATTTATTTTTTACAAATAAATCATTAAAAAATTGTGGAAGTGAATTTAAGAAATGTCGAGCGAGTTTATATCACTTTTATTGAGGGACTTTACTTTGAGTTGTGTCGGGAGTTGCGCGAATGTTCTAAAATGCGCTATTGTTATCAATGCGAAGCGTTAATAACCGTGGGTATGTCACTAATTTGAGTTAAAACAGTAAACCCCAACAACTTGCTCCGAGTACTTATCTATACTACGATAAAGCTGAACATCTCCTCTTTCTGAAGCACTAATCAGCTAAGAATAAGAAATGTCGAGCGAGTTTTTTAATTTTTATTGAGGGACTTTATTTTGAGTTGCGCGAATGATCTAAAAGGCGCTATTGTTGATGCGGTGCGTTAAAGGGATACTCAACCGCCGATTGTGGACGTTTTTATGCCGCGAGAGGGCGCCGTGATCGTTACCTGATCTGGCCGTTGCCCCGCGGGGCGCAAACTTCTGTTAGACTGGTCGCCGCCCAACATGCACGCTTCGCCTGAGCTCGAGCTCTCTGCAGACCGAAAGGTAATCCCAGCAGTCCAATGGACTCCAATGGAGTACCAGTGAACGGGGCTTACGCAATCCAGACTTTCTCCACGGTCGCCTGGTGGCGTAAGCCCTTTAAGAAACAATTAAGAGTGAAGGGACGTAGATTTTGTTGTGTAACACTGGTCCTTTTCAGGTCAAGATGTTCATAACAGTCAAACAAGAAATTCAAATAGAAATCCAATCCAATCCAAAATTGTTGTCAGTTAACTTGCAAAAACAGTCAGTTATTTCAAACACAAGACAATCCAAAATTAGTTCCTTCAAATCCTCGTCTGTCATGACAACGAACTGCGGCATGGCCATTTTGTTTTTTGTTTACCGGCCAACCATGTCAGAGGTTAGATGCTGAGCGCACGGCCGTGTAGCGGCACATACGGTTCTCCGGCAGATACCGTTCTAAAACGACCAAGAACACTATCTGCCGGCAGGTATCGTTCCTAACGGCAGATATCGTTCTACCTCGGAACCATATCTGCCGGGTTTGACGTTGCAGATATGGTTCCCCGGCGGATTTGGTTCCACGTACGTCGCGGCAGATAAGGTGTATTGTATATTGGCAGATTTGTACGAGACACTCTCGTGTCTAATTGGTGGCACTGGCGAAAATGAATGAATGAATAGTTAGGTTTTAATACGGGTATCAATCAGATATGATTATTCACTGGCGTATCCAGGATTTCCCAATAGGGGGGGGGGGGGGGGGCGCCAGGGATTATTGATCGCCGTCATGGGGGAGGGGTCTTTGGAAAATGTTTGCTTCTGAAAAAGGGCTGAGATGCAAAATAGTGCTATATGTGACCAATTTTGAAGCCTATTTAATGAACAATATTTTCAATTGGTATGAGGATTTTTTTTTTTGCTAGTTTTTTTTTTTTTACGACGGCCAATGGGGGGGGGGGGGCGCGCCTGTTGCGCCCCCCCTGGATACGCCCCTGTTATTTACGTCTACAGGTGTGGACCGACCTTTAACGTTACCATGGGCGTCAATCCTCACAGGAATTCTATTCAAGTGGGGGGACACACCTGGATGCAACAATAGGGTGTCCCCCCCCCCCTATTTAATGAACAATATTTTCAATTGGTATGAGGATTTTTTTTTTTTTGCTAGTTTTTTTTTTTTACGACGCCTGTTGCGCCCCCCCCCCTGGATACGCCCCTGTTATTTACGTCTGTGTGGACCGACCTTTAACGTCACCATGGGCGTCAATCCTCACAGGAATTCTATTCAAGTGGGGGGACACACCTGGATGCAACATTTAATACTCCTGAGTACATCATGACATTATCATCTCACTCAACAGGCAATTCGAGCGGAAAGTGCGTATGTATCATATGGATCATAAATAATGTCAAATTTCAGATTGTTAAAATCAATTAAGTAGCATGTAGAGGAAGTTCCTCAAAGTGCCCCTGGGGCAATATTTTTTGTTCTCCATGAAATGCAACTGGGCTGTGAGCAAACTTGGTGGGATTCGTCCGAATAACATCCAAATTAGAGTTGATTAGAGTTGATAAAGCTAACCTGATTTTGCTTATATAAGGATATAAAAATAAAAATAAAAAGGTTAATTTCGAAGGGAAGGGATACCTAATTTGGAATTGCGTCCCTAAGCCCCCCATTCCTGAGGTATGTACATCTGTCAGATATCAGCAACTTTAATGGAAATAAATTATTAGGAATTATTTAAAATTCAGATTAAATCAAAATGTGCATTATTGAAAATCCATAAAAATACCCAGAATTAATTGAAACCTGACATTTTTATTATTTTTAGGAGGGGTTAATTAAGGCAATGTTCCTTTGAACATACAATATCTTTTAAATTAAGTCCGTTATTTTTGTCACTGGTACACCCTTACTTTGGCGCCCCTCCCTAAGTTACATCTCGATTTGTCGCCCCTAAATTTAAGATCAGTGGGCGCCCCTTAGTTTCAGGTCAGTTTGGTGCCCCCAAAGATCGATTTGGCGCCCCTAATTTTAATATCAATTTTGGCGCCCCTCCCTAAGTGTAAGATGCATTTGGTACCCCCTAATTTTAAGATAAATATGACACCTCTCACAAGGCCGTACGCAGCGGGGGGGGGGGGGGGGGGGGAGGGGGGCAGGGGGGGGGGCAATTGCCCCCCCCAGAAATTTCAAAATCATACTTTTTTTTAATAGGGTTTTAGACTTTTAAATGATCCAATAATAAAAAGCGATCATCTTGCCCCCCCAGGAAAAAATTTCTGCGTACGGCCTTGACCTCTCAGGCACCTAATTTTAAGATCAATATGGTGCCGATGAGTTCTTTTGTATACATGTATATTTGATTGTGAATTGTAAGCGCTATGATACACTTTTGTGAATAGCGCGTTATAAATGACCGTTATTATTATTATTATAAGTTTATGGTAAATTTGGCACCCCTCTCACTAATTTTTCTTTCCTTTTTTGTTTTTGTCTTTTCTTATTATATCCCTTCTTATGTTTAATCCTTCTCTTTTTCTTTTCCCTTTCCCCCTTCTCCTTTCTCATCTATTTTTGTTGCCTTAAATTTCCCTTTATATTTCTCTTTTCTCACTCTTCTTTCCCTCCTCTTTTTCTCAATTTTCTACCCTTTTTGGCGCCCCTTCGCGCTTACTCAGTGGCCATTTTATATATAGATCTGTGTGAGTGGTAACCGGATAGGGGTGAATGGGGCTCCAAAAAGGAGGAGAAAAAAAAGAGAAAGGGGAGATAGTGAGAGAAAATAGAAAAAAGCGAGGAAAAGAAAGAAAGGGGAGAGAAAAAAGGAAAAGAGAGGGGAAAGAAAAATAATGGGAGGGGCACCAAATTGTTCTTAAAGTAAGGGGCACCATATTGATCTTACCATTAGGAGGCACCAAATTTATTTTCAAGCTTAGGGGCGCCAAATTGACCATAAAGTTAGGGGATGTCAAATAGATCTTTAACTTAGGGGCGCCAAAAATCAGGTCGCCCCCTCCGGGGTGTAAATTACTTATACCGCACAATACCTTGGAAGCGTGCAAACCAATTCATTTCCTTTGCTCTAATCATAATTTATGAAACAAATATTCTCCCTGACAGATTGATGAAACCATATTACAAAATCCTTATTTGTTAAATTCAATTTCTTAATCCTACTGTTAGCAGTCTTTGAATACGGTATCTAAAGCAGAGTTTTGTTTCTCTTTTGTGTAGTACTCTTGTTTCAGTCATGATTGATGTAAATTGTACTTAATTCAGCCCTAAAGCTGCCATGTGCAATGTTTTACATACCGAAATAAATTTGGCGAATGTGGACTATTAAAGTGAAAGTAGGCCTAATTAAAATTAATCAGATAGAAATTGGCAGAATGGCAACTTGCGATTATGTATCATATGAGTTCCTTGCCCATTAGATATTTATTTAAAACGATACCAAAATATTTCTCTTAAGAAAATAATTAGACACAATACACTGCATTATGAAACATATTCTAGACAACCCCTGTATGTGATTGACCTATTCCTTCATTAACAGGGATGCCAACCTCATAAAACGAATTCAAGTATTTTTAGGGGTGAAAAAAGGTATTTTGGGTAGAAAAATACAATTTTCATTTTTCTGCAATAGACAATGTGTACAATACAATTATGGGAAATATATTTCTACGAAACCTGCAGTATTTTTAAAATTAAAAATATAAATTACTGCAAAAAAGGAACAGTTGGCATCTCTGCATACGATGATACTAAACAAATGGGATAAAAAAATCGCTTGTGACGTTATCGCAATTTGCGTGTAATCGATTACAAACGTAAGAAACAAGTTTAAAAAAACCCATATGTAATTCTGACGTATCATTTTATTGCTTTCAAAGAGAAAGAAGATGAAAATGTTATTTAGGAGTTGTAAATGTATCCACTATTTTGTAAAAAGATATTGAATTTGCTGTATTTCATTTCGCTTACTAGTATATGTCAAAGATTTTAAGTTATTGACAAATAAAAAGCACTAAATAAAAAAAAAATCTGAAACTTTTTTTTTTGTTCTACTTTTATTCCGACCAACTAGTTTTCGGACTAGACTATCCCTTTAATACTGGAATTATTTTGTCACCCAAGTTTTGTTCGTAATGGTAGCCCTACCTAATTACTCCTAAGTGAATGACGCACGAGTTTGCTGTTAAATGGCCATTATTTAGTGTCTTTAAAATAAACCAATCCTAGATCCTAATAATTTCACAATTTGATAATATCAATTTTAGGCCATTTCTTAATGTGATAGGTTAACTGTAATCACAGAAGATTCTGGAATGGAATGGAATATCCCCCAAGAAAAAGTCAGGTCAGATTTGCCTCTGCCGAAATCTGTTGGAATCATGTTCTGCAACTATAATAAATTGAAAAAAAAAAGAAGAAAAACAAAAATTGGTTTACAGTTTCCGCTACCATCATAGTGAGATTACCGATCTAGATGTAACTGTAACCAAAAAAGGTTTTATTCAGATTTATTTTAAACATAAGACATTCGTATTATCTACATCAATGGACATCATTTGATGGTTCACATTGGTATTGAATAAAACTATTATTATTTTACAGTTAATATTACTCGATCAATGTCCAAGAGGCCAACACAGCAATTTTAAATAATGATAAAATAAGATGTGGTATTAGGCATTTTGACACATCCTCACTCCATCTACAAAACACAGAAAACACTATTATTTCTGTGAAAAACTCTTTTATTTTGTGTCTATACAATCTTGATTCTTTGATTTCCCCTTCAAACCATATCCATGAATATGATGTAAAACTTACCTTTACACAAATGGGCATGGTTACATAAAACATTCTCTTACTACAAGTATTAGCTAAGTAATGCCTGTCTAAAGCTTTGGTAAAGGGTCAGTAATGTGAATTATACTTGAGTATCATCTAACATTCCTATATTACAAAGGTGTAGTGGTCATTGGATGATTTTTCAGCCGCTAGAATTCAAAGTTGGAAGTTTTTCAACCGTTAGAATTTAAATTGGCATCTAGGGCCCTCTCTCTGTAATATTTTTCTTTAAAAAAAGCCCTTTGAACACTTACTTTAAAATTTAGTAATAGGCTATTAGAAAGGCACAGACAAAGACTATAAATTTTCAGCCCATTCCATGGTTGAGAAGGGGTTTTATATTAACAACAAAAATATGCAGATATTTCATTTTGATCGGGCACCCGCTAAAAATAAATTTTGATGGAAAATTGTTAAATTTATCCAATAAAACACACTTTTATTTCTTATCCTTCACATCATAACCGTTTTAGGGCACACACATTCATATAATCTAATAATGAATTGGAATAGTGACATGCACTTTTGGAGATTTACCAAAACTAAAGATAGGCTTAAGTTTTAGTTACCTCAATGCATACATATTGGAGTACCTTAAAACCTTAGAAACTGAATTTTATTTACTACTAGCGCAACTAATGTGTTGGTTACTAATGTTACAAAATTTGGACATGCATAAATTTCAAGAAGGGCTCAAAACCCAAAGATACCCAAGATGTCCTGAAGGCCTAAATGAATCTTTTTTTTTTATTCTCAAATTTGCAAAAAGTGTATTTCGTTTCATTCCAAATTCAAGAAAGTTTAAGGTACTGCAGCATAAATAAATTTCCATTAATCAATATTTGTTTGCTCTTTCTTTTGATGAATATTTTTGTAATTCATATATTGGTTTGCCTAAGGTTTGCCTAATATATTGCCTAAGCATCACTAAAAGGAGACATCATTTCTGGGGTATGAAGTGTCCTAAAATTAGACTTTCTTGAAAAAGTAGTTTAACATTTTCAAAGAAATATGCTATAAAGACTTTCACTGGCAGGCTTAGAATATCACTGGACCTATAATTTTTTTTTCAGAATTGACAGATATCATGGTTACTCACATTATGGTTACTCATGTTACATTTGTCTGTGAGATATCAGCAGGTTGGGTTTTGTTCTAACATGCATCATTTGGGTTACGCTTGTATCATTTGCAATAACAACATATCAATAGACGTCCCAAAACCAAAATTTCATATTCATCATGAAAAAATTAATGGTAGGAATCATAATACAACTGTAGTACTAAACTTGTAGCTTAGTCTTGGCATACAAATCACACAGAACGTAGCAAAATCACGTTTAAACAAGATGAATGCGACTGCGTCTCCTATATGCCTCCGCCTAAATTCAGTTGATGGCTCAAACTCTTCTAGAAATATTTGATAACGAGGCTAAAAACCAGTAATTTCATGTAATTTTATGTAAATTGACCTCTGTGACCTCTGACCTTTGACCTATTTACCCCAAAATCTAATCAGTTCATCTTTCTATGGGTATGCATACTGGTACCAAGTTTGAAGTTCTCACCTCAGATAGTTCTTGAGATATCGCGGTAACGGTGCTAAAAACCACTAATTCCATGTAATTTCACGTAAATTGACCTCTGAACTTTGACCTCCCTACCCCAAAATCTAATCAGTTCCTCTTTCTATGGGGATACTTACTGGTACCAAGTTTGAAGTTCTCACCTCAGACAGTTCTTGAGATATCGCGGTAACGGTGCTAAAAACCTGTAATTCTATGTAATTTCATGTAAATTGACCTCTGTGACCTCTGAACTTTGACCTACCTACCCCAAAATCTAATCAGTTCCTCTTTCTATGGGGATACATACTGGTACCAAGTTTCAAGTTCTCACCTCAGATAGTTCTTGAGATATCGCGGTAACGGTGCTAAAAACCAAGAATTTCATGTAATTTCATGTAAATTGACCTCTGTGACCTCTGACCTACTTACCCCAAAAATCAGTTCATCTACGTATGGGGATACATACTAGTACCAAGTTTGAGGTTCCTACCTCAAATGATTCTTCAGATATCGCGGTAACGAGAAGTGGGACGGACGGACGGACGGACAACCCGAAAACATAATGCCTCCGGCACCCACCTTCGGTGGGCGGAGGCATAAAAATGCCCGCTTGGTCTCATCCCACTTTGTCTACAACCAGTTGTCTAATAACCTATTTGTCTAATTGCCACTTCGCCTATAATTCACCATTTTGTCTTATTCCCATTTCGTCTAATGTCTATTTCATCAAATGTCCACTTGGTCTAAATTCCTGTAACAGTCAGAAATAGGCCAAACATTCATTTGAAAATTAGACGAAAATGCAATTAGACAATTTGGCTATCATATAGACTAATTGGCAAATAGACCAAGCGGTCATATTCGGCTACTGTGGAACAATGTGTCTTGTTTAAAAGTTTAACATCTGTCGCCAACTCTGATGCATGCTGACTCTTATATATCCCCTTGAACTTTGTTTGCGAGTGTATAAAAAGCATAACTACTTTTATACCATTCATGGAAGTCATGTACAACATAGAAAATATTCATGAAGCTGCTATAGAGCTGTATAGAACCCTTCATACAGATTGCTCTAGGTTGTTTTATCCATCGACTTCACTTATTCCAGCTCATCTGCATTGAAAAGGAAACAAATGAAAAACAAAGACTAAACAAGATAAGCAGAAATAAAAACCTATAACTAAATTAAAAATTTTATGCCTATATATTCTTCTTTTAAAGTTGGGTTTCAAAATAGTCTTGGTAAGATGGAATAATATCAGTTATATTGGTCATTTTTCAAATACTATAAAAACAAGCAGAGTGGTCGCTACACTAATTTTTTGTTTGAATCTTTGTAAAAATCTGTATTTTGCCGTTAAGGCTGCTCTGGTACCTGCTACTGACACTGATATAATTTCCCCTAAAATAGGCCTTGTACATGTAGATGTTCATTCCATAGATTTAGCTAGACAAGGACAAATAACTATAAAGATATTATCCTGAAATTTTCCTCCCAGCCATGTCTATAAAGTAGTTTTATAATGAAAAATACATTTTGAGAATCACCAATAATATACCCAAACTTTAATCATTAGTAATGATTAAGATAATAATGGTCAGGTCACTCTTTTTAAGCACCTAGGTCCATCACATATGATGCTGATGGCACTTCCAAAAATATATAATTAAAAATACATTAGAAAGTTTACTACTAAATTGCAATATGAATTGTAATAGAATCAATCCAATAACACCAGGAATAGATCACATTACTTGTTCCCTATGCTTATGGTACTAAACAGAAGTTATATGGCCTGTTATTATATTACAGTCCACTCTACGAGGTAATTGCCTTAATCCCAAGCTCCCTAATATAATGAGTATCTGTCTGTATGTCATACAGAGTATCTGTCTGTATGTTATACAGAGTATCTGTCAGACAAGAATACCTTGTCTGAGAACTTGTTTAACACATAATTTCTATACCTTAAATTGTGGTTCACAGTTTATGAGAACCTTTTAATCATTAGTTAGTGCCTATGTATTCTTACTAAATCCCTATAACCATTAAACTCTTCAAATTTGTTTTTAAAGAGCACAAAAGATGAACTATCGTTTGCAAATGAGTTACACTGTACAGTGTACACCGTTCTTGTTTTGTTCACATGTATTTGTGCATCTACATTTCTTGTGTCTTCTCAGAGCAAAAGTTGCCAAACAATAATGTTTGATTTTGTTGAAACACCTGAACAGAACATGTAGCACATATTTAGCAGCATGGGAAGAAAGTACGTAATTTAACTTGCTCTACGGGTATCCCTGGTTACACATACCAATGAGACGAGGGACTGAACTGCTTCTGGAACAAGAACCTCACCTATGTATCTCGAACTGCATGGATTGATATACAGGTAAAAGTTGGGAGATGATGTTTTAGCATGAACATAGAGGAATGCTTAGAAATGTGCCTCTGCCTCTGGCTGTATATATTTTATTTTTTTAATAAGTGTGCTTGTTCACTACGTTGAGATCTTATGAGTACTTGAATTCTGAAGACACATCAGTTACCTTCACTGCATGTTATGATACATTTTATTTTTGAACAAGATTGCACAAGAGATAAATGCCGAACAATTCTTTTAAGCCGGTGAAGCGGCAGATACGGGGATCGGCAGATACCGTTCTAAAAACAGCAAAGAACACTATTTGCCGGCGGATCATGTTCCAACCCCGGCAGATACCGTACCAAGACATAGCAACAAATAGTGTATGCAAACTGGATTCCAAGTATTGTAGTTCATTCATTAATAACGGGTTAATGGAATACCTCGTTACTAGGTCCACAGGAAAGAAACATCCATAAATTTGAATCACTTAGACAGGTCTATTATTTAGGCACGAGAGTGTCTCGTACAAATCTGCCAATATACAATACACCTTATCCGGCAGATATGGTTCCGAGGTAGAACGATATCTGCCGGCGGATACGGTATCTGCCGGAGAACCGTATGTGCCGCTACACCGGCAGATACCAGCATTCTGTACTAAGCCTAAAAAATATGATCATAAGAGAGAAATACTTGCATGCATATTAGAAAGAGGATAGCATTTATTTCTTTGGAGATGTGTACAAAATAATTCACACCTCTACGAAAACAAATAAGAAGAAAACCATTAAATGATATTCCTGACCTTGTAATAGCAAGGGGCATAAATATCCTCCTAAAAACATGGATTGTGGATTCTAATACTTACTGTGGTATTTGCCATGCAGACAGTTGTTGCAGTAACTTCTCTGGAACATTGAGTCTTTTGGGGGGGGAGCCTGAACAAGTTCCTACAATGGATATGAGAGATGTGATAATTCGTACAAAGAAATGAATACTGTTTACATAATGACAAGTGTTAGATAATGAGTACGATAATAAGAGAATTAGAATATGCACATGTATGTACACTGAAATGGAATTGATTTGGTCTTTCAGCAAAGCTTTATAAGTCTAATTTAAAAAGGTACACTTGGTGTAGTTCAAAAGGGAAATATTTACCTCTGCCATACAATTATAGGGTTAGAAAGAAAGCGAGATATGGAAATTTTCTTTTTAATTATGAGCCTCAAATTACATCAATTTAATACCAGTTTTTTAACCCAGGCCATGGAATACATATAACTTGCACAAAAATTTTGTACAATGAGATAAGAAAAAGGACAGAAAAAATGGTTTCATACAGGTGAACACGGTTAATTATTTATTAAAATTATTATTATTAAAGGTTCCAATTTTATTGAATGTTTACAAAATCAGAAATTTGAATATTCAAAGCTTTGTTGGTCTTTGATATATTTCTCAAACCTTCACTGATATTTCTATTTTATTGTTTTTTGCTTTTTCTAAAACCAATTAAATTCCAGGGTGATTTTCCCTTTAACTTCTATAGGACTTTATTTTAGAGTATCCTCTAAATCACATTTAACCCCTGACAAGTTGCAAAGTACAGCTTAACCCAACTTGGGTTCTTCATGAAGAAGATACTTCTGCTGTATTCTTTTCAGTAGTTCATGCTCGACCTTTTGATATGAAAATGAACAATAAGGTTGTTGAAATCAAATTCTGAAGTGGTGAAACTCCCTGATTTAACCTTTTAACAAATTCACCGGGTATTTTGTACAAATGTGCTGGAGACACAAGATAAATAGCATGAAAGATAAGATAAAAAAAACAAGTGGAATACCTCTGGCAGTCTCGCCTGCATTACATGATTTAATTTAGCAGCAGTGCTGACTTTGAAAACAACTAAGATGAATAATTTTCCAATAAAAAATTCATTTGATAATAAAATACAAGTTCATTGACCTCAAATGACCTTTGACCTTTGCCTAGTGACATGAAATTTCATTCACCTATTTGCCAATTCTTGATAACGATATAATGAAGTTTTATGCGATAGGGACTTATACTTTCAATATTACCTTGAAAACTCAAGATCATAACTTGGTTAAGTTTTTGATGTTGATACCACAATGTGGTCAAAGTTCGTTGACCCAAAATGACCTTTGAATTGATTACCCATATGTCCAAGTTTCATGAAGTAGATCCATACTAACTTTCATAACTAATTTATGATCACATTTCAAGAAGTTAACCTTGGTTAAGATTTCAATGTTGATACCACAACATGGTCAAAGCTCTTTGAACCTCGATCATGTGAAAAAGAAATCAAAGGTCTTAAATACACAAATGGAAGTATTAGGGAGCAATTTAGAAAAACAATATTTTTTATTCCAATGTATGCAAAACGCCCATTTATGTAAAAATTTTTGTGTGACAACATGCGACTACATGTTTCGTAAATTAGTAATGAACACGATTTGCAGCAGCAACAGATTTTCTTCAGAACAGTCAGAATAGGTTCAACTGATACATGTACATGTTTGTAGGAATATAAAAGTAAATATATGAACTGGAATGATTTTGTACAAGATCAGGTGTGTGACGTTTCGTGATGCGTCTCACCTCGTCCGGTACATTGCTATGCCCCATGATTGAACGCCATTTCACACCATGTAGCAGATCATGCAGCCAGACAGACCTGTAATATGAAATATGTGAAATAATATTTGTTAGAAAGGCTATCATATTAAATAATGCTATCCATATTTCCCAGTTATCAATAACGTTTTTGTTGTAGTCGCAATGTTCTAAATATAAAAATGGAAAGTAACACAGTCTAAGTTTGGTAATACCTTGTGCCACCAATGCATAAGAGGGGTATGACTATTCCAAACTAAATGAAGTCTCGACTACGTGCAGTCAAAAGTTATGCCTCTGCCATTATCACTTAAGAAATATATTACACACCTAACATGTAAACTTTTAAAATAATGACCTCTGTGACCGTTGACCTTTGATCAGATCATTGTCACTCCCATATGCATAACACAGCCAAGTTTAAAGCTGGTCCCTTGAATGGTCTTTAGTTCACAAGAACATTATACTATCAGACCAGTTAAGAACCACTTAATGCACATCGCCTGCGATCACATTTCCAAGGTGTGAGAAGATAGCAGGAAGCTGTATCAAATGGAAACATTTCAAGAAATTTGATTAAGTTAGATGAAAAAAAACATTCCAATTGATTTACGTTAAAAATAATATTAATATTTCCTCTCTAAGACTCTAACACAATTTCATACTGTATGGTACAACAATAATTCACGTTGTGTAAACAGTAAAAGAAAAAAGATCCATAGATCAGGTAATGAAAATATCTACACCTATGGTGGGTAATTATGGTATTCTTTATTCAGAATAATTGCAAAATGTAATATAATTTTTTTGAAGGCAAACAAATTTCCCATTTTCAATTTGTAATGCCCATTAACATGGAGATGAATGTACAGGTTAGGCCCCAGTTAAAAACTCTGGCTTATTTCATTTATATTTTTCTTCATTTTATCATACATTCTGATCTGACATTTTAGTTGTTTCTAGTAAGCTAACTTTTGATCTGATTTTGATTTTGTGCTATTGACTTACACTTTTACTACATGAACCTGTC
Organism: Heliocidaris erythrogramma; assembly: GCA_025617745.1. Classification (NCBI taxonomy): domain Eukaryota; kingdom Metazoa; phylum Echinodermata; class Echinoidea; order Camarodonta; family Echinometridae; genus Heliocidaris; species Heliocidaris erythrogramma. The sequence goes on along the minus strand of CM046870.1, from coordinate 17,192,011 downwards.
AGCTCTATTACTTTGTATCTGCCTTACTCTAAATTTGTGGAATTTAATGTCATAAAAAGTAGTCCGTGTTGGATTAGACATGGATTAAACTCCAATGCCTTAAGTACTACAAAGAGGCGGGTTAGCAGCAAGGCGTAGTAGAGGGTCATTGAGTCAATTAAATCATTATTATTCTCTCATCCAATTTCTTTCACTGCATATTATTTTAAAAAGAGAGTTGCAAAGGTTGTTTGTATTTGTCCAAAATTAAAAACAGCAATAGATTAAGAGTGGCCAATGAATTTATTGTTGTTTACGCAAATGTTTGACGGCAATCCTATGTCTTTGCCAGAAGTTTACAATGTGGTATCAAATTTGAAGATGCAGAGAGCGCATTCTCAGACAGATGTGGTTGCTATACATGTATGATAACTGCCTGAGCATGCGCACCTTTCACAAAAACAACGAAAGGCCTGGTAACATGTGCTTAGTGATAACCAAATGAGCAGTGCTAAGTCATTTATAACTTGGGAATTTTTGTTTTTCAGAAAAGTTATACATGTGAGAACATTATTATAAGGCAAATTGAAATTTTCAGCCTACGTACATCTAGTTGTAGCAATGTTGCAATTTAGTAACTAGCAAGATTTGGCATCAAGGGTATATCTGCTGATAACTAATATGTTATGGAATAGTTATAGCAAATAACTCCAAAGATTAACACATGTTAGTGAAAAAAAATCCCTTGCATAATGAAGATGTCAAATTCTTCTTAAAAGGAGACGACTAATATTATACGTCTGTTTGGAGCCAGAAGGGCGTTAACTCTGTACAAAAGATAGGAATTAACGCCCTTCTGGCTCCAAGCATACAATATTTACCTGCTCTTTCCAACTTTCGTCGAGCTTTGGAGATGTTACATATTCTATGGGAAAGGAATCTCCTACAAATTGAAAAGGACAAAACCAACAGGGAATAGGTAAGGAAATTCAAGATAAACTCTAAGCAACTTGCATCCACAAGTTCACTCTGGAATTTAATTAGTTCTTAAAAATGCAGAAAAATATATGAAAAATATGAGTGAAGGTTTTAAGAAAATCTACCAAAGAATAACAAAGTTTGGAATTCTTAACATTTTGATTTTGTGACATTACTTGTGAGCTGCTCTCCCATGAGTTGTTTATAAATTCCATCAATTTATCCTTTTTCATGGTTCTTAATAGAGGAATAGATCTACATGTATTTCATAGAGGCATAAATATGATAGTTTTGATGATATATCAACAGCATCGGGAAAATAATTAATATTCTTCTGAAATATTGACAATTTAGGAAATTTAATCTACACAACATGTGAGAAAAGTTCGCATAAAGCATTCAAAGTATGAAAACTTTCATAACTTCATTTTTTTTCAGATGATTTTCATCAAACCTTCACTCATATCAAATTTAATTCCAGGGTGAACTTCTGCTTTAAATGTTGAATAAGATTACACACCCCATTTCAGTTAAGAAAATTATAACAAATAAAATGTAGATGTTTCTTACCTTTGGTGTACCCAACCAAATATATGGCTGGGTCTGACAGGACTGGGTCTGTCACACGGACCTTGCCGTCATCGATGTGGTACCAACCTTCTTGGTTCATAACTAGGCAAGTATAATGGCCACTCGACATCTATGCAGCTGTTAAGCGTGAAATATGATTAAGTGCAAAAAAGTATCATTAAACAGATGTGTACATCATTTCTGACCCCAGAAACCAAGTTCTACACCATATCCTACTAGACATAATAAAGATAACAGTACCAAAACCAGATGAAATACTGGAAAAATGCAAAATTTGTCCAAATTCAAAGTTCATTGACCCGTAATGTTTCATCTTAACATGGACACCTTCAAATAACATCATACTACGTGTGGGTAACTATCTTATCAAACACTGTTGTAATTACATCAGCCTCCTGATAGACTGTATCTTGGTTGGAGTTATGGTTTGAGTTCAATAATTTGCGTTTTCCCAATAGAATTATGTACATGTAGTCTTCAAAGTTATGCATCAGTGAATGAAGAATTTGCTCAACATCTGTCAGTTGAGTTTGAGTCTTCACCGAAAAATTAGCTAATTAATCTATTAAACATTAACAGCATTACAACCAAGGTAACATGAACAACTTTGTTTTCAATAATATAAGAAAGATATATCTTGTCTAAAATAATGTGTAGCATGTCCCATCTTCAAAGTAATCTTCAGAACTATAAACAGATGCCCCACCTGATCTCTTACATTGAGTTTAAGACAGCCAACAACCAAAGGACTGTGCATATTTTGTTGTTATGATCAATTGGTTTCAAATTTCTGTACAATTGGGTACATTGTAACTTACAACCAAACTGTATAATCTATATTCAACCAGAACGCCATTCGATGCCATGACATCAAGAATGTGGTGCACCTCAAGGTGGTTGGAATTCTTTGGTAGCTAGGTCTTCCTCATGCCACATCTTCCCAACAACCTGCTCCTCCTGCCATCGATTAATTGCAATCCAGAGCATATCCTGGTGCATTTAGAATATGTGGTGATGCCAATTTCTGTGACTGGAAATGTCCACTATTTAAAAGAAAGAGATAAAAGTCTTATCTTTTTTCAATGCTTTATCTTTTCAATTCAAAATGTAATAGGAACAAAGGATCCTTTTATTTACAATAAATGTATAAGATTCTTCTAAATTAAAAAAAAAAACATATTTACAAATCTTCAAAAAGTTACATAAACAACAGACTGGAGATGTACTCACACTCGCCTAACTCTAGACCAGATTAAAAGCGCCAACAGTGGCAAAATATGAGTGAATCTGTTTTGAGCCAACAATGGTGAGAATGCAGTCTGCATACATTATGTTATTTTAGACAGGGCCAGAAATATGAATTTCTACTCAAATTAATTGCCGTATTCTAAAAGAAATTGAGACATTTTTGTTGACATATATTTATATTCATCCTAATACATAAGTTTCATCACAAATAATAATTATAATAATAATTCTTATTTACCCAGGGTAGCCACTTCAGCTCTTATGAACTGCTCTCACAGCGGGCCCTGCATAACATATAGTTATTATTACCCTTCTTCATTCTAAAACGTTGAGCACCTGACTAGAAGGCAGAAGGTCCCATTTAAAAAAAAAAATCTTTGGTATGACTCGGTCGGGGATCGAACCCACGAACTCCCGTTCATGAGGCGGGCGCTCTACCACTGAGCCACCATGGAAATTTGTGTTATTGAACAGGACCTATTCACTCAATGATTAAAATATCTTCCTTACATTTCCTATTGGAATATGTACAATTCCATATGTCAAAATGGCAGCCCCCCAGGTACTACTGGGAGATGATAAACTTTGCCAACATTATCTGCATACTTCTTTCTGGAATAGTTCTCATTGAAATATTGTACTCAAGTTTGGACTTCCATTTAATTCACTCACCACTTGTCACATGCATACACAACTGAAGTCGGTGCCGACAAACATCTCCCAGGAATCCTGCATAGTTTTGCCCTTGCCCTGCACAGGCACAAACAAATATTGCATTGCACCTCCTTGGTGCGTCTGGCCACATTCAGTACAAGTTAAGTTTTTGCCGACAACGTGACACCATCTGAAAGATAAAATAAGCAATGTTATTTTATAGTCAACAGTCACCTATAATTCATATCGTGACATCAGTATGACGTCAGGTAACCTTTTTAATACAACCTGTACTCATAGCAGCTTTACCCTAATTGACGTACAACAACATTTGGCATACATTTGTGTACAAAGTACTGCTTTTCCTAAATTGCTTTGCGCTGTTGGCGACGGATAGATTCAATTATGGTTGTATCGCGCACCGTCGCACGCAGCCGCCATTTTATATCTGAATGACAAGAGGAGGCATGGATACACAAACACTGGTTAGTTCTCGGAAATTTCTTATGCTCTTTTTAAAATTATTTTTGTAAAAAAACGTACGATCAAAAAGGCATAGCCTACTAATTCCAAAAGTTTCCCTAGGAGGAAACGCTGTGGTGAAGGGCCTGTCAGTCCGCGGGAGTCGCAGAAAGTGTCATTTCAGAGCATTTCCATGTCCTGCCAACCCTAGACCGAAAACTCTGTCTCTCATTCGTTAGCCTCTTATTTGGATAGGGTCGGCTCTTCACTTGGCTCAGTCAGTAGAGCGTCCGCCTCACAATCGGGAGGTCGTGGGTTCGAACCTCGGCCGCGTCATACCAAAAGACGTTAAAAGATGGGAGTTGCTGCTACCTTGTTTGGCGTTCAACAATTGAAAGGATAGAGCAACGTCGATCTGGTGCACTGCACCTCAACAGTACGACAATACACCTGACGGTGGACTGTACTGCAACGGAAGAAGAAGAAGAAACGCTCCATTCACTCGCCTGTGCAAACCGAATACACATTGACTTACACACTATACAGTTTGAATGCAGCGTAATATTTTCAAACCGAGAAAAACTTGGACCCTGAATTACCTGAAAAAGGAGCATTAAAAGGAATAAAACAATAAAATTGGTAAGTTGAACATGTTCGTTTAAGTATAGAGCCAAGGCCTAATCTATTTAATTTACACAAATATTGTTAAAATGTGAATAATACGATTTAGAAAAACAACATGCCTACTGTCAAGCGGCCGACAGTGAGTTTGCACAGGCGAGTGAATGGAGTGTTTCTGTCTCTAAGTGAAGGGCCGACCCTATCCAAATAATTAAGAGGCTAACGAACGAGAGACAGAAAATTTCGGTCTATGCTATTGCTCAATTAGATTGCTGCCTGCTGGGGATGAACGCCTGGCTTCGTGATGTAAAAGGCGTAGCCTATAGCCAATTATTATTTTTTTTTTTTACACTCACGAAGCCAATCCTGTCTAACGTTAGCCAGTCCCCCGCAAAAATATTGTAAGGTCAAGTCAATCTTCAATTGCCAAAATAATCAACATTAATTTGACTGTGGGCATTAAACAGGTGGGCATTAACAGAAAGACAAGACAAGAAGGCTCGAAAAGATTTTTATTCAGTTATACCGTGGTAGATGATATAAATTATAATTACCGTTCTCGTCGTGCCGTCGTTTCAGCAGCCGCTGCTGCTCCGCAGGGTTGGCCACCACCTTCCGGGGAGCTAGGAGTAGGAGCCGAGCGCGAGCTGGCGTCTCCACCAGCTCGGCATGCCCCAACCATGCCAACATAGTGAAGACATAGGGCCTCATCATCATCATATTTGAGTCTTGAGAATACACTTCTTGGCCTTTCTACGAATAGCCTTCGTCATGTTATTGTTCGTTGAGGTTGTCGTTGAATTTTTGAGGTAGCTCTCAATTAAAGCTACACCTCTTTTTCGAACTAACAGAGTTAGTAGCACCACACTCCATAATTCGCGGCAAGTACAAGTGTGCACGTCGTACGTACATTATATACCGGTACCATAGACAAATTAAAATTTAATACAGAGAAACGATAGCAAGAACGATATCTGCCGAAGAGAATTATAGGTACGGTATCTGCCGGGGTTGGAACCATAGACGTATTATAGATTTACTAGACGGAAAGCAGCACGCGCGGAAATCATTACGCGAATGGAATTAGGCCACGCCTCTTGGGGACCATTAGAAAGGACGATAAGCACCCGTTATCGCCGTGATATCGATAATAGCTGTTGCATTATTAATTTTTCTTGCGCTTGTCATTTTATTGTGAGACTTTGATTGGATGCTATGTTATGAATATGTATCTATTTCGATAGTATCGATCAGGGTTATGTTAATTTTTTTGACCTCAAATTCGTCACTCAAGATCAATTAATTATGCAGATTATATGCAATGACGTCACCCGCACGAAATGAGAGATTTTAGTTCAAAAGTACAAGGTGAGTAGAGCTCAAATTGCGAGTAAACTATATAATTTAATTCATTAATAACAATTAGTTGTACTATTCTAGGTGATCTATAATAATTTCTCTACAATTTAAAAGGATTGACAAGAGTTGTGTTGAAAAAGAACTGAAACAATTTTCTCTCGAAATTACAGTTCTAAATTTATCGTCGAGAGGTAACTTTAGTTTGACACGGAGATGGCTGTCCTCACACGCTGCGGCTCATGACAGCTACCCAGGCAGTCCCGGGTCAGTTCCAGCCACCGGCGCGGTGGCTACAGCGTCAAAAATGCAGTGCATGCAAGCAAGAAATATTGGATCTAAGTATCTAGATCTAGATATAACGTTAGTCAACTCTTTGAATTATGATAGACTATTGCATAAGTTTTTCCTCATGTTGTCCATCTATATGCTGCACACAAGTGTATTCATTAGTCCAACTTGGCCTTGGAATCTTGTGGATCTAACGTACGGTTAGAATAGATTTGGAGACTGAGTGTGACTGTGCGACTGTATGGTGGGATCTACTATTTTCAACTCACAATAATTGTTGACATTTTATTCCATAAACCGAAGTCTGAAGAATAGTACCGTATCTTGAGTAGATGTAGACCGAAAATTCTGTCTCTCGTTCGGTAGCTCTTCACTTAGAGACAGAAGCGCTCCATACACTCGCCTGTGCAAACCGAATGCACATTGACTTACACACTATAACAGTTGAATACGGCTGGAAGATTTTCAAACGGAGAAAACCTTGGACCCTGAATTACCTGAAAAACGAGCAATAAAAGGAATAACAGTCAAATTGGTAAGTTGAACATGTTCGTTTAAGTATAGAGCCTAGGCCTAATCTATTTAATTTACACAAATATTGTTAAAATGTGAATATTACGATTTTTAAAAACGACATGCCTACTGCCTCTCGGCTGTCAGTGAGTTTGCACAGGCGAGTGAATGGAGCGTTTCTGTCTCTAAGTGAAGGGCCGACCCTATCCAAATAAGAGGCTAACGAACGAGAGACAGAATTTTCGGTCTAGAGTAGATGTAGACTCACTTAGCTAGGCCTAGGGCTAAAGCTGTGTTTGGGAACATATTCAAAGTAACCATGTTTGATAAGAAATTATGATGGATGTTGACTCTTTTCAACTTCACTTTCAATTCATGCCTGACTGTGTTTTTGTTCTATTATCATACTTGGTTCAGTTCATGCCATTTGGTCAATTAAACTGACTAAGTTAAATATTAGTCCGATAGACTATTTTTTTTTCAATGGGGGGGGGGGGGGGGGGGGGGGGGTAGGCAAATGTATTTTGGGCAAAACTTCAGTCTGGTGTAAATTAAGCCAGTTTATGAATCCCTTTTCAAAATTTCAGACACACTATAAGTTGCAGAGGTTGTTTCTTTTTCTTTCCAAGAAACTTATAAAGCTTGAATGCACCTTAATTAATAAATAAATATAAGACAGCTGATGAATATTGAATTTTTACCTATTACAAATAATGGATTGGAATTTACAAATGTATTTGCTTGATAAAAATAATTATTATCAATGTAACTATGACATCAAGAAAGCCAAAAAAAAAAAAAAAAAGGCAAGAAGTTACAACTGTGTTTTCTTTTTCTTTTTTTTTACAACAGATCAAAATGGAAAGGAACCCAAGAAGTGTTATTCAAACATTGCGACAACTGTTGACCGTACAAGATGAAGCAGAAATTTAGCCCTCCTAAATTACAGGTAAGTTTACAGAACATTTTCATTCATCTTTCAAGAGTATTGTATATGCTTACTACGTAAGTCAAATCAATTTAACAGGAAACAAGGAAATTAACTATAAAAGCAATCAGGGCTTCCAGGGGTCCCTAAAAGTGTTCGTTAAAATCATATTACACATACCCTCACTAGTTCCCATTTTTATTTTGATAGCTTGTCTTTAAACTATTAAAACATTATTTGAAACCATTACTAACAAAGCCCACCATTGTGTGTGAGCATGGAGAAGAAGATTGCACATTTATTCACAATACATTCTATGAAAACGGTTTCTTTTGAGCTGTGATCTAAATTAGATGTACATTTCTACGTGTATCTAGATGTTTAAGAAGATCGAAAATATAAGAATTAGTGGAGTACAATTTTTTCTGCGAAATATATCTTGTGAACCTCTAAATTACTTTCATTTACTTATAAATTTATTTATTTATCCTTTTTTTACACAGCGTGATTCTTTACAATGGATGGTGAAGGAATATTGAGATACACAATCAGGAGAGATGAACAAAGAGCAAATATAATAGTACTGACCTGCTCAAGCTTGGAGAGGTAGGCCTATACTGTGTTAAATGTGGTAATCCCCCCCCCCCCCACAACAAAAAAAGTTTTTTTTTAATACATGAATATAAAAAATATATAATATATATAATATATCAATAGTACACAACTTGTAGAGGAGGAGGCAAGTTATTTGAAATAATTGTAATTCCATTCCCCTCTGACCTTTAACCCTAATAGAGCCGGGTTATTTAGACCCATCTCACAGCCGGGGGGGGGGGGGGGGGCTGATTCCGCCCCCCCCCAAGATCTCGGCCGTCCACCGCGCATTCGCAACGAAAATCAGCACACACGTCACCGACCACGTAATCTACAAAACTGTATAGTCAATTTCTCCGAAAAATGTCACAACTAATTAATTATGCTAATTTATGCATAAAATTAATGGTTTGCTCTAATTAATTAAATAAAGCCCCAAAACTGCTAATTTTTTGTATACAGACTCTTTGTCAGATTCTGATCAAATAAACCAAAAAAAAAATTCGGTAAAATCCTTTTTTTCTTATGTATTTTATTGTTTTTTTTAATTTCTTATTCGGCGACACTATTTTAATCATAAACAACATAAAATTAATTGTTTTTAAATAGTAAAAGTAAAAATAATGAAACATTTATGAATTTTAGCTGGAAACACAATTTGCATTGGATTTGTACACGAAATCACGTTTTTGAGCAATTTTGGGTCTGACATGCACTTACGAAATGTTGCGTAACTCCGGAACCGCACGCGCGGACATCACAAATTTGGTCTCAAAAGTTGCGCAAGACTTGAAAGAAAAAAGTAGTGAAGCGGCGTGGTGACTGCTTTTCGCGATGCGAACATATTACGCGAAACGTCGAGGGGGGGGGGGGCGGAATCCGCCCCCCCCCCCCCCCCCCCCGGTCCTATTAGGGTTAAAAGAAGAATTTTTAGTCAAATATGGGAATTTCTTTCAAAGGATTGATCATTCCCATTTTCATGCTTACAAAAGCACTTGGTTTTAATGAATGTGGGTAAAATAGCTTTTTATCAAGCTATATTTCCTCTGTTTCAGTCATGCATATACACATATCTGGCACATTGCAGTCCTGTCATATTGTGTATGACCTTAGTAGTTTTTAATTTGTTCTATTTTCTCTTTTCATTCAACAGACTTACGGTATACCACTACAGCTCTTCATAGACATCTACCTTATCATGATACCATGTGCTTCAGATGCCAGCAGTGGATGTTCAAAAAACTGTTCAAGGAATAAACTCATATAATTTAGCAGGAAAGTCCACCCTGATAAGTTGGTTATAAAAGAAGCAGAAAAATTAAAGAAACAGATCAGTGGAGGTTTGAGCTCCTCTCCCATTTGCTCCATACAGAAAACTTCATAAATTTCCATTTTCTTAGTTTCTGATGAAGGAATAGGTTTTTTCCTACAGGTTTTGTAAACAAAAAATTGTATGAGCAATGATTATATATCTAAGGTGCATGCCAAGTATGTTTGAATATTTTCTTTAGAGAAAATGGAAATTAATGATTTTTGGGGTACAGTGCAAATGGGAGAGGAGCTCACAAGATACGACACAGAGTTGCCAATTTATCTTTGATTGATTACAACTTCAAAAAATCATAACTAGTTTCTTATGTCGTATCATATTTTGCTCAAACCTTCACTGATCTGTTTCTTTAAGTTTTCTGCTTCTAATAAAACCAACTTATAATCAGGGTGAACTTTCAATTTAATATTATACTAGCTCAATATGTATTTTTGTAAGGTCCTCATTAATCAGCAATCTCACAAGTGGAGATATGTAATGAAGGTGAGGCTTTCATTCAAAATAAAACAATACAGATATCATGGTTTCTGATTGGGAGGATTTCTATTGGAATATTGCATTTGCTGAAAGCCTAACAAATAAGTGCTTTCAGCTGAATGAAATTTAACCAACCCTAGATTTGAATTATGTTGGTGACCAGCAACAGTATAATAGAATGAAGCGGTTGTCATGAATATTTCTTGAAAACTGTTGAAAAAACCCTGAATATTCATTCAATTATATGTGATGTGAAAATTTAGACTTCTGCAAAGATTTTCATTATTATTTGAGCTCCTCTCCCATTTGCTCCATACAGAAAACTTCATAAATTTCCATTTTCTTAGTTTCTGATGAAGGAATAGGTTTTTTCCTACAGGTTTTGTAAACAAAAAATTGTATGAGCAATGATTATATATCTAAGGTGCATGCCAAGTATGTTTGAATATTTTCTTTAGAGAAAATGGAAATTAATGATTTTTGGGGTACAGTGCAAATGGGAGAGGAGCTCACAAGATACGACACAGAGTTGCCAATTTATCTTTGATTGATTACAACTTCAAAAAATCATAACTAGTTTCTTATGTCGTATCATATTTTGCTCAAACCTTCACTGATCTGTTTCTTTAAGTTTTCTGCTTCTAATAAAACCAACTTATAATCAGGGTGAACTTTCAATTTAATATTATACTAGCTCAATATGTATTTTTGTAAGGTCCTCATTAATCAGCAATCTCACAAGTGGAGATATGTAATGAAGGTGAGGCTTTCATTCAAAATAAAACAATACAGATATCATGGTTTCTGATTGGGAGGATTTCTATTGGAATATTGCATTTGCTGAAAGCCTAACAAATAAGTGCTTTCAGCTGAATGAAATTTAACCAACCCTAGATTTGAATTATGTTGGTGACCAGCAACAGTATAATAGAATGAAGCGGTTGTCATGAATATTTCTTGAAAACTGTTGAAAAAACCCTGAATATTCATTCAATTATATGTGATGTGAAAATTTAGACTTCTGCAAAGATTTTCATTATTATTTTTTGTTTAATTATAAACTTGTTATTTTAATTGATATTTATTGTTATTAAATAGACAACAATAACAACAACAACAAGATTTAGTTTATCTCTCTTATGTTAAGGCGATGAAAAGTCATCTAGTTGCCTTAAATATTTACATTTTTTTTAGAGCTTGTCAAATTCAAATTCTCCTTTCAGTGATAATGTTCATGTGATATACTTTTATGTATGAGAGGATTCAAAGTGGGAGGGTTCCATAACTAGAAATGTGAAATTTAAAATTTCTGTGAAAGGTAAGCTAGAGTGACCTTTATACTAAAAGGAATGAGAAAGATAGAAAATGAGAGTAAAAGCAGTGGTATCGCTGGAGGGGGTAGGGGTGGGTGGAGGCAGTGAGAGAAGGCTTGCAGCCCATGCCCCCTTGATACAAAGTGGCATACCTTCAGTATACAACTCCAAGATTGTACCCCCCTTTTTCTTTTTCAACTTGTCAGAGAATTTTCTGCAACGTGTGCCCCATCTTTTACAAAATCCTGGATGCACCCCTAGGGTGGTGGAGGGTAATACACCTTAATATTTGTAATTTTCAAACTGTCGGTATTTTGGCATGTCAAAAAATATATAAAACTAATAGAACTTCCATTTTCTTTTTTCATTATTGAAAATTTGTGGGAATTTTTTTTTTTCGGCACGGTTAGTATTGCCCCACCTCTCCCCATTCAAAATGCTCTAGCGACACCCCTGCTTGAAATGAAAGGAAGAGTGAAGACAATAAGCTCTGACTGGAATGGTTAATCATAAGTAGAAGTAAATGGATGGTATTGTAAGACATGTGATTGAGTGGTGACTTACAGGCATGAAAGCTGGAAAGGAATGGCAACATAAATTTTACTCACAAATGCAAAGTAAACGTTAATATAGAACATATACTTCTTCCCGGTAATTTGATTATTCCTGACAAATAAAAAAATATCCCTTAAAAAAGAGAATAAACGTACAATTTTATTTAATTGCCAACCTAAAAACAAAATTACATTAACATCAAGTCTAAATAAAATGGTACAAAAAAACCTCAATTAACTAAAGGACCCCACCGCCACACCCCAAATGAAGATTATCCTTCCTATTAAGAAAACCATCCCTGAAAAAAATCTTACTTTGAAAGATAACTTATTTGTTTTTTTATCATTATGCATGTATTATTTATTTATTTATTTATGTATTTATTTATCATTATACTTAACGCATATTTAATGAATACATTCACGGGTATTAAGTATATCAACAAGAAAAGAGACTTTTGCCACTGGCGACGTGTCAAATACTTCACATTATTTTTACATTATCTTTGTTCATGATTACATTTGATTCGGTCCCGTCCGGTTACATTTTTAAGCTTTATTTACTTGTTAACATATTTGCAAAGATTTTGATTTGGAGATCGATTACAATTAAAGTGCATTGACCGAGCCCCGTCTGTCATAATTAGAAATTGCCGTCGCTGATTCGCCGAATCTGTTGCGTTGAAGCAATGAATACATTACCATAAATGCATATATTACTGAATTTGACCTTTCTTACTGCGCATGCCCCAAGCTGATGTGCGAATTTGTTTTCATACCACATACAAACACACGCTACTCTCGGGGAGCATCTTACAAAATGAATCATGCATTTACGCTCATGAATTATGCAACGGTGCTTATCGGGCCTTCTAATGGACCCCGACAAGATGGCGGAGCTTTAGGGGCCTGGTTGGAACACGATCCGCCGGCAGATAGTGTTCTTGGCCGTTTTAGAACGGTATCTGCCGGAGAACCGTATGTGCCGCTACACCGGCCGCGGCGGTCCGTCAATGTAGTTGATAGTCGCATGCGCGCTGCAAAGGCAAGTCGTTTTTGCGTATGTAGACGTGTTGGTGGTCGCGAGTGCATGGATCCAAAATTGCATGGTGAATGGATCAAATTTGCACGAATCGATTGATGACGTAATTGTTAAATGGGACAAATGACCAACATCAAACAACCATTCAAATGGCAAGGATCTAATTAGGTTTCATACAAATATATATGGCTCTAAAGGCTACATTAGGTGGACAGATTTTGTCTTATTTCAATGCTCATCTGTCCACCTAATGTACCAACTGTCTACCTAATGTAGGGGCGCTATTATGACGAAATAAACTGCATTGTTGTGTGTCCACCTAATGTACCCTTTAGTAAAATATATTTATATACCGCATGTCTAGATTCTAGGCCTCTAATTAGTCAAATTTGCGGTCATGAAAATCACTACGGACTGCTGGGCGGTACCGTGAAAAATATTGACCGGGCATAGTTCTGCTCGCGCGTACAATGCAATGCGCGCTTAGCTATATATTGCAATTTAGATATGCGGGCGCGCGGCGGCGGGGGGGGGGGGGGGGGGGGGGGGGGGGGGGGGGTTGGGCATGTCTCATTGAGACCTGTACATCATCCGCCTACACAAAAACGAATAAAACGGCAGTTTTCATCATTAGGGTTTAGGGTATCAAAAACAACTAAAATCAAGAAAAGGAGTATCAAATTCAGAGGCACAGGCAGGATTTTTCAATGGGGGAGTGGGCAGATGTGAAGGATCCAACCGCATAGCCAGGATTTCATTTTAGGGGGGCAGTTGTGAGCACGCTAAAAGTGCGAAATTGGTGATGAGCACGCAAAGCATGCTCCCCAGGGGGTGGGTGCAGGGAGGGGGGGGGGGGGGAGTTTCCCCCTCCACCGCGAAAGCTCTGACGTTTTATAGCAAATTTGAGAGAAAGATAACGGTTCGTATAGCACCCTTTTTAGGTGGAAAGTTATTTTGACGTCCGGACTGCTTTTCAGTTATTTGGGCGTAATACTGCACTGTGACAAGGATGGGCGCAGGGAGGGGGACTCTCCCCTTCCCGTGCGAAGCGCGAAAGCTCTGACGTTTAATCATATTTGAGAGAAAGTGTACGCCCCGACTGCTTTTCAATTACTTGGACGCAATATTACACTTGGACGCAGTATGTAACAGGGGTGGGTGCAGGGGGGGGGGGGGGGGGTGGGGGTCTCTCTTCCCGCGCTAAGCGCGAAAGTTCTGACTTAGTTTGGGTTTGATCCACAAATTTCATTCATGCTTTGCAAACAAGTCCCCTTTTCTAGGAAACCTGGGAGTTCTGTTCTCATTCTATGGCTATTCAAATTGAAATGCTTTCAAAAATACACATTATAAAGATGTGCCGAAATATGCCGAAAGATTTGTTTACAAATTAAAAATTCCTCCCCAGTCAAGCTTCTTCGTTTACTAACCATTGTCTACGGCGGACCGTTTGAATATTAATGAGTCAGAAAGAAGAGGATCTTGGGTATTGATTCTAGTTCATTGTGACTTGGCCGTGAACCAGAATAGCCTGGTGGTTAAGTCGCTGCCCGCCAAGCAGTAGATGACAGGTTCGAATCCCGCTGGTTCCAATTTTTTCTGACTTGTGTTTTTCATTACAGATCGAGCATACGATCTTTAACACTGGGAGTAATATGCCGAAAGATTTGTTTACAAATTAAAAATTCCTCCCCAGTCAAGCTTCTTCGTTTACTAACCATTGTCTACGGCGGACCGTTTGAATATTAATGAGTCAGAAAAAAGAGGATCTTGGGTATTGATTCTAGTTCATTGTGACTTGGCCGTGAACCAGAATAGCCTGGTGGTTAAGTCGCTGCCCGCCAAGCAGTAGATGACAGGTTCGAATCCCGCTGGTTCCAATTTTTTCTGACTTGTGTTTTTCATTACAGATCGAGCATACCATCTTTAACACTGGGAGTAATATGCTGAAAGATTTGTTTACAAATTAAAAATTCCTCCCCAGTCAAGCTTCTTCGTTTATAAAGATGTGGTAGTACACGTCTAGGTAATTTAAAATAACATTTTTCAGCAGTATTTTTTCAGTGGGGTACTTTATACTTTCGAGTAAATCCTTAAGCTATATGATGATACGATATATGATGAAACTCCATATAGGAACAAAATTGATATTATTATAGGCATTCAATGGAATACTTCAACAAATGGAGGGGCAAGAGCGAGATATCATTTTCAGTGCACTCTCGAGACAATACATCATAATGTGATATGCACGATGCAGAAACGAATATTATCTATTTTTTTTTAATTAGTAATCAGGAAGATATGTTAGTCTACCAACGGTTAGTCCGGTGGATACAAACCGAAACACACCAATACAGACTAGGCAAAGACAAAGTCATGGTGATCGAATTGACGTGTATTCTCTGATGTGCTAATGACATTACAATGGAAGACGTTAACTAATCTTTCATAGATTAATTTGGACTTAGCCACTCATATTACGTTATATTATTACATTTCGTCTGCTGAGAGCTAGAAGGGCGTAAATCATTATGAGTCAACACCCTTCTGACTCTTGAGAAGCGAAACATCTCGAATGCATTATGATCTTAATATTGGAACATAATATAGACATGCCCAACTATACGCATATGCTTTCACAAAAAAACAACAACCAAGTTTAAACTAACAGATCATATAGTGTGTGATTGCAGATCAATCATATCTACTGCGGAACACAATATTCTATCATTACAGGGGCAACCTCGCCAGTCATAAGGACCGCTAATCATAGCGTGTAAGCTCCTATACCTGAAGGTCCGCTATTCATTAAGCAGCAAGGGGGTCACTATGCATAAAGTCAAAAGGACCGCTATTCATATCGTGAGATGAGGGTCGCTATTCCTAATTCACATTGATGGTCATTACTCATAAGGACCACTTTTCATAATACGAGGAGAGGGTCGCTATCCATAATAAGGTATGAGGGTATAGCGACTCTCATTTCGTATTATGAACCAGCGGCGTATCCAGGATTTCCCAATAGATGAGGGGGGGACACCAGGAATTATTGATCGCCGTCATGGGGAGAAATGTTTGATTCTGAAGAACGGCTGAGATGCAAAATAGTGCTATATAGTGCTATATTTTTTTTTTACGACGGCCAATAGGGATACGCCACTGTGAACAGCGACCCTCTTCTCCTATTATGAATAGCGACCCGCGATCCGTATTATGAATAGAGACCCTCATTTCGTAATATGAATAGCAACCCTCTTCTCCTATTATGAATAACAACCCTCATTTCGTATTATGAATAGCAACCCTCTTCTCCTATTATGAATAGCGACCCTCTTTGCGTATTATGAATTGCAGTCCTTATGAATAATGACCCTCATGAATAATGAGCCTTTTCTCCATTATGAATAGCGGTCCTTGTGAATAGCTGTCATTATGAATAGCCGTTCTTATGACTAGCGAGCGCATATAACAAAGTCACTACTGCTCCCTATCTTAAAACTTCATTATGAACTACATTTTACATCAATACAGTTAAATCAAACCATTTCGAAATATTATATTAAACAGTTTCCCAAAACTTAGTAAACAGCGTATACTCATACCACATAACAATATAGGCAGACACAGAAATAATCAAACATCAGTGATTAATTTGAAATCTGAAAAATTCCTGTTACTACAAATTATACATCCAGGAATTATCTTATAATTGTAAACATGGTAAATGGTGTTGTACTTTATAATATCTAATTTGTAACTTATGCCTATATAGTGGCGTTTTCCGGGTAAGATATGTGTATTATAGTCATTCAGCTAGAACACTTTTACAATATAAACGTATAGTCAGTGGCAGGTACACGGTTGGGGGATAGAAGAGGCTCCCCTTCTATTGTGCCCAAGCCATTACTAGTTTCTATGTTCCAGACATAAACATTTTACTTAACAAGCCTCCAAAATAGAGGTTTGAACATTTACACGAAACAAATATTGCATGAAATAAATAGTAATGATCTACATAGACTATTAAAAGCAGCACACACAGATATGGTTGGGTGTCAGTACTTATAAAAGATGTCTTTGATACGAATTCATACATTACGTTTCACTCTGTTCTGTTTTTATATACAAGACCATGCACAATTATGATTCGCTTTCTACACGTTATCATTCAAATCTTTTTCCTATTTTTGTGTTTAATACATTGCCGTTTTCTCCTCACGTGTCTCCCACTTTTACAAGGATTTCCTCTCTGTGGCATATACAAATATAATAATAATAATAATTAAACATTTTTATATAGCGTATAACACATAGGCAAAATGGCATGTCTCTATGCACTTTAAGAACAGAACGAGAAGTTCATACAAGAAAAGACAAAATGCACTAGGTTCATGTTTCTATTCATAAGTGGTGAAAAAATACGTCTTCAAGGTACTGATGAAGGTATCCTAAGTTTCTATAGTTTTGAGTTGTTCCGGCAATTTGTTCCACAAAAAAGTGGCTGCGTATGAGAAAGACCTTTCCCCGTATATGGCTTTGTCATGGTATGTGGAACACAAAGTAGAGACCTAGCACGGGAACGTAGCATTATTTCTGGTTTATATGGAAGGGGCAGGGGATGGGGGGGGGGGGGGGCATAGGGGGTGGCGGAAGCAGATAGCCATCCCTGCTTGGGGTAACCTCATTAGTTATAAGGACCGCTATCCATAACGCGTGACTAAATGAATAGCGGTCCTTCTCAATAGCGAGCAAACCATAGACAAATTACCTCGTAAGGACCACTATTCATAACGTGTGTTAAATGAATAACGCTTTTCTATGAATAGCGAGCGGACCCCTGATTATAGTAGACCTATTACGAGAAGTATGGGTATGATCTGACTCTTAAAAAAGAGGGGGGGGGGGTACACTAGCTCCATCATCTGCTGGATACGACACCATTTTTTTTTACAATCGATTAAAAAAAAAAGATACGAAGGCAAATAGGAAAGATCTCTTTATCCTTCACAATGTACAGAGGATGTCCACGAATGGTTTATTTTACTTCACATCTATGAACAGGCAAAACAGAAAAATCAACAATTCGTTAAATATAATATCTATATACGGTTTATAATGAATCGTTATCATTACACCATTATCATGCATGATTATTATCATTGTAAGAGCCATCGTGAATGTCACTAGTATTATCTTCATGGCAACCATTAGCATATAATCCAATATAATCTTAACTAACAACACACTTCAAGCACAACACACACATACATACAGTTATTGATAGTATAAAATACATGTACGTGTTTTATATTGCATGTTTATAATCATCAAAAAGAGCTACATCACCGCAGTCACACCGCCGCCACACCCCAGTCACACCGTAGTCACGCACCAACGAAACCGACACGAGACCGACAATAGACCGAACAAGAAGTATCCCAAATGACCCAGAATCAGTCTGTTTTGAGTCGGTTTGGCTGTATCACTGAGGTATGACAGTCATACTCATCAAGGCATCTCTTTTTCTTTCGACAATAGACATGTAGCTATATTACTTTAATCAATCCTGGAAATGAAAATAGTACTGTACACATGCAAACATTGATGAAATAATAATCATATAGTTATACTAATTTAACAAATACATGTATTTATAAGCACAAGAAAAGAAAGCATTTTGAAGCCCAAATGTAGTTTTTGCAAGCCCCCAATATTCATTGAAAATTGTGATATAAGTTGAAAAATATAAGGATGACAATATATACAATCTATTGTAAGGTCCTTGATCGGTTGTTATTAAACTAGTCGTCTGTATCAAAATTGATTTTCGAGCACTTCTAGCACGGTGTCTGCTTATTTAGTAGATCAAATTACAAAGTTAACCTGAAAATTGAATTCGCCCTTTCCCCGTTCTATTACATATTTTTAAATTCGTACACGGATTTCAAAGCCATCAGAATAGAATAGACTCTACGACATTATTATCATTACTGTATGAGACCTGCCGCGGACCCTTCTCTTTGAAGGGGAGATACTTCCAAATCATCAAGAGTAGGAGAATCTGGGTCGGGAGGGGCGGCCTTGGACATACGGACGCTTTTCCGATGATCGTTGAGGAGCTCACGCTGTTCCTGGGTTATCTGCTTGCGTTTGAAGAATTTCACCTGGAAGGAGAGGAAATATTCACTGGTTCACTCATCTTTCCAAATTTATTTATAGTCACATTTACACGAATCAGGAAAAAGGAAGAAAGAAGAGATGAAGGAGAAAAAAAGGAGAAGAATATGAAGAAGAAGTAGTACAGGAAGAAGAAGTGAAATAAGAAGAACTAAGTAAAAAGCGCAAAATGATACAGCCCTCTTCAGCATATGACCAAATGCACTGACTGCTGACTCACCACTATTAGAACAATGCATGCATTGTACGAATTGCGGTAGAAAATACAATGACTACAAAATCTATAGGCCTATTGATAATAATATGAACGTTGTATCATCATTGTTAATATCATGAATCGATAAGCATCATAATAGGCTTGCCAACATGGCCAACTTGGATGAAGAAGGAATATTCGATGAGGGCTTAAATGATTTAGGGTTGATGACGCCCTCGTTTGGGGATGATGATGATGATGATGATATGCTTCCAAGGATGACGACGCCCTTGTTTAGTGTTAATGATCGGATGATATTCTCATTTAGCAATGCAGACGCTCTTGTTTAAAGATGATCACGACGTATCCATGTTACACTAGGTTTAAAGATATCATCGTTTAAATGTGAGGATGCGATGTACTTCTTTAGGAATATCGACGTTTTTGTTTAGAGGTGAATACTCTCGTTTGGAGCTGATAACGCCCTCGCTTGGGATGAAATGCCTTCTTTCGGAATGACGATGACATTGTTTAGAAAACATAAAGTTCTCGTTTTTAGATAACACTGCTCTTCTTTAGGGACGTTGGCCCCCAACTTCCGAATAATACTGCCTTCGTTTGAGGATAATGACCCTTTTCTCTAAAAATAATGACGCCTTTGCTTAGGGATGATGAAACGCTGGACTGCTTAGGCTTGATCAGCAGCTATCTTGTACCACTTCCCTTTCTTCCTGGAAGTCCACTTGACACAGAGCTGAGGAGGTTTTTCATTAAAGACTTTAACTTTAGGAGTTATAATGCAATCGACACCAGATCGCCGTCAATAAAGATTAAAAAGAAAATACAACAAATTCAATAGGTGTCCATCATCGGGATCAGCCATGCAAGAAGAAGCTTTAACCATGTCTGTGATTCTACTGTAGCTAAATGCACGGACAGCAGCATTATGTCGCAAGGTGTCAAATGATAAGGCTGGCTAACAGTAAGGACCGCTATCGACTTTCCACTATCACTGAAATAGCATCTTGTCGCTATTCCCAGAGTTCTACCAACAAGGGGCGCATAGCTACGACGCGTCGTGGCTATGCGCAGATGTTGGCACGTCGCGATGTGCCAACATCTGTTGTAAGTAATGTGAAAATCCCTCTTTATCAAACATATATATAATTAAGTTCTTTGTTGGCAATTTTATCGCCAGGTCATTTCAATAAATTCTTATTGGTAGTTCATTTATATAACCTACATAAATATCTAGGAAGACTCACAATAGAATTCCGGATAGAGGTATTCTCTTTGATTATAATAATGTCCCCCATTATTTTGTCACGACAGTGGTACCTCATATGCGTATGCGCTCCCTGTCGCCAGTGCTTGCCAATAGTGACAAAACGCTATTTTAGAGTGCGTGGAAAATCGATCTTGGTCCTGACTGGCTAAAGCATGGTCTAAACTGGGAGAAAATACAATTTCTACCTCCTTCATATAGAGGGTTTAAAAAGCGAGATGTACGGATGGCGTCCTGGTAGGTACGAACGCCCTTCCGAACGTCATCCAGGAGTTCTTGATGCACTTCCGTTACCACTTGACGTTTGAAAAAGTTGACCTAAGATATTATCCAGGCAAAAGGATTTTGATTAATTTGACATTAGAATATTTTCATGTATTTCCTGGAATGTCACTTTGTTAAAATGTTTACTATAAGTGGGTCAGTTGTGGATAATATATTTCTGGGAAGAATTCTATGTAACTGACTGGTAAGAGAGGTATAATATTAACAAGTGAAATGCAAAGCGTAGCATCCCCACGCCGGCATGCCGGGTACAAATGGCCTATATATATACGTCAGAACAAGTTAACTCCATTAGACTATACTATTATATGACTAGGCAAGGAAGTTACTAATACCTAGGGATTGGATGTACATAAAGTTTACTACTTTATGGACCCATGAGAAAATCTGAAAATAAACTTTCTCATGTACATAATTAGCAATTTTTGCATATTTAATGAGCTGTAACCTTTGACCTTTGACTTACATACTCAACAAAACTACATAAACCACATTTTCGCATATAAAATTAGCTATTTTCGTATATATAATGAACTGTGAACTTTGACCTTTGACTTTACATACTTGAAGATCGAACTTAGGCTATATATTCATACCATGTACCTTCTTACCAAATGTCATTAAAATCTGTCTAACATAATTATTACTAAAGTATCGAACGGAAATCACATTTTCGGATACATACAGTAATTAGCTACATTTATTTTCGCATATTTAATGAACTATTGACCTTAGGCTATAATTTCATACCATGTACCTTCTTACCAAATTTCATTAAAATCTGTCAAACATTACTAAAGTCATCGAACGGGAAATACATTTTCGGATGTTCACATATTTAATGATCTATGGCTTTTGACCTTTAACCTACACTGCAAAAACCAGGGTGTTAAATATTCAACACTACGTTGGTGTACAATTAAATGTATTCTTATGGTGTTATTATAACACCCAGAGAATCATTGTTATGGCTCCGTAATCAAATCTGTTGGAATAGTTCGGTTGATTACACCATCGGGTGTAATTTATTTAAAACACGCATGCGCAAAATAAATGAACAGAAATACCGCGGGATCGCTAGCTCCTGATTGGTCTAAGCATAGTGCAGCAGCGCATGCACCAAACTTTCTCGACGCGTGACCGGTAGGAACGAGAATCGAAGTTAATTGACATTAACATGATTTTGATACACAGTTATGTAAAACTGACTGAACAAATCTTGCAAAGTAACGCTGTAAGATATTTCTTCATAAAGATTTTTACAATATTGCCCTTTTCGTTAAGTTTATTTAACATGCACAATGTAATTTGTCGTCATTAAGTAAAAATGTTTTGCAAACGGTTTTGTAAAAAATGCATTTTCGTATTTTTCCCTCAATATTGGGGGAAACACTTATATGAATATTCATGAATTTTCAGTAGCGTATGGTTTGGGGTGGCCCGATTTTAATAACTCTTACCATATGCATAAAAAATTATAATGGGTATATAACAGCACTAGACTGTACCAACAGGATAGGATAGGACTAGGATAGGATAGGTTAAGATATACATGTAGGATAGGATGGCTTAAAGTAGGATAGGTTAGGAATAATAAGTTAAGACCCAGAAAGACATAACAAGCAGGTTTATTATTTTTTTACCTGGGTTGGAGGAAAAAGGAAACAATTGGGCAACTGAATTTGCCCAACCACATAATACATGTGTAGAATTGTTTGTTAGGTAAAATTTACACATGAATTTTAAGTACCTATATTTAACATGACATTTTACATAATTATCGTCGAATATATTGTTAGCTAAAATTTACAAAAAAGTTATGGAGTTCCTATTTAACATAATTTTTTACATAATTTTTGTAAAACATTTCTGTGTGTGCACCAAGATGATATAGGACATGGCGTTAATCTGACACCAGCTATGGTGTAAATTATTGGTGTAAATTATTTTTAATACCATGGATGGTGTACAATATTGGTGTTTAAATAACACCAGTGGTGTTGATCATTGGTGTTGAATATTCAACACCATTCTGGGTGTTAATTTTGATTTAATCCGAAACTAGGTGTTCTTTTAATCTTTCGGTGTTGCAGGATATAGATACCGGGAAAGAATAACTTTTAACACCCATGGTGTTGAATTTAACACCCTGGTTTTTGCAGTGTACATACTCCGCAAGTGAACTTGGCTGTCTTTTGATACCATGTCCCTTCATATCAAATTTCATTTTGACACACCTTATATTGTTGACTGTTCATGTTATTTAGTATTATGTAATCTGAAAGTATATATAGCACCGTCTCTGTTGTAAAAAATAATCAGGCTGATGATGGAGTATGACTCCGAAACATGTTCCTTTTTAAGACTTACGTCTTCTTTGTCGTTTTTATTTTTAAGTTACTATCGTGTAGTTCGTTTGGAAATATTATTATTAAGTTATCGAACAGAAACCACATTTTCGGACGTTCTCGTATTTAATGACTTTTGACCTCTGACCAACATACTCCGCAATCGAACTTAGGCTGAATTTTGATACTATGTACCTTCATATCAAATTTCACTAAAATCCGTCAAACATTACTAAAAATATCGAACGGAAACCGATGTGTGCCGTATCTATATACGGCACTGATCCCCTCCGACTTCGTCGGCTAGGGGATAGGCTAATTATCCTCGGTCTGATCTGCATGGACGATTTCACTCGTTTAGGATGGATGGATGTTTAGACGTACAGTGTTGATGTATAGTGTACATTATATTGCGCCCACACATATAAAGAGAGATTTAGTCTATTAAGTTTATCACATGATTGCAATACAATTAAGTCAAGCTGAAAAAATGCGTTGTTTTCCAAAATTTAGGACGGACACATACAAACATAGTCCTTTGGTTTCGGGAATGTACAGTAAAGAATCAACTTGAAACTCTGATAAGAAATCACCTTCTTTAAGGGGTTATACACATAACTTTAAAAGGTCTGTTATCTACATAAAACCTTTAAGTGAATATCTTTCACTTGCAAATTGATTAATGGGTACTACTGGCAAATTATTCAAATACATTTCTCTATGAAATATACTCGTGTATGTAAAAACTTGATCACATGAAGCTTTTAAAATTGAATGAATGACACCGCTCATTATAGTGATTGGTACTTTCATTGGCATTTATGCCTGTCTATACGTTTATTATGCTGTATAATGAATGGCCAAAGTGCATTGTTTAAAAAAAATTGCCTTGTAATATATAATCTATGTAAATATGTATACATCATTTTGGTATCCCAAGTGGGTATTTATATTGAACCAAGATCAACTGTTTACTTTGTTTGTAAACTCTCAAAATATTAATATATTTTTTGGAGGATGTCAGAAAGTAATTGATGACCTTTCATCTTCTTAAAAAAACAATTACCGTATGTACATTATATAAACGATATTATAAATTTGCACAAATACGGTTGTGAAAATCGCGTTTATTACGAGGATACCAGACAATTGGAATATACATGTATATTTAATTTTCCTCTGTATTTTGTTTTGTTAGTGTAATGAGTTTATAGCTACTTAATATCTTTGTTATCATGCAGGGCCTCATGGAAGACCACCACTATTGGTGAAAATGTGCTACCCTGTATAAATATCAGAAATGAATAAATAGATAAATAACTATTTGGTTATTCTATTTCAAATGATTGTATAACCAGTGAACCTACGAATTTAAGTCCTATCCGGGGACTAAAAAAATGTATAAAACGGAGGAATGATGATTACCTTGTATAGAATGGCGATGATGATGATGAGGAGAAGAAGACCGCTTAGAGAGGAGACGATATAGATCCAAATTGGAGTGGTCTTGATGATAACCCTTTCACCCTCGTACTGCACCCGGACCTCTGTCTGGATCTAGATGTAGACCATACAAAGATGATCCAATGATTAAAGGCAATTTTAAGTAATGGTAATGCAAATTTCATTGTCAAAAGATCTGTATTTATGGAAATTATTAAGAATAGTTGATTATGAATATGAACAATGATAGTCATGACAGACAATCCCATACACACATTATCAAGGTTCAGTCTGATCCTAACGAAAGTTTCGCGTCTCTCAACTAATCACGGCTACCGCGTTACATGCACTTACTCAGATATTTACTATAATCTCTTTTCTGATTCTATTTGTGCTTTCCCTAAATGCAGTATGATATCGGTTGCCAGTCAGATAAAATAATATAGGAGAGAAACACAAAACGATTCTTACCTCTAGAGGTGAAACAGACGGATGTGGCGAGTATGGTATCCCCTGGTATATAGTTCCATTGACGGTGACTGAAGCTGTAGACAGAATCTCGATAAAATCTAGATCTGCATCCTCCTGTATTTCAGGAAAATATGTATTAAACAATCTGATTGAGTGTTGGGAAGTTAGATATCGTTCTGCATAGTATTGAATTCCAGTAGTCCCAAGTCCTATTGGTCCTACCCCTCCGGCATTTTGTTCCCTCTTGTCCAACGTTACAATGATCCCATGATCCCTTGATCCGGGGAGCGTTTCATCAAGCGTTCTCTCAGTGATTTTTACTGACAAATGTTATAAGCTACTGAAATCCTTGCATCTGATTCGCTGAGAGCAAATTTGTCAGTAAAAATCACTGACAAAACGCTTGATGAAACGCTGCCCAGATGATCCATTGATCCTATGTCCCAGTGAATTGTCCCAAGTCCTACTGGTCTTATGTACCATTGGTCCTATGTCCCATTCTTCAGATGAAACCCAACCATTCTCTAACAAGCCTTTCTTTAATTTCTTTCATGAATTGTGTAGAAGAACATAATTTATACATAAGTAACTGTCAATATAATTTCTTTTGTAAATGACAAGAGTTGTATATTGACTAAATATTGCACTTCAAATTATGTTTGCTATGTTGATAATCTGTTATTCATGTTACTTATTTGATATCGATATCCTATGTAGTACAAATGTTTGTGAAAGAAGGAAATAAAATGAACCCCCCCCCAAAAAAAAAAAGAAGAAGTGTAAAGTAGAACCACTGAAAATTAAAATAACTCGAGCTATGTTAATTCTTATCATTCATTCATTAAGTTACTTGAAATAAACTGTAGCCACGAATGTATATGCTGATACCAATATGCAAATGTATATTTTGTTATCAAAATAGAATATAAAAACACATAATTATATGTGTGTACATGTATATTGAAGTACATGTATATGCTATAAGATTTGTATTATTATCTTCAGAACCTGAAGGAGGCCGGGAAGGCCGAAAGCTTGATCTAATAAAGTTGAAGTTCATCAGCTACGTCCTTGTCTCCAGTCTCATCAATTTATTGTAAGAAATGAAAATGAGAGAATATTAGTTGCGTAGCTGAAATCAAAGTTCCCCAGCGCTGTCCTCCTTTTTAAATTTTTGTGCAAAGGTTAAAAAATGTCTCCACAGGGAATCGAACCCGGGTCACTGGCTTAGAACGCCAATGCGTTAACCATTAGACCACGGAGACGGGACAGTGGTTTCGGCGACACCAGACAAATCTTCTTTGTTCAGAACTCACCTGCCCCCGACAAGGTGGTAGTCTGAGGTGGTAGTGTGTGGTGGTAGTGTGTGGTGGTAGTCTGAGGTGGTAGTCTGTGGTGGTATTCTGAGGTGGTAGTCTGAGGTGGTAGTGTGTGGTGGTAGTGTGTGGTGGTAGTCTGAGGTGTCTGTGGTAGTAGTATGTGGTGGTAGACTGTGGTGGTAGTCTGTGGTGGTAGTCTGAGGTGGTAGTCTGTGGTGGTTGTCTGTGGTGGTAGTCTGTGGTGGTTATCCGAACGTGATAAGAAACTTACCGCAAACACTGCATTGTGCCATATTCTAGACTGTACACTGATAATGACGGCCGAGTCTGCCCCGGTGGAGAGTGACGTGAGAGGACACTGGATGGCCAAGCACTCCCTCAGTGAATCGCAATCGGCCCACAAAGTGTAAAGAGTAGAGTTGTTCTCAACGTCTTCGAATTTAGTGATATTGTTCTGATGAATGAGAAAAGAAAATGAGGCATTACAAGGAGAAGACGTCACGAACAAAACAAAGCATGGAAGGGGGAAAATAACAGTGATAGTTAATATGAATTGACATAATACTTACCGTAGCGGATCAATTAATTAAAAAATGCCCCAGCTTTTCCCACCCCCAATAAAAAACAACCAAAGGCACCTGACAGAGGTGTCGATCCGCGTTCACGATTGGGGGCGGGGGATGACCGGCGAGGGAGCGAAGCCAGTGGCGTATATTATACCCCCCCCCCCTCCCCCGAGTGCCCAAACTTATCTAGGTTATTGTACGAGCGAGGGAGCAAAGCGACCGAGCGGCGAATTTTTCAATTTTTACCCATTAAAAAACGCAATTTCTTGTGCATTTTACCCAGGAAATTCTGCAATTGACCACCGCAATATTGAGCTGTAGAGAAGCTCGAATTTTATACATTTTTTTTATTCACCCACGTCTACAATCCGGAGCAAAACTAACGAAAACCCTATAGGCTTGAGAAAGAGTCGAGAAATTCAGCAAGGCTACCTGAAGTTGAGATTTCTTTCAAAGGTTTAACCTTTGCAAATGCTGTTTTATACACTATCCTATATTGGGGGCACAATATTTAGCACTGGCGTAGCCAGGATTTTTCAAAGGGGGGGGGGCAGACTTGAAGGATCCAACCGTGTAGCCAGGATTTCATTTTGTGGTGCGGTTGTGAAGCGTGAAAGCTCTGACGTTTTATAGCAAATTTGAGAGAGAGAGATAACGGCTCGTAGCAATTTTTTAGGGGAAAAGTAAGTTCGATGCCCGAAGTGCTTTTCAGTTATTTGGATGCAATACTGCACTGTTGTAACAGGGATGGGTGCAGGGAGGGGGGATTTTGAAAGCTCTGATGTTTTATAGCAAATTTGAGAGAAAGATAACGGCTGGTAGCACTTTTTTTAGGCGGAAAGTTAGCTCAACACCCGGACTGCTGTTCAATTATTTGGAGGTAACATGCTGCACTGTATGTTACAGGCGTGGGTGCAGAGAGAGGGGAGTTATTTCCCCCTAATACTTTGACGTTTTAGCAAATTTTGATTGAAAATAACGGCTCGTAGCGCCTTTTTAGGCGTTTGTTCTCTCACTCCACCTGAATTTTCGCTCTCGCTTTTTTAGGGGGATGAATAGGGGGCATGGGCCCCATGTGCCCCCTGGCAACGCCTATGAGCAGGAGTCATATGAAACTTACACAAAGCAATTGCATCTTTATTGTTTCAAATTTTGAACCCTTTAAGCTATTTAAGAACTATATACTGAGGGTGCGAAATTACAAGATCCTGAAAGAACATAATTGAGCGAGGGCTTTTTCTAAAATCTGTCTATGAAACTTACGTTTTAGAGCATCCAAAAATGGATTTTAATGAAAAGAAGGAATGCTCGGAACTACGCCATTTGAGGGAACCCCTTAATTGAGAATAACATTGCGAGTGAACAAATTTTCTTCGATATTTTTGCATTGAAATTATGGCACTTTTTTATTTCCTTACTTCTATTTCAAGATCATAATGAGATTTGATGATTATTAGTTTTAAGTTAATGTATCATAATTCTCATGTTTTTTATCCAAAACTATTGGGGGATGATAATACAGGCGATCCCCCCCCCCCACCTACCTCATTTTTTAAAAGGATATATAACTCCCATCCCCCCGGGATCGACACACATGGCACCTGAATATGTGATAACCTTTTTCCCTATCACAAAAATTTGGGATCTATGCTCCCCGATCAGAGAATCCTAGCCCAGGTTTACAGAACATTAGTATGCCGGTCCAGTCATCTCCCTGGCCTGTTATCGGAAGTATGTGCGTTATATCTCCTCTCATTATAGGAAGTATGTATACCATAGCAAACTCAGTCACACACTCAGTCGCACAGCGTAGCATCCAGTCTTCACACACAGAACTCGCTCTCAATCATCTTGGCTTCACAATGGCTTTAAGCATCTTACCAGGGGAGTGTTTCATGAAAGGAAGTTGTCGGATATCCGACAACTTCCTTTCATGAAACGCTCCCCGACAACTGTTATAAGCTACTGAAATCCTTGCATCTGATTGGCTGAGAGCAAATTTGTCGGATAAAATATCTGACAAGTCCTTTCATGAAACGCCCTCCAGGTCTCATTTTCGGTATGGAGCCTGGCAAATGTAGATCTTGACAAAGGACATTAGTACCTCGCTCTGGCTCGAACCCGTGACCTGTGCATCCCCAGACAAGTAGTGATCAACCAGCAGACGATAACATCTCTACCTAGGGAATTAAGTACATGTGCTTTAGCAAGATTTAGTTACTTGTTTGTTACTTCACAGATTCGATACTACTTATTTTTAAAATGTGTTTCCTAAACAATTTACCTCTTTCGGACTGCCTTCATTGATCCTTGGAGTCAGTTGACAGGGCATTCCTGTTTCCATGGTAACGTCTGTTACGTTCATAAGGGTTGTGCCATCCTGGAGTCTGATTGGCCATAATATCTCTATAGTAGAAGCGCCGATAAAACTAGGACCGTCATTTTGCAGCTGAATAGAGAGGATGGAAAGATATAGAGAGTGAGGAAGAGAGAGAAAGAGAAGGAATGAAGAAAACATTCTTTTAAAAATTACATTGACTGTGAAAAATCACCAAAATCATTATCCCGTGTCGCAGTTTTTATTTTCCAATATAATAGCTTGAACATCAATAGAAACAGATTCGCACTTGTTTCATCTCTTCCCGATTACAAAAAATGAACATGGCGATGAACACAGACATAAATCTGGACAATGTGTACTTACCCGTATCACATGGGTCATAAGTGTTCCTTGGCCGTTTGTTGCATTGCTGTCCTCTGTTATCACCAGCGTTTCTGGAATGGAATTACTGTCAAACAGAGACAAACAGAAAACGAAAAAGTTTCAGATATATATTATAATTTAACTAGCAGAAGCAGCCCATGGACATCCACGGGCGCTAGCTGAGTTTATGATTAATCACCGTACCGTATATTTGTCACAACAATAAAGTGAATAAAAAGAAAAGTTGGGTAAAGTGTTATTTTTTTACCAAGAAGTATTTACAACATGTTGATATGTGTTGCTTATCCAAATCTTACATGAAGTCGGAAGAAAATACATTTTCATTTTAATGTAGACTAAATGACGATTGTTTTGTTTTATGATTTTATTTATGTTACGTCGGCCCTTTGGCCTGTGGATGACACACGATCTCATTTACACCCCGGCGGAATTCTCGAACATAGGGCATGGATATAATTGAAATAGTATATCCATAGTATAGCCACAGGCGTAGCCAGGATTTTTCAATAGGGCAGACGTGAAGGATCCAACCGCATAGCCAGGATTTCATTTTAGGGGGCGGTTGTGAGCACGCAAAGAGTGCGAAATTGGTGGTTCCCCAGGGGTGGGTGCAGGGAGGGGGAAGTTTTCCCCCTCCCATGCGAAGCGCAAAAGCTCTGACGTTTTATACCAAATTTTCAAGAAAGATAACGGTTCGTAGCACTTTTTTTAGGAGGAAAGTTATTTCAACGTCCGGACTGCTTTTTATTTATTTGGACGTAGGCCTAATACTGCACTGTAACAGGGATGGGTGCAGGAAAGGGGGAGTTTCCTTCTTCCCCCGCTTTTTCGCTCTAGCTTTTTTTTCTTCTATTTTTAGTGGCTGAATAGGAGGGGCCATGGCTCCCCTGTGCCCCCTGTCTATGCCAGTGAGTATATCCATGCACAGAGCAAGATGGAGCGATTTGATCTTGCCATGTTTCTGTGGTTTAATACTCAAGAGAAATTAAGGCCATGAAAACATGACATGCATAATTAGCGGTACGTCCCTTTTAAAGGATACAAAAATAAGAAAAAATGAATTTATTGTCATTTTCTTTCAGGGGGATTACTGCCCCCTTATATGGGTCTTGTGAGGACAGACGGATTGACTTTTCCCTACTACCCCCCCCCCCCCCCCTACGGCCTCCCGTCATCCCCAGCGCGAGGGGAGACGGGAGTAGTATCCTATACGTATTCATATCATAGTAGAAATATTTTCGAAAAAAAAAATTGGTGTGGGGGGGGGGGGGGGGGGGGGGAGGGGTCTCCTTCTTTACACCGCGGCAACCGTATATTCCTAAGTGACGTGATCTCCTACACCTCCCCTCCCCGAATGATGTCTACAGATCGGTTTAGTCTGTCATAAGGGAATGAATAATATATTTGAGGCGATATGTTTCCAACGGTATGAGGCAGTGGCGTATTTATGGGGGGCAGCGGGGGCACGTGCCCCGGCGGCACTTGGAGGGGGGGGGGGGGCGCAAAAAACGCAAAAGAGAGAGAGAACAGGGCGAGAAATGTTATGGTCTTTTGGGGTTATTTGCGCCCCAGTCAAGGACAAAATGCGTAAGAAATTGTGTTTTATAAGGTTTGTAATGCAGAAACTTTCTAAAACTCGGTCGCTTCGCTCCCTCGCATAATTATATTCAAATTCCAATTGACTCTAGTTTCTTTGTCCCCCCCCCCTTCCCCGCATTAGGCAAGAGCTTGTTAAATTTTGCGCCCCCAGATGGATATAAGTGCAGTGCATAAAAAGCACTTTCAAGGTAGGCCTATAGAACATTCGAAAGAAATCATAAATTTGCCTTGCAATTGCCTTACTAAATTCCTCAAATGTATTTCTTCAGCGATTTCATTTATTTTGCGCCCCCCAAAAAGGAATGTTCCAAATTTCAACCAAAAAATCTATTGCTAGGTCGCTGTATTCCCTTGAATTTTCTTCTTTTTTTTTGGGGGGGGGGGGGGGGGGGTAGAATACATAAGAAATTTCAATTTGAGGGGTGGAAATTAGGGGCATCTGCCGCTCGGTCGCGTTGCTCCCTCGCTTATATTTTATGGGCATCAAAACTCACTTTCACGTAGTGTCATCATTTCTAAATTTGAAACGCTCATTAATATGAGTTTGGGCATGGTGGGGGTGTGGGGCCCAGATTTTATAGTTTGCCCCGGGCGCCAGAATACCTAGATACGCCACTGGTTAGAAAGTAATGGAATGATTGTATGAAAGTTCCAAAGGAGCCGAATTTTCGCAAATAAAGGGCAGAAAAGTTTCTGAATCGATCCGAATCGATCGTGACGACCGCTCCAGGGGATGTCTCATTGAGACCTGTATACATTATCCGCGTAAATCACTTGCTGAATTAAAAAGCAGATTATAAAGAGTCCTAAAATATGAAGTGACCGAAATCCCCATCCTCTTATTTTTTTAATCTAACAGTTATAATTATGTTCCTGCCCTTCACCCCTTCACCCCCAAAGATAAATGAATAAAAAAAAAAAAGAAGTAGATCATTTCTTTTTCAAACTGTTGAAAGTTTAATTTAGAAAGTAATGGAATGATTGTATGAAAGTTCCAAAGGAGCCGAATTTTCACAAATAAAGGGCAGAAAAGTTTCTGAATCGATCCGAATCGATCGTGACGACCGCCCCAGGGGATGTCTCATTGAGACCTGTATACATTATCCGCGTAAATCACTTGCTGAATTAAAAAGCAGATTATAAAGAGTCCTAAAATATGAAGTGGCCGAAATCCCCCTCCTCTTATCTCTTTAATCTAACAGTTATAATTATGTTCCTGCCCTTCACCCCTTCACCCCCAAAGATAAATGAATAAATTAATTAATTTTAAAAATAAGTAGATAATCGATCGTGACGACCGCCCCAGGGGATGTCTCATTGAGACCTGTACGTTATCCGCGTAAATCACTTGCTGAATTAAAAAGCAGATTGAAATAGGGGCAGATTTTGATACCCTAAACAGGGAAACCCTTCTATCTCTGATGTTTATACCATTAACGTCGATTAACGGCGATTTTATATCTTGCTTGGTATTTTACATCCTATATTTGAGGATTAGGCCTACATCATCATAGACCTCTTTTTAGCCAAAAAGGAACCGTAAAAGAAATGTAACCTAATTTGGAGCACATTACCGAACTATACCCCCCCCCCCCACCCCTCCTCCGCGGATCTTGTTCTTATCAGTCTCTGAATTTGATACCCTTTTTACAATACAATACAATACAATACAATAAGCATTTAGTACGCCCTTCCCATAAGGTTCGGAGCGTTTACAAAATATTTAAATTATAGAACACATTATAATTTTTATATAAACACAAATCAGAAAACTCTTCAATCGTCCATGTGGGAAACTGCCAGGTGGTTTTATGGAGACAAAATGTAATGAATGTACCTGTTACAAAGTTTGATAGCGGATTTAAAATAAATATGATTTCACAGCTTTTTTAAAGGTCTTTATGGATGCTGACTGTCTAATGGGCAAGGGGAGATTATTCCATAGCCTCGATGCAGAAACTGTGTAAGTCCTATCACCTGACAAATTTCGGGTCATTGGGTAGCTGAGCTGGAGGTTGTGATTTGAGGATCTGAGATTTCTACTAGGTGTATATACAGTTAAGCATTCAGATATGTACCCTGGAGTCTGGTTATTGATAGATTTATAAACATAACGAACTACTTTGAAGATGATACGTTTTTGAATGGGCAGCCAGTGAAGGGAACGAAGTAAAGGTTTTTCTTGATTTTTCTTGATTTTCTTGATTTTGCTTTTTTATACCCTAAACCTGATACCCGGGTTATGCGTTTATTGTTGAAAAGGTACCCTTTTATCCGTTTGCAAGTGGCCGGCCTCAATGAGACATCCCCCCCCCCCTCCCCCCCCCCCCCCCCCCCCGCCCCCGCGACCACCGTGAAGCCATAAAGTTACATACACACTGAACTGTGTGTATGTATAACTCTATATGCGTGAAACATCGTACCGTACCTGTGTGTGTGTGTGCTTGTGTGTGTGTGCTTGTGCGCTGTGCAAACGAATAACACGTGCGTTGCGTCGTATACGTTGAAGCCATACATACGGATATGGCCTTGGAGTCTATGCTTGGAGTATATACACACACACACACACACACACACACACACACACACACACACACGTCTCGCTGTTCTAATTACTCCCTCCGGAAATTAAATGTTTAAAAATGAATTTATGAAATATGGACGACACGTCAGCCCTTAAGAAGTGCCTCCCACCACTCTAAGAACCATTCTCCGCCCGTGGGTACCAAAAGGCGGGGACCGAAAGGGCCAGGGGAGGCGCCTATTCAAAAAAAAAAAAAAGGCCCAAAACCCTTAGCGTAATATATATATATAGATATAGATAGAAGAGAATATATAGATAGCCCATTTCCTAACGGATAAACAAAGAGGCTATTTCAACATCAAACGTCTTCTCCCTCAATCATACAAGTCCAGAACACCTTATTTCTCCCAAACAAGCCGTACACGACAAAGGTAATTAGGTGGGCTGTACTTAAAGATCACATTGCAAGAAAATCACAAATATGGCAATTAATGTATCACTAGAAACTTGGAAGCTTTACAGATGGCAATCGTATAAGTTTTATGTCAACTGCGTATCTGATGATTATAAAAACAACATAAATAAAAGCTCTTCTAAGCATCTGGAATATCCGAGGATTCGCCAGAAATATAGCGATGTTTTGATGTCGTCACACTAGGGATCGATCCTGCTTAAGCAGACGACGTCCTATAATGAATGAACGTAATTGTAATGCAATTATTTATCAAATTATAAAGAGTTTGGTATATTTAACATGACATTATTTCACACCATTCTAAAAGGGAAAGTGAAACTGATTCTGATAACTAAAACCGTTTGATTGTAAATACACAGGAGAAGGGTCAATGATCAATGAAATAAACCCCATTTTCAAATTGAAAAGCCCTCCGAATAATATCACAGATTGTATTCGTTCCCTCTTGAAACGCCGAACATGCCCCGGTGCAAGCAGCTGAAAATACCATGGCGTCTTATTTTGTTTACAAGTGACTGATTCCTTTATTTTTTAACGCTGCATTTTTCATCAAAATAATACCATACACGAAGTTAAGAGTGAGGCAACAGACTAACATTAAGACTGACGCTAGTTAAGTAAGAGAAATAAGTGAAGAGGAGATGACAAAAACAGGCACTGAAAAATGTGTAAGATGTTTATGGGACATCGTCTGCTTAGACAGGACTGGTCCTTCGTGTGTCGTCACACATCTCAGCAGCGTTCAAGGAGCTCTTCAGCTGCTATGTCGGGGGCTGTATTTTACCGTTTTATAATTGATAATAATCATTAATTCAAATGTTTCCAAGCGTTGAATTTGGATAACCTTGTATAATTTATGCCATCTATGCAATACTAAGTATTAAGCCAATATTTATTTCCTTCAATGTGATCTTTAAAGTACAGACCACCTTCTGTTTTTGTACGAAATTTTCTTTCTTTATTATTATTATTATTATTAGGTGGGCTGTACTTCAAGTACAGACCATCTTCTGTTTTTGTACGAAATTTTCTTTATTTATTAGTTATTATTATTTATTTGTATTTCTTGGCTTATTCAAATGTATTCAAATTTGGTACAATAGTAGATATGGTTATTGTCTCAGCACAGACATTTTTCCAACATAGTCAATGCATCGTGACGTCATCTAGTCGCCATTTTGTAAAATTCCGACACATGCTATATCTCTGCAATACAAAGTAATAACATAACCATATTTGGCATGATGCAAGTTAATTAAAAAGGAAATTAATTGAACATAGGGTGCGTACGCGAGCGTCGGTGAAGTTGCGCAAAATCTGAATATGCTCAAAATGGTCTATAATCGATTTTGGGCATGTTTCAGGCCATTTTAAAACATTTCAACATTTTCCGCGCGTGCGCGCCCATTGTGACGTCATCTATTTTGTAAAATTCTGACATATGCTATATCTCTGCAATACAAAGTCATAACATAACCATATTTGGCATGATGCAAGTTAATTAAATTTATTTATTTTCTTCCATGTTTTCGCATTGGTATTATGGCATTTCTTCATTCCTTACTTCTAATCATTAAAGAATGTGATGGTATTTCAAGATCAAACATCATGAGATTAGATAATTAGTTTTAAGTTAATGTATTATAATTCTTCTTTATTTTATCCAAAAATATTGGGGGGGGGGGTGTGATAATACGGGCCAACCCCACCTCAATTTTTTTTTGATATATAACCCCCCTCCCTCCCCCCCCCCCCCCCGGGGATCGACACCCATGGTAACAACTGTGATGAATTCAATGATCAATACCCCTGCTATAACCGAGTTTCGATGATAAGGCGCACAAGCATCTAAGCAATTTCTTTCTACAGCGGGTATCAATTTGATTCACCTGGATCAAGATTGGAAAATGTCAATATCTTGCCAAAGAGATTCAGTGTCGTTGTAGGGATTCGATCCCCGATCCCTGTACAATGTCCAGTGATTTATCCACTAAAGTCCAGATTTACTCACCCCGCGAGTACAAGACTGGAAGAAGCATAGACTGGGATGGAGATTGAGGCATCATTATCTGCATCTCTGCCTGGTATTTCAGCATCAGTACTAGCACAGGAATATCAAATCAAAATACCGATGCACAACAACTACATGCCTTTGGCAAAATCGAAGTGTTAACATTAAAGTTCATACGTAATTTACCATTGCATAAAAACCACTGTCTTTGAAATTATCATAATGACATTTGACATTATACCCATTACAAATTAGTTTGATTTATAAATCTATAGGGCCTCCAATATCATGAACGTCAATTTCACTCTATAGCTTCAGATATGGTTCAAATTTCTTTTTTTCACATGACACTTTCAAAAAGATCATGATAACAAATTATATTTAGAGAGGATATGAATTTAAGGAGCAACTTGTCATACACTGGTAATTAACGTACAAAATACAGTCCCATTGCAGGTAGTAAACTGTAGAAAAAAAAAGATAGATTGAACATGAAAAAGATGAATGAAGTATTCTAAAGAAAAAAGAGGGATAGGAAGAAGAAGAAGAAGAAAGAAGAAGAAGAAGAAGAAGAAGAAGAAGAAGAAGAAGAAGAGGAAATGAAAGAAGAAAAGTGTCACCTCTGTGCAGACACATTCAACACAGCTGGCCCAGTGAATGAACTATACACTGCGGTTTGATATTGTAAGCCTACCGTCATCTGTTGGAAGAAGACCAAAAGCTCTAATCAAAATCAACTTAAACACATAATTTCTTTTCATGCTTTGTGCTGTTTATTTTCAATTAAATAAATATGTTAATCTACCACTTGTAGAGCCCCTTTCGTGACAATATTCAGATTTCGCCAGTAAGATATTTCATCTTTAATAATTAATTACAGACTGGTACAGTTTATTTCGATTAGAGAAGAGCTTGGTAAGATCCCTTACTGTTTGTTTATAATGAAATACTAATGCAAAATCCAGGTATACATTGCTTGAAGTAAGTTTACGTAATTTCTTGTTAACTTTTATTCATAATCTTTTTAGGGACTTTTTCACAATGGGAACATAATTTCTTCTATATTTATCACATTCCAGGCAAAATAGCCCGTATGGCTACATTTCTAATGAGATTATAGAGGATGGATCGGAACCTCTACGACGGAGTGAGTGCTTTATTACCAGACTTATTTATTTTCAAAACAAGTAGAATGAGCGAAGTAGTCGTTCACCCTCTATTACTTTACCATTACCATGACCACACAACCGGGTTTCCCCTAGTCTAGTTCTGGGCGTTTTTAAGTATTTTGTCCGTAAAACCATGAAGCTACAAACCCCGTGTGTGTGCACCCAGCGTAGAACGGTGCGAAGACCACAATTTCGGGGAAGGTGAATTTGTGGGGAGAGTGAATCAGTGAACTTCGCACCGTTCTACGCTGGTGCACACACACGGGGTTTGTAGAGCTTCATGGTTTTACGAACAAAATACTTAAAAAACGTCCAGAACTAGACTAGGTTCAGTGGTGGGTCCAGGGGGGGGGGGGGGGGGGGGCACAGGGGGCACGTACCCCCCCCCCCCCCGGCCTAAAAAAGGTTTTTTTTTTTATTTTTTTTTTGCTTGTCAGGGAATTATGGAGGGAAACTGGACCCCCATAACCCCCCCCCCCCCCCCCCCCCCTGAGCGAATTTTGAAGGTCTGGCGAAATTTTTTTGTCGACACCCCCCCCCCCCCCCCCCCCCACAACCTGAGCGACTTTTCGAGAAGCTGACGAGACCAAAAAAATATGGGTCTACCTTTTCCAAAAGTTGACAAACCTTCATTTGTGTGCCCCCCCCCCCCCCCCCCGTTTACTAAATCCTGGATCCGTCATTGAGGTTTCCCCCTACTCTTTTAGAAAGAGTGCATCGAACTCTTCGTAATGCAGGGTTGGCGACTTTCCGACACACGGTGTCTCCTTTTAACGCAGTGTCGGACGTCACTGAACATTAATGATTGCTTTGTGAGCTGTGAACTTAAAGACCCATTTAAGAACTCAAAATACCATAGAACAATGTGATGAATATGTATGAATTAATGTGAGAAAAGAAAATAATCCATAAATTTGTACCTGATCACCGGCTGGTATAGGATTGCCAATATTACAGGATCTTTTACGAGTGGTTGCGGAAACGGAACACGACACTATGGTTCCCTGTAGAAAACAAATTTTGGCATTTAATAACTTTAAGGCTTGATTTCGTTTTTGTT
Organism: Heliocidaris erythrogramma; assembly: GCA_025617745.1. Taxonomy (NCBI): domain Eukaryota; kingdom Metazoa; phylum Echinodermata; class Echinoidea; order Camarodonta; family Echinometridae; genus Heliocidaris; species Heliocidaris erythrogramma. The sequence goes on along the minus strand of CM046870.1, from coordinate 17,153,427 downwards.
CATGGGATGATGTACAATTTGACTTAAGATATAACATAATATGTATAAGCTATAATATGCTCATAATCTATTTTTGCATAATCAAAATAGTACTCATATCAAAAGATGAAACAGAGGAACGTAGGTAAAGATACCATGGATACAATGTTTTAAGTATTAAAATCCTAAACAAGGGATTATAAAATTAAGAAGTCAGCGTAATAAATAATAAATGGCGCTTAGAGAAAAATACATACAGAATTCTCCTAAACATAGTAAATAAAAATACATGTATTGCGTAATTACAGCGAAGAGAACAAATACGTTTTCAGTTCTGATTTGAATGTTTCTGTTGACGACAGTTGACGTAATTGTAGAGGGAGTTCATTCCAGAGTTTCGGACCCATAGCTGAAAATGCCCGAACGCCCCAAGCATGTTTTGTTCTAGGTGTATGTAGCAACAGTTTGTCTAATGACGAGCGAACACTTCGTACCCTTGATACCTAATGATTTAAGCCTTTGAATGAGGATGGTGTGACCCAGGCCCTGGGTCTCCCAGAAGAAAAGTTGCTGGATAGACAAGTTGGAATCGTTACAAATTATCTCTGCAAAAAATACTTTCTGTTAGTGGTGTAGCTATGAACGGTTAAAAGGATGAGAGAGAGAAAAAAAATGAGATGACCCCCCTATCATCCTCCCTCACTCGATGGCCTTTCTCTCTCACATTTCCTCCTCATAGTATTTCCAGACACCCCCCCCCCCCCCCCCCAAAGAGACGCCAGTGTCCCCTTAATGACTACGCCACTGCTTACTGTGTTTGACCGCAGGACATTGACGAAGAACAAACCCGGTGGTTCAACGATATTGAGTACGGATAGGAAAGCGTCTTCGCCGCTGTTTGTGACTTCGACGGTGAGCATGAAGGTTTCAGTCTCTCCGATAATCAGCTGGTTGACCGAACTGGATAATGAAGAAAGTAATTTCGAAAAATAAGAGTGTACGCTTATATAAATATTTCTTCCATATTGTATTTATTTCCACGAGAGTTGCCAAAGCTGCTGTATATGTTATTTCCTTACAATTGTTTATAATTATTCTAATGTATACATGTATCTCAAAGCATTCGCTTGGATCCAGCTGAGGTAGGCGACTTGTCTTTGTTGGAAACTCACCTGCCCCTAACAAAGGACTTATTTGATAAGATTGAAGATTGGTTAATCTGTCGTTCATATGAATCTGGTGTCACCGAAACCACTGGTCCGTCTCCGTGGTCTATTGGTTGAGGCCAGTGGTGTCGATTCGTGTTCACGATTGGGGGGGGGGGGGGGGGGATGACCGGCGAGGAAGCGAAGCCAGTGGCGTATATATCTAGGGATTATGGTGCCCGGGGCAAAAATGAAGTCCCCCCCCCCCCCCCCCCCTGCCCAAACTTATCTACGTTTGCGAGGGAGCAAAGCGACCGAGCGGCAAATTTTTCAATTTTTAACCCTAAAAAACGCAATTTCTTGTACATTTTACCGAGGAAATTTTGCAATTGACCACCGCAATTCAGCGGTAGAGAAGCCCCGAGAGAAGCTAGAATTTTATACATTGCTAAACGGTTTTCTAGTCACTTACTTTTACAATCGGGAGCAAAACTAACGAAAACCCTAAATAGGCTGGAGAAAGAGTCTAGAAATTCAGCAAGGCTACCTAAAGTTGAGAACCTTTGCAAGTGCTGTTTTATACACATATTGGGGGTGCAATATTTAGCAGGAGTCATTATGAACTTACCTTCAAAAACTAGATTTCTAGTGCACTTACAATGCGGATTTGGGGGACTTTTTCAAAAATCTGTCTATAAAACTTGCATTTCAGCGCATCCCAAAATGTTTTTTTTTAATGAAAAGAAGGAATGCACGGATCTACGCCAATGGACGGAACCCCTCAATTGAGAATAACAATGCGAGTGAACGAATTTTCTTGATATTTTCGCATTGAAATTATGGAATTTTTTATTTCCTTACTTCTAATCATTAAAGAATGTAATGATATTTCAAGATCAAACATAATAAGTTTGAATAATTATTAGTTTTAAGTTAATGTATCATAATTCTTATTTATTTTTCCAAAAAATATTTGGGACAGGCCATCCCCCCACCTCAATTTTTTTTTTTTTTTTTTTTTTTTTGGGCGGGGCATTGGCGTTCTATAAGCCAACGACCCGGGTTCGATTCCCGGCGGAGACATATTTTTCAACCTATGCAAAATTTTCAAAAAGGGAGGACAGCTCTGGGGAACTTTGATTTAACCATTATTCTCTCATTTCCTTTCACATTTTATATTCCACTGGAATTCCACGACAGTGCGGTTTATTCCGTCATAATAATAGGGACTGGTGTATTAGGGAGACACCATAGACAAAGAGGGAGACAAACAAGTGTCTTCCAAACGAAGATCTATATAGTATATATATATATATATATATATATATATATATATAATATATATATATATATATATCCCTATTTCCTACTATAGGTGGAATCCTAACAACGCGGTTTCCGTCACAATAGAAATTCGGCGTTGAGGGGAAATTCGACGTGCGTTAAGGGGAATGATAACAATGGGCTGAGATAAAAGGATTCCCCTAACGCTGCAAATATATATGAATAAATAATAAATAAATAAATATATATACATATTTAAAATAGCCATTTGATGACATGAATGACTGAAATGGTAGACAATTATTTTTTGGAAACATTTCATTTTATTTTAACTTTAAATACCACAAGCTGTGCACCCATGGAATTCAACTGAATTATGTATTTATATATTTGAGTAAGCGCCATGAACGCCTGAGTTATCGGATACCGGTGCTGTAGAAGACCTCATTATTATTATTATTATTATTATTATTATTATTATTATTATTATTATTATTATTATTATTATTATTATTATTATCATTATAATTATCATCTTCAACAATGATATAAAATGATAAAATTGGAAATTGAAATTTATAGGAATGAAAAAGGAGCATAAAAAAAGAAGAAAAGGAGGAAAAAGAAGAAGAAGAAGAAGAAGAAGGAGAAGAAGAAGAAGTAGTAGAAGAAGAAGAAGCAGAGACGAAGAAGATCCAGAAGAAGAAGAAGGAGAAGAAGAAGGAGAAGACTGGCAGACGAAAATGAAAATATATCTTACACATTTGTCTGAACGGCAAGGTCTGGATAACATGTTTCACCGGCACAATCCCTGGCAAAAGCAAGCTAAATGTTTCAGAAAGACAAAATAAAGAAAAATTGGTCTAAATAATAATCCTTAATAAATAAGATTACAAAAAAGAAAGACATGGGCTCCTTTAAAAGTATGTAGTCCAATAGCCTTAATCTTCGAGGATTAAATTCAACGGCTTTAAAAAAAATCAGAATAATTTCTTTGACATCAATTCATACTTTTGTTTTAAAAATGCATGTACACCACCGGAATAATTAGCAATCTTTCACCAGTAAATGGTAATACAATTTCTATTTATGGTTTTTGCGTTTAGCATTATTCTTTGTTGCGGCAATGCGTTTTTAATTCAATATTTTGGTCTGGGAGTACGAATTCGAGAACACGTCATCTTCGACTGGTAGCTAGGTCATGCTGTAGGTAGAGGGAGATTGCTGTTAAATCGGGCCAAATTTTGGACTAAGTTACATGTAACAGTCAGATGCGGCGATTTCTTTGTCATGGCCGGGGGGGGGGGGGGCGAGATTAGCATAGCAACCGGAGGGGGGGGGGGGGGGGGAGTTACAAAAAAATAGTACTACGTGAGGGAGCGAGAAACTATTTTGTATAGTGAAACTAGAGCCTATAACACGGTATACAACAGGGTACTGCAATTTTCACTCATACATTTTTTTCAGTCTTCACAATTTCCGGGGTACACGCGTCCCACACCCGGATTGCATTTTGCAAAATGAAAACTTTGCATTTTGGCGAATTCCTCAGTAAATTACTTTTGTATGGTCGGATAGTGACCAAGGGAGAACATTTTGAACGGATTTTTAGAGAACTTTTGATCACACAGGCAAATCCAAAGGTTAATTGAAGCAAGATTTACACAGAACATCGGGCATTTCTAATTTCGGAGGTGGGGGACCTTACAAGTCCTCCTGAACTGCTGACCCTGTAATAGGTCCGACAGGACGTTCACATTGTATTGCACAGGGAAATCTCTGCCTTAATAATACTTACATTTTAGAGATCTCAAGTAATAATTGTACAGTTTAGAGTATTAGTATGCGACGGAGCGTACCGACCAATCGAGAAAATTTCCCAATATGAATAGTGAAAGTTTTCATTTTAGAGCACTTCAAATGTTATGTCATGTGGCATAGGGACTCGAACTTAAAAAAAGAAGAAAAAAAGAAGGAAAAAAAAAAGAAAAAGAAGAAGAAAAGAAGGAGAAGAAGAAGGACAAGAAGAAGAAGAAGAAGAGAAGAGAGAGAGAGAGAGATAAAAACACCGCCCAGACTCTAAAACCGTTTGTACAAAATGCAACAGAGAACTATAACTTTTAAATACTATTTATGTACCTATACCGCCCCATCTGATCCCCAAATCAACCCACATAGACATAGATGGTCTGCATCCTCGATCTATTGCTAAATTCTGGATCAACATCTGAAGGTCTGAGACCACTTCTCAATATAATGGCTACGGTCTATGTAGAGGAGGGAATGGGAGTCGAAATATATGAAAAATTGTAGAGTAAGTATAGCGTGGATTGTGATTGTCTTTTATTTCAAAAGGTGGGTAGGGGAGAGAGAGAGGGGCCAAGACGGTAGATTCCCCCCCCCCCCGTAAGTGAACCCACTATACAGCTTACCGAGTTCAATGTCTGGTTACTGACTGCTTGGGAGATGATAGGCTGTACAGCATAGCTTGATTGAGCTGTCCCAGCTATACTATGTATCAGTCGTAGACCCATTGGGGTCTGCTTGTCTCGAATAGCAGGCTAAAAGGAAAATATAGACATTTCTTTAACAAACTGATCTCAAAATAACACTAATCGACATTTTCTTTTTTTAATCCACTTCAGCATTATTTACTGAGCATCAAACCTATCAGACCTACACTGTAAAAAATAACTGTAGATTAACAGGTTTTTTTTACTTGTAACTGTAGATTAACAGGTCTTTTGACTTGTAAAATTACAAGTTTTGGCAGTTTTTCTGTTAATACGGTATTTTTCTTGTGAAATGGCAGGAAAATTGCACAAGAAAAATACCGTATTAACAGAAAAATGGCCAAAACTTGTAATTTTATAAGTTAAAAAACCTGTTAATCTACAGTTATTTTTTACAGTGTATCACATTGTCAAATGGAAAATCATTAAAATCATCTCGTTCAAAACGAGTATTTTAATTAGACACTGTTTACCTATCTTCATTTTTGTATACTTCTATCACTCTCATAGAAAAACGGTGGTCGTCTCAATCATAAAAGATTAAACGAAAACCTGAATATCACAAACAAACAAACACAATGTCACCAGAAATACAATCTTTTTACTTCTTCAAACGAACGCTTACCGAAATTTCCAATGAAAAATAAAAACAATAGTCCACAAATGATATATTCCAAACATTTCCAAAAGAACAACACGATAACATTTTCAAAATAAAAACAACAAGGAAAACATAGCATTTAAGGAATGGTATGTTTCGGAGTCATGCAAACTCCATCGTCAGCCTGAAATGTTTACAACAGAATCAAATTTATATATACTCTCTGATTATCATGAGTGAATAAATATAGGGTATGTCATAAATTCAGGTAATAGGGTGAAGGACCTGACTGGTCATTGACCTGAATGGACAATACATTAATTAAATAGACAGCATTATTTGATAATTGTACATCTGTTGGTTGAGTTGTGGTTTGGTCCAGTTGATGCATAGGCCTTCTTTTATTTTGAGCTGGAAATCTGTGTGGGCAATATCTAGAATTTTGAAGCATTGTGTATTACATTCTGTTCGACATTGCTTTGAAGACTGTAAGTGTTTCCAGATATGGAAAGTTTTTTGTCCTTCCCCAAGTGCTCCTGTACTCGCGGTATGTAATTTCGTTTGGCAAAGTGTGGTCTGGCCAATATAACGAGCCTTACATCTCGCACAAGTGAATTGGTATATAACACGAGCACGGAGCTCCTGGGGAACGGCATCTTTAACAAATAGGAGAGAATGAAAAGGAAAGAATAATGGGAAGATCTTTACAGTGTTTCTTAACCATACTTCTCAATTTCTTTTCAAGTTCCCTACATGGGTTACCGTCCGATGTAAGGTAGCTTGAAATATATCTTTGTTCTCTCCACTCTTCCAACATCATTTGGATTTTGGGCCTTTTGAAGGTATTGGTTCACTGACCTATCAATCAACCAACCAGTGTATATATTTTTCTTCAAAACCTTACTTAGATTATCAACACTGGCATGAAAGAGATTGGAATTACTGCTGATTTTGTAAGCCTTGTTTAATAAGGTTCGAATCTACCCAGTTTTGTATTATTATGAAACAGGTGAAACTAAGAAAGTTTGTATACAGTCCAGTATAATTCTTTTGGGCACAGGCGTAGATACGCATAATTATCCATTGTTAGTGGGGGATGATCTATTCATTATCCCCCACTAACAATATAGAAAGTGTGTTCGTATCTACGCCACTGCTTTTGGGGATATACTGAAGTGATATAATCATCTGCATTGTTGCTGATCAATACATCCAAAAAGGACAACTTGCCATTGACCTCCTTCTTAACTGTAATGCCTAGTATTCAGATAGTCATGAAAAGTCTGTACTTCACTTTCATTATTAAATTATACAGAACACATCATCTGCACGATAGTCTAAGAATGGAATATTGGCTCCTTCTTATTCCGTCAACCACTTCTGCTCATAATGACCCATGAATAAATTTGCAAGGATGGGGACTAGAGGAGAGCCCGTGGAACGTTATTTTATTTCAATTGTGCAACTTATATACATAGCCAAATTTGTTGCCAGGGGGTGTTTCATAAAGCTGTTCGTAAAGTTACGCATGACTTTACGAACGACTGGAACATGTTCTTAGGTGCTATACTAATCAGATTCTCAATCATTTAGCACAAGAACATATCACCAGTCGCGCGTAAAGTCATTCGTAACTTACGAACAGCTTTATGAAACACCACCCTGGTCGGACAAACATTTTGGCTTGCCGACCTAACAACACCGTACACGTCTGTATGAAATTTTGCATTCTGACTACTGCAGTACAATTACAAGAGGTGAATATAACAGTTTGTCACTAGGCACTTGACAATGAAATATGCATTAAACATGAAATAAAAAAATAGATATAATGAATCCAGAGAATATATACGCCTATATATAATGTTCTAATTAAAACCATGGCAACTGACCTGAATAAAAGCAGCATGTGTCTCACACCTCCGTTGATCAATCGTCGCACTCATTTGACTGCGCGTAGTAGCCATATTATTGTTAATGAATGCAGCACGACGATTGATTTCTTGTCTTGAAGAATCCAATATAATCTGGTATGAAAAATCTAAAAAAAGGAACAAAACAAACATCGTAACCACTATAAAAAAGGAAATTAAATATATTGAGAATAACAGAAACATCGACAGTAAGGGAATGACAGTTTTCTGTTATATATATATATACTAGCAGAAGCAGCCCGTGGACATCCACGGGCGCTAGCTGTGTTTATGATTAATCACCGTACCGTATATTTGTTACAATAATCAAGTGAATAAATAAAAAAGTCGGTTATTTTTACCAAAAAGTATTTACAACATGTGCATTGGCGGATCCAAGGGGGGGGGGGGGGGGGTACTTCCGGCCCGTGCCCTCCCCACCCCCCTTTTGGAAGGAAAGTATGCATTTTGACCATAGACGATCCGCCCTTTTGTCGAATGTGCCCCCGCCCCCTTTTAGAATGAAACCTTTTTTTTTTGCTTGTCAGAGAATTATGGAGGTACCCCATAACCACCCCTCCTGATCGAAATTTGTAGGTCTGACGAAAAAAAATTCTCGCCACCTCCCCCCCCCCCCCCAGGTCTGCATTTTCCAAAAGTTGACAAACCTGCACTTGTGTTCCCAGCCTTATACTAAATTCTGGATCCGCCCCTCATCATGTGAGTATGTCTTATTTATCCAAAGCTTGCATGAGTTCTGAAGAAAATGCATTTTCATCTTGATGAAAATTAATGATATGGATATAATAATGTTCGAGTAGAATATCCATGCTCAGGGGGATTATGGCCCCCTATGATGGGTCTTGGGAGGACCGACGGATTGACTTTCCCCTACTACCCCCCCCCCCCCTCCCGCTCCCCCCCCCTCCCCCATTCCATTGTCATCCCATCACCCCCAGCGCGAGGGGAGAAGGGATGAATATCATTATACGTATTCATATCATAGTGGAAATATTTTCGAAGAAATTTTCTTCTTATCAGATTTTCTGATAAAGTGTCAAATTAGGGTCTTGCAGACTATACCGTACCGGTAGCGAACGTCGTGAAACCATAGAGTTACATACACACTAAACTGTGTGTGTGTGACCATGAAGCTTCAAATGATGTAACTCTATGCGTAATATACCTGTATGACCTGTACACGTGCGAACGATCTAACACGTGTGTATAATACTGTACTGTACATTGAAGCCATCCATGCAATATGCGGATATGGCCACGCTGTTCTTTGGCATACCTCCCCTTCACAGGGAAAGGGCATGGGCTGGGCTGCATGAAGCTACAAACCCGCTTCATGGGTTGACAGAATTATTAGGCCTAATCCCTGCGGAAATTCAATGTTTAAAAATGAATTTATGAAATATGAACGGCACGTCAGCCCTTAAGAAGTGCCTCCCACCATTCCCCGCCCGTGGGTACCAAAAGGCGGGGACCGAAAGGGCCAGGGGAGACGCCTATTCAAACCAAAAAATAGGCCCCAAATCCTTAGTGTATTATATTAATATATATATATATATATATATTACATTAATGAATAGTCTCTTACTGGATGATTTAGGTGTATGTGGAGTTTATATTACAAAAAATATCAATATTTACCAAGGGTAGCATTAGCATATCAATTAATGCTGTTTTTCCTGAGGGCCATGCACCTTTATGTTTACCCTAGCATTGCCAGGTTCAATACACCTGGGTTGAGAGGGACAAAGGTGGGTAAAACACTTTTTGTAAGGGACGTAAGCACCAAGTATAGAATCGAAGACAGGATCCCTGGTGTGAGAGTAAAGTGCCTGGATATAGATCCTTGTGAGACTCTTGAGATGCATCCAATACAGAAGTCGACGCATCTGTCCAGCCCATAGAGCTACATGTACGCACTTATCCAGCCTTTGAGCGTAATGTTCTCACGACAAAAGGCTGATATAACCCTATAATCCTTACTATAATTTAGCTAATGTGTGTGTGTGTGTGTGTGTGTGTGTCTGTCTGTCCTTCCGTTTATTTGATTTTCCACTCAATCGAGCTGGGTTTTTTTTTTAAACGTGGCTAAATTGTTCCCAGATTGTCATGAGGGGGATGTTATTGTATTTTAGTCGTATTATTTAAAGGTTTTTTTTTACAATTTGTAACTTTCTTTGGCAGGCCTCGAGTGAAGCGTCAAAGTTCCCAGTCCTTTCGACCTTTTTCGGGTCAGCGAAATTACATAGGCATATAAGCTTCACGTACGGTACGCTTGCACCGTGCACCGTCTATAATACACGTATAGTAAGGCTATATGCTACGGAGCCCCTAAGGGGACATAAAATGACACGAGTTTTTTTTTTTTATCTCGGGGCCCCGACTTATTATCACGGGGCCCCGACTTTATTATCTCCATACGATACCATGCATATGTACGGAGCCCCTAAGGGGACATAAAATGACACGAGTTTTTTTTTTTTATCTCGGGGCCCCGACTTATTATCACGGGGCCCCGACTTATTATCTCGGGGCCCCGACTTATTATCACGGGGCCCCGACTTAATTATCTCCATACGATACCATGCATATGTATGAAGCCCCTAAGGGGACATAAAATGACACGAGTTTTTTTTTTTTTATCTCGGGGCCCCGACTTATTATCTCGGGGCCCCGACTTATTATCACGGGGCCCCGACTTATTATCACGGGGCCCCGACTTATTATCTCGGGGCCCCGACTTATTATCTCGGGGCCCCGACTTATTATCACGGGGCCCCGACTTATTATCTGTTCTTCCCTCTTGATTTTTTTATCGTATTTCTCTCTCTTCTTTTCATTCCTTCTTTCTTCCTTTCATCGTTGTTGCGAATATTCTTAATTTTCTGGGTTTTTTTTTTTACTACATTCAATCATGTAGCTTCGTTCATGTACTACCTCCGTTTATACATCCCTTTCTCTTTGTTTCTTCTTGATTCCTTTACCCTTATTTCTTTCTTTCTTATACTTTTTTATATATTCTCTCATTCTTCTTCATTCCTTTTTATTCTTCTCCTACTTCCTCCTTTACAACACTTCTTCTATATTTACTTTCTTGGCTCCTGTCTTTCCCCTTCCCGCTTATTTTTTTTCTGTTGTTCTTTTTCTCTCTCTTTCTCTCTTCCTTAATCCCTTCCTTCCATTTTTTGTCTTATAAATTAATTTTTCTTATTTTGCCCACATGTAAATGTTGTCGTCTCTATTTGTCTTTTGTTTCCATTTTGCTTTCTCATTCCCTATATTTTTAGTCCCATACTTTCCCTTTTTACTCTTTTCATTTCACCTTTTTCTTAGGGAAGAACAAAGACAATGATTTGAAGAAAGGCTGAAAGAGCAAAAAAAAAACCAGAAAGTAAATAACAGAAGAAACATATAAAAAGGGAGGAAGGAGGGGAAGAAAAAGAACAAAAGAAAGAAGGATCGGAAAGTGATGCAAGAAACAAAAAAAAAGAAAGGTAGAAAGAAAGAATCAAATAAAACAAAAAAGAACTAAGAAAGATTGAAAAGGGGAAATTAAGAATGAGTTTAAAAGAACAAAAAGAAACAAGAAGAAACAAAGAAAAAAAAGGAAATATAAACGGAGGAAATAGAAAAGGAAAGAATTGAAAAGAATACAGTAACGAAAGAAAGGAAGGAAAACAAAGAAACAAAAAGAAACTAAGAGAGAGAAGAAAAATAAACTAATAAACGAAGAAAGAACGAACGAAAGCGAGAGTAAAACAAAGAAAGAAAAAATGAAGAATTAATGAAAAGAAAATTATGGAAGCTGGAACAAAGAATAGCAGGAGAGAAAACATATAATTGAGAAGGGAGAAGAAAAGGAAGGAAAGGATGTTGTTGTTATCGTTCGTAAGGTGACTTAGGCAAGCATGGCGCGGTAAAACAGCATGGGGATTGTTGATACGGCTGGTAGTGTATGCATAATGTACGGAGCCCCGTACATATGCATGGTATCGTATGGAGATAATTAAGTCGGGGCCCCGAGATAATAAGTCGGGGCCCCGTGATAATAAGTCGGGGCCCCGAGATAATAAGTCGGGGCCCCGAGATAATAAGTCGGGGCCCCGAGATAATAAGTCGGGGCCCCGAGATAATAAGTCGGGGCCCAGAGATAATAAGTCGGGCCCCGTGATAATAAGTTGGGGCCCCGAGATAATAAGTCGGGGCCCCGAGATAATAAGTCGGGGCCCCGAGATAAAAAAAAAAAAAACTCGTGTCATTTTATGTCCCCTTAGGGGCTCCGTAATATGCTGAGGGATGATCCGTCGCACTGCGTCTACATAGGTCTACACACTAGGCCTTCAGTCAGTGTGTTTCCCGTCCACGTCAAGTGAATACCTGTACATGGCATGGTTGTACATGTAAACGTTAGATCTAATCTGAAAATTGTTCAACATTCAGAAATTGCCGGTGCTAATGCACATCCCGCCTGAATCTAGAACTACAACTACAACTAGCACCTGAATTTCAGTCACATCGGACATCGGGAACGGCTATATTTCGGCTTTGATGTCGAGTGGGTGGGGGGGGGGGGGGGGGGGGGGTATGGGGTCAAGTTTCCCTCCATAATTCTCTGACAAGCAAAGAAAAAGAAAACGAATGTTATTTGAACATTCCACTATACTTCTCGCTTCTTTCAACATTTCACTATTATGACTGAGCAACCTTTAATTGGAGAACTACAAGCAAATGCAATCTGTTGTACATTGTAGGGTACATATACTTACACATTATTTTATTTTCGACTTAATACAAGTGCAGGTTTGTCAATGTAATGATAACATTTTTATATTACAATAATCGCCTCTTGACTGCTTACTAAATACACCGTGTTACAATACATTTTTTTCTATTCTATAGTTAGATTTTGATTTCACTTCGCAATGATATTCAAGTTCTTCCCCCAGTTTAACCCCTATTGCTAATTAAATTAAACCTACTATCTATATTTAAAGAGAAGTCTGCGATGAATCAGTTGTTCAGATATGTTTCATCAACAAACTAATTGCCTTTCAGTGTGAATGGGTACCTGAAGAAAAAAAAAGAAAAAAGATCCGACATTTTCTCGAAAAGAGGTGTACTGGGGATCGGGTCCTTCAATCCCTCGGTCCCCTGGCCATAAGAATATCTAATGATTTTTTTTAAACACCTGGAGCATTTTCTTTCACTACACCGGGGCGTAGGATTAGAGGCACAATTTTGTCACTGGGCTTCCTAGTTTCTAAATTTTGCGGGTGAGTGAACACATCGTTAGATTTTAAGAGTGCATGGCATTCTACTTTGCTATTTCCATTTATAACCTTATAATGTATTAAAATATACTTAATATGAAAATTGCAAAGAAAAAATATTTGTAAGTTTGAAGCAGTAAGGAGCGGAAAGGCACAGACAAAGAGGTAGTCTAGATGCAACTTAATAGAGATTGTCCCTGCTAAGAGTCAGAGGACATGAGATGCACCTAGGCATACGAGCCAGAGAGCTGGCGTAGTTGCAGCCCCCCCCCCCCCCTCCTCCGAGAATTTCGAAATTAGTAACATTTGGGTAACAGTCACCTCAAATTCGGGTAGCGAGTTGGGCTAGTTGTAGTTGTTATATCTAATTTAGTATATTTTGATGACTAAGTGACGTTGTCACTGTAATGATATGTACACGGTTTGCTTTCGGGCAAAAGATAATTGGCCCTCTGGTAAAATCATGCCGTACCCTATAATTATGAGCCGATGTGTTACCCGCTTGTCATAATTACAGTGATTACATAAAAACAGTAGTTATGTTTACACGTAGTACATAGCATCGATGCTTTGTAAGTCTCGAAACTATTTCCATTGCGTTCAGACAGGCCATGATCGACTTGCTTCTATCACCCACTCGTGACTATTCATCGCTAACTCGCTGCCAAAACAATAATTACTGCGCCACACACGGTGACCCAAGTATAATATTTGTTTGGTATGGTCAAAACGCGCGGAAGTTTGTGCGCAGGGGTCATGTCATGCGAAGTTGCGAGTGAAGATATAGCAGCGAGTGAAGCAGCGATTGCGTTCACATTATAAATAGTCACAAGCACGGTGGAAGGTCTACCGCAAAGCATCGATGCTTTGTCGCTATATCCTGAGATTTACTCCTGCCAAACTCGCTGCCAGAATAGTTTCGACACCTAGCTCCAACTCACTTCTATCTCGTGACTATCTGCGTTCAGACAGCGTTTGGTCTTTTAAAAAACTATCTGGTCATGACCAAAATAGTCTCGAAACCTAGATAGCATTGATGCTATCGCTCTACGTGTGAACGTACCTAGTGTTAGCTTATATTTCACTCACCGAGGGTACTAGGTAGTCCCCGACCATTGTACTGAAGACACACAACAACATTGAACCTTTGGAATAAAAGAAACAGATCAAACAGAGGGAAATGTTACACATAATATACGGGTATAGAGGTATGAAGATAGCGAGGGTGAGAGAGAGAGAGAGACAAAGAGACAGATGCAGACAGAAGCAGAGAGAGAGGGGAGGGAGAGGGGGAGGGGGAGTACAGACAGAAAGACAGAGTGTGTGAGCGAGAGAGAGAGAGAGAGAGAGAGAGAGAGAAGCGTGATGAAATAATAACATATTAACATGTGGCAACATACATCTAAATATCATTCTCGTCCAAAAAGAAGCTGTCTATTTTCTAAAACTTAAATTATTAGAGTTGAAATCCTAATTGGAGGCCAGTCGATATCCCCGAAAAGGGATATACCAAACTAACTGACACATTAGAATTGCAAAAATACGCGTTTATATACCTACCCTGTCACTGCAACACCCCCTGATGTCATCGCATCCTTCACATCCAGGTCAATAGAGTTTTCCTGTGGATATATTTCTGCAGTGGTCGATACCACTGCTCTAGACCTGTACAAATCAAACCAAACTAAATCACACCAAATCAAATCAACTCAAATCAAATAAATCTATTGAAATAAAATCCACAATGTTATTGTGGATTATCATCAATATACAAGTACGTACAAACCAAGAATCAAAACAGGTTACAAATAAAAAGTCGAAACTGCATTAAAAATCATCAATGAAAAAAAAAACAGACAACATAAGCAGCTGTGAAACATGGATTATTTTGTGGCTCTGTTTGGAAAATTTTTGAAGCTAAAAATTCTCCTTTTATATTGTTGAATTTGAAGTTAATTACTAGAGATATACTTCCATGGACAACCAAAGACCAAGCATATTGGATTTTCATGACAGGATTACAAGTTTTTCAACCTGATTATGATGGATTCTTTTTCAAGTTGTATGTATTCATATTACATCACTGAAACCTGATTCTTGTACATTCCCATATGCACATATCTGTGTTGGTTCTCAAATTCGAAATGCATAAATTGAATACTTTATGGAACCTGTAAACATCCTGATAAATGCTATTATTATTCACTGATGGTTGTGATTTGCTGTCTAATCAGGTATTACTACTAGGTAATAAAATAACAGCTGGACCTTCACTCAAATTTAACTTCAGATGTGAACGTCAAACATACAACTTCAGATGTGAATGTCAGCATGGTCAGTCAACTAACATAGACATAAGTCACTTTAGTTTTATACTAAGTTGACACAGAGTCAATACACCTTCTAGAGATATATTCTATCAGAATGTAGACTTCTAGCTTCATTCTCAGTACTACTGTAGAAGAACATGTTTTAAAATTGAACAAACGTGACAAAGATTTCTAAAGATCAAGAGTGCATACTTATATTCTTTTCCTGACTGGACAGATCAGGGGAGAAAATGGATGGACAGAAAAGCAAAATTAGTACAAGAAGTATGAGTAAGAAGTCTGTTTCTCACGTCAGTCAGAACATGGAGAAGTCTGAAGTTGAAGTAGAATTTACAGATCAGATTCCTGACAATTACATGTCTTGTCAAGCTTGTGGTGGAGCATGTGGTATAGCACTGACCAATGAAAATGTCAGTATTGAATGTGAGAGATGTGCTAAATGGTTTTGCCTTCCATGCAGTTCATTATCAACGGAGCAATTTAAACTTTTCAGTGAGACTAGAGTAGCCCATTGGTACTGTCATACCTGCGAAGTGAAAGCTTTAGAGGCAGTTAAAACTGATCAAATAGTTGAAGAGCGCTGTAAGAAGTTTCTAGGAGAGACAATGCAAAGACTTGACAGTTTGGAAGCTATGGGAAAGAATTGGGCAAAAGTGGAAAAGCTATGTTCAAGTCTGGAGACAGATATGAAAGATCTGAAGAAGAGTTTACAAGAGAATGACTTCTCACTGCAGAGAGATACACTCACTGCTACAGTCCATTCATTGTTCTCAGAGAATATGGAGGAAGAACGTGAAAAGGAAAAACGGAAAGCTAACATCATCATACAAGGTATGGCCGAATTTAATTCAGAGGATTCTAAAGAAAGACTTTATCATGACACAGCAGAAGTACGTAATATACTGGACTACCTTGATGTAAGTAGAGACATAAAGAGAGCGCAACGTTTAGGGAAGAAGCCCTCAGAACAAGAAAGCCCTAGACCACGTCCTCTGCTTGTAGAATTCCAGAGTACCCAATCCTGTACAGACGTAAAGAAGAAAGCAAGTAAATTACGCCAAGGGCCAAAAGACTACAAGAATATCTACATTCAACCAGATAGGACACAGAAAGAAAGGGCAGTAAGAAGTAATCTAGTAAAAGAGTTGAAGAGAAGGCAGAGCGAGGGAGAGACGGACTTGACTATCCTTGGCGACAAACTGGTCAAAAGGAAAGATCAATCACATGGAACTAGGAAGGAAAATCCACCGGGAGACAAAGATCCCTTTCGAAAGGAAAACCCACCGGGAGGCAAAGATCCCTTTCGAAAGGACTAACCATGGAAGAGACTTCCAACAAAGTGTAAATGGAAAAATTTGTATCCAAGAAGAACAATGTCAGAAGAAAGATAAGGAAAAATTATCCATCATGTACAGTAATGTGGATTCTTTGCTTAATAAGAAAGATGAATTGGAAGTGAGACTGGCAGTAATAAATCCAGATATTATTGTTTTAACAGAAATATATCCCAAGAATTATATTTTTACAGTGGAAGATAGTGAACTATATTTATCCAATTATACTTTGTACCTGCCTTCAAGACGTAAGAGGGGAGTAGCTATATACTGCAAAACAAATCTTCATTCACAACAAACTGTCTTTTGTGAAAATGACTTTGAAGAAAATGTTTGGTGTACTATCCGGGATGGATCGGCGGAGATAATTATAGGATGTATCTATAGAAGCCCGAATAGCAGCCAGACAAATAATCAAGCCCTTTTGACCCTTATTGAAGAAACTGAAAAGCTGAAAAACTGTAAACTTCTTATCATTGGAGACTTTAATGTTCCAAATATTGATTGGGAGATTCCTTCATCACTAGGACAACTTGGACAAGACACATTTGCTAGTGATTTTATTGACACATTACAGGATCAGTTTTTATCACAGCTCGTGAGTGAGCCTACTAGAGTGAGAGATGGCCAGAAGTCGAATGTGCTGGACCTAGTAATAACGAATCATGAGAATATGGTGGAATCTATTGTGACATCTCCCCAACTGGGCAAGAGTGATCACTTAGTTATCGAATTTAATTTGGTTCTGACAGAAAGATTACAAGAAATTAAGAAATTGGAACATTTTGCTTTCTTTAAGGGAAATTACGAAGAAATGAGAAAACATGTGAACAATGAAAATGCATTTACAGTGATTGCTTCTAATGGTGAATTAGATTTGACATGTAAATGTCTTACTGACAGTATACTGGATCTAACTGAGAAATTTGTGCCTAAAGTCAAAGTTAGGTCGAAGACGAAACCGTTATGGATGAATGTTTCAGTCAAGAAAGCGATAAAGAATAAACATAAAGCATGGAATCGTTTTCAGAAATCTAGAAGTCAACATGACAGAGAAACTTTCAAGAAAGCAAGAAATGAAGCTACAAAAGTAGTAGCTGATGCTAAGAGAAACTTTGAAAAGAAACTGACTTCAGAATTAAAATCAAATCCTAAGAGTTTTTGGAATTATGTGCAGAGTAAAACAAAGTTTAGACAGACTATTGGGACCTTGGAAAACCCAGATGGAAGTTTAGCGGACACAGATGTTGAGAAGGCCAATACTCTGAACAACTATTTTGTCTCGGTGTTTACTCAGGAGGACTTGTTCAGTATTCCAAGCTTTGGATCAAGAGTTCATGATGTTAGCTTAGGTGAAGTGATTTTTAATGAACATAAAGTCAGAGAAGTAATCATGAAACTAGGTCAGACTAAATCACCTGGACCAGACAAAGTACATAATCGGATCTTGAAAGAACTTGTGGATTATATTTCTCAACCACTTGCTACTTTGTTCAATTTGTCAATGTCTAAAGGACAATTACCAGCCTCTTGGAAAGAAGCAAACGTTACACCGATATTCAAGAAAGGGGACAAGAAGAGACCCAGTAATTATCGTCCTGTGAGTTTGACTAGTACCCTCAGCAAGATAATGGAAACATTTATAAGAGACGAAATAGTGAAATACATGGAGACAAACAATCTGTTTTGTAAAGACCAACATGGTTTTAGGAAAGGCAGATCGTGTGCTACTCAACTGCTTGAAGTGACTGAATCATGGTCCAAAGCTTTAGACAATGGAGAGAGTATTGACTGCATATACTTAGATTATAGTAAAGCTTTTGACAGTGTCTCACACACCAGATTGATACAGAAAGTGAAGGCATACGGCATAACTGGTCAACTGCTGAACTGGATCCAGTCTTTTCTAAGTGGCAGAACTCAACAAGTGGTTGTTAATGGTGTTTCCTCTACCAAATCCATTGTAACAAGTGGGGTCCCACAGGGCAGCGTTTTGGGCCCGACTCTTTTCCTGATGTACGTTAATGATTTGCCGGACACCATTCAAAATAGAAACTGCTCAGTCAAGCTTTTTGCAGATGATACAAAGCTTTATTCACGAGTCCAAAACGAAAATGATAGAAGGAATTTGCAAGCAGAACTGACAAGATTTTTGACTTGGTCAGACACATGGCAACTTCCCTTCAATCAAGAGAAATGTAAAGTTCTCCATTATGGAAGAAAAAATCCTTGTTATGACTATTTTATGAGTGATGAGAACAGATGTGTTCCACAAACAAGTAATGAAAAGGATCTCGGAGTTATATTCGATAACAGAATGTCTTTTTCCCATCACGTTGACACTGTCTGTTCTGCTGCAAATCGCAAGCTTGGAATCATAAAACGCACATTTACTACCATGGATGAGAAAGGTTTCTTGCAATTGTACAAGTCAATAGTCAGACCGTCACTAGAGTACTGTTCACCTGTGTGGCATCCATACATGCGGAAAGATATTGTGAAATTAGAAAAAGTTCAACGTCGAGCAACCAGACTTCTTTATCCCCTTCGACATCTGCAATACGAATTACGGCTTGAACAACTAAAGTTGCCTTCACTGGCCTATAGACGCCATAGAACTGATTTGATACAAATCTACAAAATTGTACATGGAATAGATGATCTCCAACTCACTGACTTCTTTGACTTTTCATTTGGTAGCCGAACGAGAGGACATCAATTTAAGATATTGAAGAAACATGTAAAGTCAAAGTTGAGGCAATCCTCCTTTTCTCAAAGAGTGATATCAGAATGGAATAATTTACCATCTCATGTAGTAGGGAGCTCATCACTGAACATATTCAAGTCAAACTTGAACAAATTTTGGGCATCCAGGAAGGACAAATTTGATCCCAATGAAGTTTTCAACTGTCCATGTTCTTCTACAGCTGCACAGAGCCTATTACATAGAACATAATTCATCTTTATGGTTGCAGAGGGGCAAATAAGTTTTGTATAACTTTAAGCCCACTTCCAAGGTATGATCCAAGGTATGATCATTTAGTCCATGACCATATACGGTATTTGAAATAACCAGACCCGATTTTAATTAGTCGATCCGGTTTCATTTCAGCTTAAGAGCTAACAACGTATGAATATAGCAAGACGTTTCTACAGAGACAACTTTCAGATTCAACAAAAAGTTCATGAATATGAAAATGAATATTATTTCAGGGATTGCTTACCGAAAAATCACTGCCGTTTGGGACTCATGCGCTCCAACGGCGAAATCTAGAAGGGGTCGGGGTAGAGATGACCAAACAGATTTTACTATTATTTGATACTTTCATTGGTATGATTAAAAACAACACATGCATGCCTAATCTAAATTCCCAGATTTTGCTTTACTTTAGTCGCCCATTGTTTGTGACTGAAAGACTGCATATAATTTGTTCTTGACATTCATGAAACCCATATTGCTACTGTACCCCTCTCTCTCTCTCTCTCTCTCCCTTTCTTTCCATCCTTCTCTTTCTTGTTTAACTATTCTCTATTGTCTTATATCTCACTCATACGTCTGTCAGATTAGTGTTGAAACCTTTCAAAATGCATCACAACACACACTCATCAGCAAATGTAATCAGGCAAAACAACAGCTATGTGTAAACCGTTAATAAAAATACCACAAAAACCTGATCGGAAAAAAAGAATGTTTATTGTGAAAATCCTTTCTCATTAGATATCGGGCTCACTTAACGTTGTCATCGTCTGTTTTATTGTATTAAAAAAATATATATTTCGCTATTTCCGTTTTACCAGGATATGTATTTCCATCAAGATCAAGGGCGGCTGACATCACAAAGCCAAAGAACTTCAAAGGTCTTTCCAAATCCGTCGGACTCAAGATCTATCAAATATATGAAAAAAGAAATTAATAGTTGACAATAACTATGTTCAATATAAATGTTAAAACGTGCAAAGTAAACCAGTACACCAGCAAGGTGTATTGTAAGGGTGAAAAATTGAACTTTTTAAGGTTCAACTCTCATAAACTATATACTGCACACTTCGCCTCCTCCTTCTTATTATTCTCGTTTTTCTTCTTTTCATTCCTCAATTTCTTCGTAACCTCAATTCTTATATTCATCTTCCTTTTCTCGCTCTCCCTCTTCCTTTTTCTCCTTCATCCACCTCTTCTTTTTCTAAACCCCTTCTCACACGAGGCACCATTTTGGTGACGTAAGCACCGCGTCAGTGACTGGTCTTTTGCGCGTCATGAAAGGGTGATATCGTATAAAAAGATTGCAAAATAAACAGAGCAAACTATATTTCTAATAATTGGCGTATAGGTTAATTGCCTTCACAGGCTCGATTAGCGCAGGTATTGATGCAATCGACATGGCGCCTCGTGTGAGCCAATCTTTAGTCTTATTCTACTTCTTCTCCTTCTTGCTTGCCCTCTTCTCCTTCTTCTTCTTCTTCTTCTTCTTCTTCTTCTTCTTCTTCTTCTTTTTTCTTTTTCTTCTTCATCTTGTATATTGTTTAATTTACAGAAATTAATGAAGATTAATATTTAGTGTTGTTAACCTGTTGAGGTGAGAGATTGAGGGGCAGGTTTTGTCCTGACCCATGGTAGATGAAAACCTTCCCATCATCACCGCCATTACAGAAGGGCGCCCCCACAGCTAAGTCTACGGATAGGGGATTGTGAGAGAAGAAAGTATTATTGCAAATAAAGCAAATAGAAAGATATAGAAAGATAGATTAAGAGAAAAAGAGGGAGAAAGAGAAAGAAAGGAAATTGAAACAATTAGATACAGATACAGTGATTGAGTGGGTGTACGGGTGTGTCGTGTGTGTATGCGCGTGTGTGTGTGTGTATGTGAGGGTGCGTTTGTTTAGCATTATGTCCGAGGACATTTTCGGACAGAGAACAAAAAAAAAATCATGACAACAATGGTCCTCGGAAGCCGGACAATAGTCCTCGAACGTCGAACAATGAATTTATGCCTTATTCCGTCGACTGTCCGAGGACGAGTAACAATAGAGGAACAATAGTTGTCCTCGGAAGTAAAGCCATGTAAACGTGTGTGTGTGTGTGTGTGTGAGAGAGAGAGAGAGAGAGAGAGACATTCGGACACGTGAGGGGTACACATAGAGAAAGGGGGAAAAAAGGAGTACGACAGGGAGAGAAAAGTTGGGAAAGATACAAGATATATAGAGCATGGAGAGACGGAGAGCTACATAAATGCAGGGATATGCCTATATAGAGAGACAGGGAGTAACACAGATAGTGAAAGATAGTTAGGGGTTGAAGGTGGATAAAATGCAGAAGGCGATAACTGTCAGTGAGGGAGAGAGAACGAGAAAGAGAGAGAGAGGGGGGGGGGAGAGATAAAGATATGGAAATAAATGGACGGACAATGGAAAGGTGTGCAATAAACATTCTTCATGTAAAGAAGAATGTACATAGATATTAAATGGAATAAATCGATTACTCTGATATAAGAAATCAAACCTTTACCAATAAATATCATTTTCCCATGCAAATAAGCATCAAACTGAAATAAGGCTTACCGTTAAAGCCATCTTGGTTAATATCGCCCAAAGCGGTCAGAGAATAGCCAAACCGACAGCCTGCGCCAGTCCCAATGATGACGTCAAAGTCATCAAGGTAAAAGCCTCCCTATACACGACAACGATAATTGAAAACGAAAATGTCTCATTGCAAACAAATCCGTTAATTTTAATACGCACATAGATTCAATAGAAACCATGGTAATACTAATAAAGAAATTCTCAAATGTTTTAATTTATTACAATCAAGGAATGCAGGTGTACAAAGACCAGATGCAAGATTCGGAGATATCTTCCGAACCAAATTTTATGCAAGTGCGTTATCCTCTCAAGTCACCTTTTCATTTATGTACAGTACAATTTCGGTATTTAAACCTGCAATTTTCTCTACAGAAGTAATATTCCAAGCTGATATTGGAATTATAATATAAAGAGCAATCACTAAACAGACCTCTTTAAGCATTGTTAAGTTAACATGGAGTAGTTTCAAGTAGTTCATGTATAAAGTGAGCCGATGAAACATTTACGACAACTTTATCAGGCTTAAATCTTTTAAAATATTTTCTTTTTACAAATGTACCTGTTGGTCATTGTAATAAATGAATATCTTGCCAACCTCCCATCCAGCGTCTATTGTCCTCTCCCCATCGGTGAACATAGGAGCACTAATCACCAGGTCATCATAGCTATTATGGAACAGAGGTTGTAAAAACATAAACCCTTACGTCCTTGTCAAATGACTGTTATATTTTTGTATACTTTAAGCTGCAAAAGTTATTCGGACACGAATATCTGTCCGCCTTTCACCTCCGTAGGATGTTTTCATGAAGGCTATCAACAATCTTCTGATTAACCCTTTGGAGACGACGGGCTTCTACAGAAGCCGAGCGAGGTGCTCAGTCTGTGACGGAGGGCTTCTACAGAAGCCGAGATTTATGCCTAATATGTTGACAAAGTTTTCCAGCTAACTATCAGCTCTTATGCGCTAAAATTCTTAGTAGTATTATGTAGATATATTCGTTCACAATACCCGTTAAAAAATATGAGGTTACGTGGAGAAAAATCGAGACAAATGGGATTTCGTTTCAACTTTACCCGAAATTCTTGTTTGGGATCGTAAATCCTGTATACATACAGACGTACGCGTACGCTCCGAGCATGTTATTTCCATAGTCTGGAGCTCCGATCACGTGATATCATATCGTTCAGAGCGCTGATCGATCTTGACAAAAAGCTACAGCTACGTTATGTGCATATTCACTACATTTACACTCCCTACTTCGATCCTGACGTTGTTTACTAATTTATTTTTTATCTAAGGCATTTTTCATCAACTGATTTGAAATAAGCACAGGATTTGTTGTTTCTCGTAGGAATTAAATTGCTGTGCACCCATCAACTATACTACCTTTGATTGGTTGTTTATTGATTTTTATAGTAAATGTATTAATATTTTAATGTTTTTAGGAAAGTGTGTACTAGATGAGAGCTATAAAAGATAGAGCCAGAGAGAGAGAGCCCCCCCCCCTCCAATCCATCCCAGTCAATGACAAGAAATTGCCTCCCTGTTCCAAACATCATGTGCTTTGATAACTCGACGTCGCTCCTTATAATCCAAGTTCATAAGATAAAATATAAGGAGCTTGCTCAAGGATTATATCAATTGATATTGGCCAATTCAGCCCTTCATTCATGAATGAACCATTCTACTCTTTTCCGAAATCCAAGTTCATAAAATAAAATAAAAGGAGCTTGGTCAAGGGTTATTAAAATTTAAATTGGCCAATTCAGCGCTTCATGGATGAATGAACCATTCTACTCTTTTCCGAAATCCAAGTTAATAAAATAAAATAAAAGGAGCTTGGTCAAGGATTATATTAATTGAAATTGGCAAATTCAGCGCTTCATTCATGAATTTCAATGAAGCTTTTCAAAATGAAACGCTTTCTCACTTCCGTGGACTACTAACAAGGATTAGCGTTTTGAAAGAAGAGGAAGTAAACGTAGGTCGACATACTGAATACATGCATACATGCATAGAATGTACTGTAAACATGCGCTGCCATGCTATCAATATTATAAAAATACAACCCCAAGAATTACGGGAACCCAATTATAATTCCATTTTATCGACGAACAAAAATTAATTAAATCTTGTGACGGATAACAGGAATGAATGCTCATTTTGCAATTCACAGTACAGCCCGTTAAATGGTTATCCTGATGACTGGGATTTGTGTCAAAAGGATAACCATAATATTGCATACTTTGAAAGCTTTAATTTCATGTATCTTTATTTTATTCCCGATTCCGTCATCTGCTGTAAATAATAATAATAATAATAATAATAATAATAAGGGGGAAGGCGGGCTGTTATTGCAGATATTGCAACATCACTATAAAGATATATTGATTTGGTAATTAACTCAGCTGTAAGCCTACATTACAATAAACTTAAAACTCACACATTTTCTTTTTCTAACATAAATGTGTTTATTAACCGTCCTGACATGATATATTGTCATCATCAATTTCTTGTCACGGACAGGGAAAGGGGGGGGGGGGCGACTAGAAATTACCATCATTGATTGCTATACTATCGGGATCGCCGATCGCCATTGTTGTCATTGCCCCCCCCCCCCCCATCGCTCTTATTTTTTAAAAACATATTTCTTTATCGTTTTAGTTTCTTTATGATTCTTGTCATTATCCAACTCAACTGTTGTCTTTCTGTTTCAATATTTTCCTCAGTATCTCGGAACATACAATGAATTGCTACACTCTCGATATCATGCTCCTTTCTGTTGTTCTCTTTATTTTCAAATCGATCAAACTCTGATAAAATAATAGCCACACCCTTTTATAATAAAAATTGCACGCAATGCGGAAATGAAACGCACTGAAACAAAGTTTTAATTGCACGAAATTCCTGACGAGTTCAGAGAGAGAGAGAGAGAGAGAGAGAGAGCAGGCGGCATTGAGATGTGATAAAGTATTATTTTGTTCCACTCACTGTTATTCATTTAGCTCTTTCCCATTACAAACAAAACAAATCACATATGTGTACATGATTTTAATAAATTGTTTTATTGATAAAGCAACTACATAGGGAAAAAAGCGTTGAAAGAGAGATGGATAGATGGAGAAATAAACCAATGAAGCGGGAGAAATAAAACAAATTGTTATGACAAATCATGAGAAATGTATTGGAAAGTTAATAGGATTATTTTTGTCTTATTGAATAAATAATGTTCATCTGAAAACACAGTTCCCTGATACATGTGATATAGAAAGCATTTAGAGTGATCATGTCACAATGCTGGTCAGAATACGACTACAAAATGAGTCGAAAACACGTGTAAAATACAGGGCGCAATGCATGGCTTGGCAGATAATCGCCCGAGCATTAGCAGACGACAATGGGGACCAATGAATATCGATCGAACCAAGGAGTTTTCACAGACCTTGATCTAACCGCGTGTGCGACGGCGTTTACGCAATTTGTATTGTAAGTGTACTGAAAAGGAAGGAAGCGAAGCTTCAACAAAATAAGACGGTTTTTCCCCTGTAAAACAACAAACCATATTTTTTGTTTCGATAAACAAAACTGATATTTTTAGAAGGAGAAAAGTCTGACCTGACCGAGTGAGGTGCAATGAGCAATCAAAGTAGAAAGCACCTCCAAATTTCCACTACCGGCAATGGAACCGATATCGCTCCGTCACAGGGAGAACAATCGCTGTGCGCGGGCTCGCACTCAAAGGGTTAATGATGATCCTTAACTTTAAAATCTACAAACAGGTAAAGCGCTGTGAAACCGTTTAATATGTGTAAAAGCGCAGATGAATTTTGTACAATATTGTTTCTGTGTATAGTAATATGTCTCCCCCCCCCCCCCCCCTCTTATCAATCTCTCATCAGGCCTGGTTGTCTGCTTGTATCTCCCCTCTTTCCCTCCCTCCCTCTCTTCAGCTAGCTATAGTTTCTCAGTCCGACTCCTCCTTCATGTTTTTTTTTATCTCTCTGCCTCCTCTCCCTAACCAAATCTCTTCAGCCAATTTCCATTTCTCTTCCTCCCCCACCTCCGTTTTTTCTCGCTGTCTATCTCCTTAAGTTCTCCAGTTGTCAATGACATCCAACTCTATTATATAACAATGTTAAACATGATTAGAGAACTTGATCGTGATGCGATTGTACAGATACTTAAACTTTCATTTCCGCATTAAAATTTTTATCCGTCTTTCCCTTCTCGTCTCTTCCGCCTCGCTCGTTCTGTCCGTGTATTCCGTCTTTGTACTAATTTCTTTCATGTTTAGTGTTTCGCTGTTTTTATCTAAAGTATATTGTACACTATTGTGACAAGCCACTAGGTTGCCTTTAGTTTTGTACTGTTCTATTTAAAATATTGTTCAAATTTACCATATCACTACATAAAGAAAACGAGTTTGGTGGAGCCTTCTCAAACACCTTCCCTTTTTGTCTGTAGCTCCTTCAATTTTTGCAAATACTTTTGAAAACCATTCGCTTCAACTTTGTAAATAGAAACGACTTACCCATCGTTATTGAGATCCGAAGCGGCTAGGGCATGGCCGAAATACGTGGCTAAATCACTGTCGACAATCATACCGTACTGCATAAAGGCATCATTATATAAGAACACCTATATATAAAGGAGATCAAATGATAAGGGTATGTAAGGTTTAGTTTAATATGGGCATTATACAAAGTAACATAATACAGGCCCGTAGCCAGGGTTTCTAAGGGGTGGGTCGTTTTTGGCAAAAGTGGACCTTTTTGTCAGAATCAATGCTAGGGGGTCCGATTAAAGGTGTGTGTGTGTGTGGTTTTTTTTCTTCATGAAAAAGCGGACCTCAGCCCAAGAAGGGGGGGGGGGGGGGGGGGGGGTCGTCCGACCCCTCCGACCCCCCTCTGGCTACGGGCCTGATATATAAACTTATGCACAGTACATAATGTTGATCAAGATCATGGATTTGATAACAATGCCTTGGTATACTTTGTTATTTTTTTTTTTTTTTTATTTTTTTTTTGTGCAACATCAGTTGCACAATGTTATTTATCTAGTAATACAACTAAAAATCACACAATCTCCTTTCAATCTTATGCGATCACAAATCACGAAGTAGTGTAAGCATGGTGACTGTCGTCTGCATGTTTCGAATCAATGCGGAATTTATGCTCAGTATACTCACCCGCCCATATCCATGATCCCAGCGCGGTGCGCCAATAGCAACCTCTAAGTCTACACCATCCCGAAAATTTCCAAATGCAAGAGCGTGTCCTGTTGGTGAGAAGCAATCGCTACACTCTAAAAACACTCTGTATTTAGCACTTTTTGAGGGCATGCATGAGGGCATGCCTATGCAGGATATTTCTGTTCTTTTTGTCTCAGTAAAGAAGTCTGAGGATATATCAAAGATATGGATACAGTGTATTAACGTATTTTTACCTTTTTATGAACATGACACCCTTTTAATAATGAAACATTTTAAGTATTTGATGTGATTTGTGTATTATGTGTATCAAATTTAATGTAAGTGTTTTACTTATTTACTGATTTGCTTTGTTCTTGCATGCATCCCCACACACCATCTCAGTGGGTTTGACCAAGTTACCCAAATTGGCCTCTGCGCAGCCAACCAATATCATTTCATGAATATGGTATCAAAGAAGCATGGGCACACTCTAAAATCTGAAGTGCTCTTTTAGCACTTGCAGATCTATATAAAGCAAATTTGGGGTGCTCACATTAGGGCACCAGTGCTATTATAGCACCAGTGCAGGGGCTACTTGTTACAGCACCCCACAAAATGCCACTTATTTTGTACTAGGGGTGCTGTCTTTAGCACCAGGAGAGCTATTTTCAGCACTTTTCAAGTGCTCGTATAGTGACTGCACTAGTTGTGTTACTTTTGCCACCTTAATACCACCTACATTGCGCATTACATGATATTCATATTATACAGAGCGTCCCAGACCAAACGAAACCGAGATTTATCGATGTTTAATCATATCTTAATCAGTTCAGTTTTCAGTTCAGTTCAGTTTATTTATTTCAATCATAAAAATATAAAAGTAAAATGCAAAAGTAACATGAGTCAATCATAATTATAGGCTACATTTGGAAATCATGATGAAATGGGCGACTATAAGGAAGTTTCGAAAAATAGTCCCCTGATGTACTTAATGAATAACAAAAATATATGGTTTACACGTTACTCAAAATGGATGCGAAGATGGGTCATGTGTGGATTAAAAACTTGCGTGTTGACACCCCTCCCTCCCTCCCCTCCTGCTCATCTTTACCATCCACCCACCCCCCCCCCCCCCCATCCTCACCCCACCCTAGTCCAGATCGTCCCCATTCTGTTACCAGAAATACTCGTTGTTCTGTGTTAACTGCATGGTTAACAGTACAATGTAAAAACTAAAGTGCTACTTTTAGGGGCATGTATAGTGACTGCACCTGAAATGCTGTTTATAGCACTTGTAGTGTGCTAATTTACCAGCAAAAAAAGTGTGACCGTGGCGAGCCTCGAACCAGGTTCCGCTGCTTGAGAGGCGCTGACGTTACCGATGGACTAACGAATGCTTCTTGCAATCCAGTTTAGTCATGGGAGTCAAGTAGATAACATGAACTATGTGGTGTCGTAAATTCACTTTGTAACAATATGATCTGTTCTAAATCGTACGATGTGAGTTAGTCTAGCGGTAATTCCAGCAATTCTCGATCAGCGGACCCTGGTCCGAGGCTCGCCAAAATCACGATTTTTTAAAGTAGAACACTAATGATTTTAAATATTGGCTTAATACTTATTATTGCATAGATGGCATAAATTAAACAAGGTTATCCAAATTTAAAGCTTGGAAACATTTGAATTAATGATTATTATCAATTATAAAACGGTAAAATACAGCCCCCGATATAGCAGCTGAAAAGCTCCTTGAACGCTGCTGAGATGTGTGACGACACAAGAGGGGCTATTCCAGCTATTATTCGCAGGGCTTTTCAATTTGAAAATGGGGTTTATTTCATTGATCATTGACCCTTCTCCTGTGTATTTACAATCAAACGGTTTTAGTTATCAGAATCAGTTCACTTTCCCTTTTAGAATGGTGTGAAATAAGGTCATGTTTAAATGTACCAAACTCTTTATAATTTGATAAATAATTGCATTGCAATTACGTTCATTCATTATAGGACGTCGTCTGCTTAAGCAGGATCGATCCCTCGTATGACGACATCAAAACATCGCTATATTTCTGGCGAATCCTCGGATATTCCACATGCTGAGAAGAGCTTTTATTTATGTTGTTTTTATAATCATCATATACGCAGTTGACATAAAACTTATACGATTGCCATCTGTAAGCTTCCCAATTTCTAGTGATACATTAATTGCCATATTTGTGATTTTCTTGAGTGTTCTACTTTAAATGAATGTTTAGCAGTTTAAGGAGCCGGTCCAACTCCCGTGAAAGTGCTGAAATAGCACTCTGAGTGCAGTCCCTATGCATGCCCTAAAAAAAAAAATATATATATACAGCACTTACGTTTTTACAGTGTACCTCACTATCAATCAGCTTTTATCATTTTGTAGTAACCACTCCATTTTGTTGACGATCAGCCATGCATGAAGTCTTTTGTCTTGTTTGTTTGTTGCTAGGACAGACAGCCAGTGCAAACTGATTCGTGGAAATGTAAGCATGCACCAATAGAGCTTTGTTACCCCAGGCTCACTTTTCCTGATTGAGGTGTCATAATTATGAAAGGACAGAAAATGAACTTACAAGAAATGTGATTATCTCTTTGAAACTCGATATCTTTGGCCAAACGACCTTTTGGTAGAACTGCTTCATATTGTCTTTATTCACACATGCGTGAAGTATGTATCATAATTTATGAGCAGTGGCGTATCCAGGGGGCGCAACAGGCGCCCCCCCCCTATTGGCCGTCGTTAAAAAAAAAATAGCAAAAAAAAAAATCCTCACACCAATTGAAAATATTGTTCATTAAATAGGCTTCAAAATTGGTCACATATAGCACTATTTTGCATCTCAGCCCTTCTTCAGAAGCGAAAATTTTCCAAAGACCCCTCCCCCATGACGGCGATCAATAATTCCTGGCGCCCCCCCCCCTATTGGGAAATCCTGGATACGCCGCTGTATGAGTGGCGTCAAATGAAAGAAGAGGATCCAAGCATTACAAATATGTGTCATTTATTAATCATAATTGTGATTGAGATATGATTAAACATCGATAAATATCGGTTTCGTTTTTTCTGGGACTCAGTACAATTCTTATTTATCATGATTGAAAATGGTCAGTAAATCATAGGAGAGTAAATTATTAATGATTACGAAGTCGGTCACCAATTTCTGAATCCTTTTTCTTTGTTTTCAATTGACCGAGTATATGTGATCGAGAAAATAATTATCCGAATTAGACAAAAACATAAAAATTGTGTAGTTTCTTCAAACAATATGCAAAAGATATGAAAAATATCCAAAGCTCTTCAGGTGCTGATTCATTGGCCTGATTGGTTCATTTGACTTCTGTCAAAATAATAGCACCTTAGGTGCTAAATTTAGCACGGCAGGTGCAACTCCTTGGGCAGCACCTGTTTTTTAGCACTTCACTTTTTCGAGTGTGAATACTCTACATAAACTATTACATGA
The DNA here is from genome assembly GCA_025617745.1 of Heliocidaris erythrogramma. NCBI lineage: Eukaryota > Metazoa > Echinodermata > Echinoidea > Camarodonta > Echinometridae > Heliocidaris > Heliocidaris erythrogramma. The sequence continues at coordinate 17,122,787 of CM046870.1, read as the reverse complement.
GTGGGGCATAATATTCTCCAAAGATTTTTCGATACATAATACACTCCAATAGACAGAGTGAGTCAATGCAATTATAAAAGTGTAAAGTTTTTCCTGACTCACACTGTCTATATTAGAGTGTAAACGAATTGCCCGACATGTGGATATTATGTATCCAAAAATCTTTTGGCAATATTATGCCCCACTCATGTAATAGTTTGTCCACTTTTGTTTATATAGTAAGACAATATATTTTGTTTGTATAATCACCTTTCACTACAAATTTGGTAGAAATTGTGATCAATACATTAACTATGACAAAGCTCTGGAAGTGCGTACTTTGCAGCTATTATCAGAAAGGCGTAAACAATTATGTACTAGTTTTGCATTGTCGCTTGCCTAATAGCCCAATTTGTAATCACTGGTGGAGAAAGACAAAGTATCACCAATTTCACTGTAAAACTAAACGTTATAAAAACAGCTCAATGCCATATTTAATTGATCTGCTAAATTCTATATGTATGATCAGTGTTGAATAGTCAGAAATTTTATTGTCTGCCTTAAATATTTTCAAATATTTTCGTTATTCATTAATTATTATAATTTTTTCACTTATAATGTCTCTTTTAAATGTGTACATTGAATAAGTTTTTCGGATGATTCATGACATACATGTATCTGTCTAACCACAACTAAGACGGTGTTTTCGGTTTTAATTGATGTATTTTTAAGTTCTCGTGTGAAGATTCAGTAGGAGATCTTTGGTTTTTAGTTTGTTTGCTTGTTTCACTTTTTTTCTTATTTTTACACATAATGATGTAAGGGTGAGTCCAGGGTGGGCGGGCATTCAATTTTTTTCTTCTTCTTTTAAGTGTCACATGAGTGGGATGAATGGTTTACGCACATGAAGGGCGTAATACCAGAGGCGTCCGTCGATTCGTTAGGTGTGGATAGAGCATTGGAGGGGCGGGGATTGTTTGTGAGCAACGCTCCGCCCCCGGGTGCTTTGTCTATTTCTAGCGCCTCTGGAGTTTATAGTGTATTGTTGAATGTTGATTATGTAAGTTGTGAATAAAAGCGTGTGCGAACGAGGTTGGAAACTGAGTGTTAGAGAGTTTGTGTGAGTAATCATGGGACTGCTTGCTCATCATTGGACTCACTCATGTTTCATTTAGTTTTATTATCAATTTGTAAACATACACTGGTATTTAATTTGATTTCCTTTGATCTACACACATAAACCTTGAGTTGTTGTTATACTGGACTTTATGTAAACAGTATTTTACCGTATTTGCTGTTTTAAGCAGTTTTACACCATTTCATTGCAAAACTTGTGCACTGTACATAATTCAGCCTTTTGGCTGCGAATTGCAATATTAATAAAACCTTCTCAATTCAGTTCAATTCAAAATGATGATGAACCGCAGAAGCTTGTTGGGAAAAAAAAATATTATCCCCATGTTGCAAATTAATATCAACCCAATATTATTTTACGTTGTGGATATTCATCATAGCTTAAGAGCATCTTATGAGACGAAATTATTTCCGAATTTATTTATTTATTTTTATTTTTTTACACTTAAGGCTTTTTCATGTTAAAATGAATCTCATAATTATTTTAACTAAAAATTGGAATTCCCATAGGAAAATTTCGGAGGAAACATAAATGTCCATCCGGATAGATTAACCCTTGCCTCCTATAGCTATAATCGAGGAAAACTGATCATCGTTTCGGACTTAGACCAACTAAATGCAGAAACAAAAACAACAAAAACAAGAACAAACAGAAAAAAACAAAGCAAAACAAAAACAAAAAAGCAACATATTCTTTTACTAAATCCATGACTGAATCTGTAATCTGAAATCAAAACCAGTTAAAAGTGTTGACAAACATTAGAGTTGGATACTCGATCTATGAATTTTTTTGCGACTCACCAAAGTAATATTCATAGTTGAGACTATAACGACAGGTTTGTGGGAAATAGAAAGATGAAGATGCCGCAGTAATCCCTCCATTGGTGTACCAAATTCTACCTGAAGAGAAAGAAGAAATAAAAATAGTGATGAAGACATCTTGAGAAGGATAGCACTGATGTGTTTTCAAATTGTACCTTAGCATGCTTAGTGTATATGAATGAAAAAGGATTAATAGTTTTGCTTTCAGGTGAAAAGGTTGGCCTAACCTCTTTTTCCATTCATCAGCATTTAGTTTGTCTATGTTATACAGAAGTACATATTAAAAAAAAACTTATTGGATAATAAGACGATTTTCAAAAATATATAGAAAATAAAATCCCAAAGTTATGAATTATTACAGAAAAGCAATATGACTATAGTGTTTTTCGATGTACGAATTTATAAGTTTCCTGTTATTGGGATAACATTACCAGAGACTTTACGTTCAATTTGGAGGGATTTCCCCATTTCTAAAAAAAAAACGTAAATACACCCGTGAAGCAATGCAACCTATTTCGGCTAAGCTCGGACAATAGCGACAAAACGATATTTTTGGCGGTAGTGGAAAGTAAGGTTCTGACTGACTATAGCATTCCCTATAAGCATGGTGCCGACCGACTATAGCATTAGCCAAGCTTGGTCCCGAATTATAATAGCATTCCCAAACCATGGTCCTGACTGATTATAGCACTCCAGATCATGGTCTTTACTCACTATAGCACTCCCAAACCTGGTCCTAACTGACTATATCACTCCCAATTATGTTCCTGACTGATTATACCATTCCCTAACCATGGTCCTGACTGACTAGAACATTCCCCTGTCATGGACTTGACTATTGCATTCCCCAATCTTGGTTTTGACTGACTAGGCTATATCATTCCCCAGTCATGGTCCCGACCGATTATATCATTCCCTAACCATGGTCCCGAATGATTATAGCATTCCCTAACCATGGTCACGACCATAGGTCCCGACTGACTATAGCATTCCCCAATTATGGTCCTGACTGACTATAGCATTCCCCAATTATGGTCTTGACTGACTCGAATGATATTTCTTTGCAATTTGCAGTGTGTTCCAAATTCGAATCGAATTCAGCCAATATGAAAGAAACATGGAAAGTATTTAATGATGATGTTTAAATAAGAAAAAAAAAATCGTAATTCCATAACTCATATGAAACTTAATAATACAATATTGTTGACAATTCTACTATCGTTAAAAGTTTCAATAATTACTTTTCAAGAATTGGTTCAAATCTCGCTAACGCGATACCCGCACTGATAAAGGTTTTGGATCCTTTTTAAATAATAAAATGGAAAATTAATTATTCTTCATTCCAACTGACACTCATGAAATCATAAAAATTGTAAAAATCTTTATAAGTAAAAAGAACCCAGGATATGACGACATTAGTGATGATTTACTAAAATACATTATTTTAGAACATATTATGAATCTGTCAATTGTCAGTGGTATTGTTCCCGACAAAATGAAAAGTGGTTCCCATATACAAAAAAGGAGATTCATCTGACTGGGTAACTGTTGACCCATATCTCTTTTGTCTTCTATTTCAAAAATCCTGGACAAAGTCATATATAATCGTATACTAATATTTGTAAAGAGTTTTGACCTTTATTCTAATTCAGAATTCGGTTTCAGACAACAGCACCTCTCCAAGGCCTTGACACCATTGATCGTGAAATCTTATTGTCTAAATTATCACATTATGGAATAAGGGGAAAGGCCTTGGAGTGGTATAAAAGTTACAGAATTTTCAGAATTCTTCTAAGGTCCTTTCATTTATATCATTCGCCGATAACACCGGGGTTTTTTCTCATAAAAATCCTGATACTCTTATATAAATACAATCAACACTGAACTTGGATGTATTCACAAATGGATTTGTTGTAACAAACTGTCTTTGAATGTTCAGAAAAATCAGTGCATGCTTTTTAGCAATTCAATTTCAGCTTCACCCAGTAATGTCTCTTTCATTAATACTTCTATAGATATTGTTGATTCAACGAAATTTCTTGGTCTATTGATCGACAACAAACTTTCATAGAAGGAACATATCTCGCATTTATCTAAATTATCATTTAGAAAACTTGGTGTCATCAACAAACTGAAAATCAATTTTCCCTCCAATATATTACTAAATTTGTACTGGTACGCTTATCCTCCCTTATTGGAATTGTGGATTATTAGCTTGGGGCACTCATATAGAATTTTATTTCATAGATTATTACTTACACAATCTTCGTTTGGGTTGCTTCATTTATCAACTAAATCTTTAAAAAAAAATTGAGTTTTCACCGTTACTCCACGAGACAGGCGTCATCTTACCACCTTCCAGTGCTAAGAACTTTGTACAAACATAAAACCATTATCTACACCGGCCAATATTTTTGGAACTCTCTTGATGAGTCATTCAAACAGTCACCAAGTTTCTTTTTGTTCAAACATAATCTTAAACTTAGGCAAATAAACAGCATGTACGATGCAGAAGGATATTTAGTGCCCCATCCTTGTCTTTGTGTTGTCTTGACATGCTTGAAATATTGTCCCGTTCTGTGTGGTCTTGTATGTGGTGTCGTTTTATATCATTTTATGCTTTTGTTTGATTAAATGATACTCTTATTTATGTTAGTGAAACTGAATTACAAGCTCACTGCTTTCCAAGGTTTCCTCCACAATACAGCTAGCATTTATCTACTTACCACTTACAACTATGTAACATTTCATTTTGTTTTAAAACCGAATTTATGTGCCAGATTTCATTTTTAATGGTTTTTCTATGCTCATAATGATTTCTGTGAACTGAAAGTTTTTGTAAATTTATTTGCTGTTATTGTGGAAATAAATGAAAATGAACAAAAAATGAAATATGATGTTTTTATGGTTAATTTTACCTGACTGCTAAAAAGAAATCACGTGTATGCTTGTAAGTAAGCAACCGCGGCTTTAAGTCCTGGAAATGAGGATTCATGCCTCACCAAAGGGCACTAGCGCATCCACTTGGTTTCGAACCTGGGTCTACGCAGTTACGAAACCAATGCATGCTCTACCACTGAACCATGGCATTTCGTAACTTACCATTCCACAAGCAAGCTCCGGTAGCACCGTATACAATCCTTGCCTGTTATGGGATTAAACAAAGGAAGTGCAATAAGAAGACTTCCCTCTCGTCAATATGCAACCATCATCAAAATTTTAATCACTTCAATATTAATTTAAAGAACAAATAAAATTAGCTCTATCATTTTCCTGTATCCATCATGGAGGGCGGGGAGGGGGGGGGGGGGACATCCCCCTTTCAAAGTTTTCTGTAAGTAAATTTTCAATTTTTTAGGCTTGTCGACAAATTGCAACAAAAAACAAACAACAACAAACACGATAAGAACTACTTTCGAAAAATAAACTCGAGGGCAATTTCTATTGTACTGCCCATAAAAAATTTGGTTCGGATTATGTAATACACCATTGTAATGTTCGCACATTTCTAAAGGTGATAGACAGAGCTATTGAAATTGTCACGAGTTTATTTTTCGAAAGTATTTTTTATCGTGTTAACAACGTTCGATTAAAATATCAGGCCTATCATTCGTGTTCAAATGGTAAGGTTTAGGTAAAGGTTACTTACATCTCTTACGGCAGCGCTGCCACCAAATTCACACCGATAGTATGTGCGGGGCCCCACCGAATTATCTACAAAATGAAAATTATTGAAGTCTGAAATATACTTTACTGACGCAGAATGTCTATGGTAAACTGTTTCAGTGAAATGAGAAGTTGAAACTAACAATCCTTATTGAACACCACAATTCTTTTTACCATTGCAGGCAAATACAAAACAATTTTAGTACACTTTGGAATTCTGTTTTCTATTTTGTTTGTTCTTAATAAAATGAGTAATGGCTATCGGCAAAGTGAAAAATTAAGATTTTTAAATACAATCATCTCCTTTTTTTTAAATTTAGAATGTTCCGCAAAATGTCGTCAAAGTTAGTCGACCCCCTCGCTATTCGAAATGTTAAAGGTTCACCCCTGCTTATCTGGCATGGCATGATAAACACAAGATGAAACTGGCGAGGAAACCAATCATTTGGATTTCAAGGAGAACAAAAAGAAGACAAAGAAAACACATTGTTTGTAAAACAATCAAAGAATATAAAATATCGTTGTTTACCAGCGCAGGGATTGAAATTAACAGCTGTGTCCAGAAGACCCTGGTTGGGTGACGTCAGACCCCCATTGATGACGAAACAACCTCCTCGTAAGTAGCGGTCCACATTTTGATCTTGACTTATAGTTTGATATGAGTACAGTGGTCTGCAAACCTGGATTATGAAGGGAATCGATATAAAAGCTCTTGAACTCAATACATGGATTATGAAAGGATATAAAATATGTTTTTATAGTAAATAGGCACTTATGCACGTATTAATTTAATATCTACGAAAGTAGTAGTAGTAGTATAATAGTGGTAGTAGTAGATAAGGTAAAGTAGTAGTAGTAGTAGTAGAAGACATGGTAGAAGTAGTAGTAGACAAGGTAGAGTAGTAGTTATTGTAATAACAGAAATAGTACGTTCCAGTGTTATATGTCTCTAAACCGTTTCGAGACCCGTTTTTCATAGGGTCTCGATCTCGATCTTGGAGGCTCAAGGTCTCGGTCTCGAACCTCCAGGTCTCAGAAAATCCGCTCGAGACCTCTCGAGACCCGACTAAAAAAACTACAAAGTTTGGAGAGATTGTTTTCCTTGCTAATGAAATAGGAGTAATTTCAAGATATTTTTTTTTTAACTGGCTCACAATTTTTTAATAAGGCTATCAGCTAAAGTTTGTTGGTTTCATTTTCCTTTAAACTTAATAAGGTCTCGGTCTCTAGAGATCTCGGTATCGGAAGAGGTGGTCTCGGTCTCGTCCTCGGTCTCGAGGTCTGGACTACACCACTGGTACGTTCGTAGTGATTATCATTTGGTACATACCACGACTGATCCATCTTGGCCTCCACTCTGCAGGGTAGAACCTAACCACTGACCTGAAGCATTCGTCGATTGGAAGTCTGGGTTGGTTGAATCGAGATACTCGTTACCTGGAAAACAAACATGAGCCACCTCACTATTTCGCCGTTGCTATGAAATATTTTCTAATTCTTTTTTCATAATTGGCAACAAAGGACCTGATTTTACATTTTACGTCTTATGCAAAAACAAGCATGGTGAATACAGAACTGTTTAAGTCTAATGGACAATCCAATGAACTGTGGATCACAAGGTCCGATGTTCGAGACTCTTGCTACTTTACTAACGTACTCTGGAAAGACATTTATCTACATTTGCCACACTCGACCCAGGTGTGGTAGCAAATGGTTAGCTGGTAGGACTATATTTGTGGGCTGATAACGGTTGCCGAAGCTAAAGTTGGGTGATAGTTTCATAAGCTTTATGAAGCTCATGCGACAATTGATATCATAATATTTTAGGATATACCAGAATTGAATATTATCATGTCATTGCTTGAAAGAACTTCTCTAAAAATAGCCTTTTTAAAATTTTGTGAGGATTTTGGGAAACACACATTTTTAGAAAGATAATGTCATGAATAAAACTATAAGCGTTGTTTCCAAATTTTAAAATGGGTCTAAAGTTTTCAGGTATTTATAGAATGCTGATTTTAGTCAAATCTATGTTTTTTTAAATTGTTTTATAGAAAATGTTCTTAATTGCAATAGGGATAGGAATTTCAACTGTTTCCATATAAATGATATTAGAGATGACTTTTTTGAAAAAATAATGCACAACAATATATAATTATATCAAATATAGGCTTTTATTCATATCTTATTTAATACGCCCTCTACGATAGTGATCAAACATTGTCTTATGCTCTTAGGACTGTTTCCTAAAGTGTTGAACATCAAATCGTATATTAGTGACCAATAATAGATCAGTGGCATAATTCATTAAATTATATACTTTAAAAATGTGTTGGCACAGGGAGTGACAGTCAAAATCAACACTGGTATAGTAGAAGGATCAACAGAGGAGATATATTATCGGTTGCCATAAGTTTGAGATAAACATCATGGTAAATCGTGATATGTATTAAACCTCAGCTCCTCCATCCTTGGATGTAAAATTTAAATTTAGGTTGATAATTTCTTTCGAATCTCACAAAGCTGTGAAATTTACAATTCCTACACAAGTGATTATATTCAAGTGTGCTTATTTTCTTGTAAAGCAGACTGAGAATCATACTGTTGAGCTATTATCAGAATTCCCTCTCCCCATCTTGCTAAACGATCTCTCTCTCTTTCTTCTTCTTCTTCTTCTTGTTCTTGCTCTTGTTCTTGTTCTTTTTCTTCTTCTTCTTCTATTTCTCTTCTTCATCAATGTCCTCTCTAAATGCCCACATGTCAATTGTTCACATCCACTGTAAAAAGAATTTCCGTTGAGGACAATAAATGCTTTTATTATGGTGTCTTGGAGACTTGTTTTGACTAGGGCGTCGGGGGGGGGGGGGGGGGGGGGAGTCATGTTCATAGGAATAAATCACACATGTTATTTCGAACTGTGATGCTTTTCGAAGAGCACAGCTAGATTAAGGGATGGAATGGAGGGTTGGGGAGGAAGGGGCATGGAATAATATGTATGTTACATATTCGTACAGTAATGTAATTATTTCTGTTATAATCATGTTTGAAGTGTCAATTGTTCACATCCACTGTAAAAACAATTTCCGTTGAGGACAATAAATTCAACTCAATTCAATTCAATTCAATGAATGATCTACAACCATTTAATCTTATCAAGAGTTAATTTTTTATCATATTGACAATGATTATTTCCATTTGAAAATTTGAAAGGAATGGATGTTAATTTTAGATTATATAGAAATGATGGAAGCCCTAAACGAAATAGGCTTAAAAACAACTAAGTTTTAATAACAAAAGAAACTACAAATATCACTGAAGATGATGATTAATACCCCCGCCCCGTGACAACAGCCTTTTTTTACTTTTGGTCGAAAACTGAGGAAGTAGTTCGATCCGCAAGATTTTTCCCCAATTTACTGTATTGCCATAGATATGCCATTTCCATGGCAACGCAGCTTCCGACACATCCAAAAAATATGTCTTGCACATCTTCCCACCAAGACCAATGTGTGTACCAAATTTCTTGACCTTTGGTCGAAAACTGAGGAAGTAGTTCGATCCGCAAGATTTTTCCCTGATTTACTGCCATAGATATGCCGTTTCCATGGCAACGCAGCTTCCGACACATCAAAAAAAATATGTTGTACACATCTTCCCAGTAAGACCAATGTGTGTACCAAATTTCATGACTTTCGGTCAAAAACTGAGGAAGTAGTTCGATCCGCAAGGTGTTTCCTTGATTTTCTGCCATAAATATGCCGTTACCATGGCAACGCAGATTCCGACTCATCCGAAAAATATGTCTTGCACATCTTCCCTCCAAGACCAATGTGTGTACCAAATTTCATGACTTTCGGTCAAAAACTGAGGAAGTAGTTCGATCCGCAAGGTGTTTCCTTGATTTTCTGCCATAAATATGCCGTTACCATGGCAACGCAGATTCCGACTCATCCGAAAAATATAGTTCGATCCGCAAGATTTGCAACGAACGGACCGACCGACCGCCCGCCCGACCGACCGACCGCCCAACCGTCGACTGATTCCTATATACCCCTTCAAACTTCGTTTGGCGGGGGTATAATAAACTTTTTTGTTTTAATATATACCTAATCTATACAAATGAAAGAAGGCAAATATTAATTTCATAATAAATAGCGTGGAGTTGAAAAAAAAAAAAGAATTACATGTATTTGGATTTTGGAGAAAGTGAAGGAGAGAGAGAGAGAGAGAGAGAAAGTTAAGTGAGGTGGAAGGAGAATTTTGATAGCGCATCAAGATTTTTTTTTTAAATCTGAATATTACAACGATTTATAATATTTTCAAAGAGTACGCTTTATAACATTTCCTACATTCAATCACTTCCGTAATTAAGATTAATTTCACAGCTTCGTGAAATTTGAACAGTGCGTGGTATGAGGTCCAAGAATGTAGAGCTGATGCCAAAAGCCTACATCTCAAGGGACCAAAATTCCATGAGACCGACAGCCCACCAGGTATCCCGGGCCTTCTGACAGTTTTTTTTTTGTTTAGGGTTCACTAGACGGATGGCCAATAAGACATTTTCCTTTTATGTATGCATGTTTCTTTGTATTATCGTTCTCGTTGGCTATCGGTTTAGGGAACATTTTGTAAATGCCGGTCTCGTGGGCTATACGTCTACTGAGATATGAACACGATATATAAGGCCGGTTCTCATTTAGAAGCATAACGCCAGGATGCAATCCACTGACAGAGAAAAATGAGATAACTATTTATTTAAAAAAAAAACCCAATGGGCATAAAGTGCACTGGTGCGTAAGAATCCCCCAAAAGGGGAAGAGTACGATGTTTAAAAACACCTGTGTATGTTAAGAACTCACTGCACTATTCTCAGAAGAGTAGGGGGAAACCCCGGTGTAGTGGTACACCTGCACATCCCAGTCAGTTATATCGGAAGGAGATACCTGATGGTTACAGTAATTCAGTTTGCTTCCAGGCACATGCGACGCCAAATCATAACAACAATAAAAATTAATAATAATAATAATAACAAAATACTGAGAGAAAAAAGGTAAAACTATGAAGAAGTGTAAATGTGGATCGTGTTGTATAGCACTCTTCTATAGTGGTAACTTTTGATTTTGACTGTCACTCAATGTGCCAACATATAATGAAATTGAAATAAATAATGAAATTATTTTATATAATATTTTATTATATTTAATCATATTGTCTAACATTATAATGAAAACTATGCCACTAATTCATTATATTTTTTTACTGATATATGATTTAATATAAGTATACTGCATCGATCTCTACCACGTACACTGTCGGAAACAGTCTTAGAGCAGAAGACAATGTATCATTATTGTCGTAGAGGGCGCATGAAATAAGATATGAATAAAAGCCTATATTTGATATATTTATGTATTTTCTGCATTATTTTTTTCACGAAAGTCATCTCTAATGTCATTTCTATACAAAGAGTGGGAATTCACATCCATATTGCAATTAAAGGTATTTAAAAAAAATAATAATTCGAAAGTTATAAATTTGACCAAAATCAGCATTCTAAAAATACCTGATAAGTAATTTTAGACACATTTTAAAATTTGAAAACAACATTTATAGTTTTAGTTATGACATATCTTTCTAAAAATGTATATTTCCAAAAAATCCTCACAAAATTTCCCATGGTTAACCATTTAACAACGGACTGAACACGTGAAAATATGTTCGCGGGTATGTAAAACAATCCAAACGGCCGTCGATCTGCCTACATTTGCTACCTATCTATTAAGTTAGCCTCCGGCGATAAGGACCACTATTCATAGAAAACCGCTATTCATTAACACGTGTTATGAATAGCGGACCTTCTGAATAGTTATGAATAGTGGTCCTTATGAATGGAGGTCATTATGAATAGCAAGTTAATTTGTCTATGGTTTGCTCGCTATTTAGAAGGTTCCTTATGAATGGAGGTCCTTATAGCGAGGTAATTTTTCTATGGTTTCCTTGCTATTTAGAAGGATCGCTATTCATACAAACCGCTATTCATTTAGTCACGCGTTATGGATAGCGGTCCTTATGACTGATTGGTCCTTACGAATAGCGGTCGTTATGACTAGCGAGGTTACCCCGTTAAATTTATCTACTGAAAAGCATGATAAGAAAAAAAAAAGAAGACTTAAGTCTATACATTACTAAAATAAACATTTGTATTCATATGACCTAGCAATAAACTACTACGTAATTTCGACCTTAAAAGTGAAAATTAATTTTGTTATCGATCAGGATAACGAAAATGACATTCGAACCATATGGTTCATTATGGTTCATTAAATTTCGAGACGAAAGCGAAAGTTGCTAATAAACCGCAATATCAGCATAATGGCTGTTGAACTCTGAGATACACTTGAAGATTATATTTGCATAATTACTCCTCTTATCATTTCTTAAGTTCTATTTAACGAGGACCTAGCAGCTTATATTTAAAGACAGGGTTGAGTTCTGGGAAAGGTGAGAAATAATTTGTGAACTTTCTCTTTCCTTTGAGGTCACTTTGAAAAAACATAATGCAGAAATGTCCCCTGAAAAGGATTGCTCTTCAAATGGCCCCATCATATTCCAAAATGTGACGAGACATAACTGAGGTGTTCGGGCCGAAAATGTCATGCCACATATAATATGTATATGCAGCCCCTTATACCCATTTCTGTGTGCAGTAAATGTGCTTTTCAGCGAGATTATGTCAATTTCTTATCATTTTGATGATTCCAAAACCTCACGGTATACACCAATTCATATGTAGATATAACGAAGCTTTCCCAGTTGTTTTGAGACGGTTTCTTTCACATGCAATCGCATGATCAGATGTTAAAGGGATACTGAACCGCAGATTGTGGACGTTTTAATGCCGCGAGAGGGCACTGTGATCGCTACCTGATCATGCCGTTGCCCCGCGGGGCGCAAACCTCGGATAGACTGGTCGCCACACAAACATGCACGCTTCGCCTGAGCTCGAGCTCTCGTGCGAGATTCGGTCGGCTTCGTGCAGTCGAAATGTAATCCCACTTAGTCCAACGGACGCGTTCGACGCACAAACTTTGTGTACGAGTGAATGAGGCTTATGCAATCCTGACTTTCCCCAACGGCCGCCCGGTGGCGTATCCCTTTAACTTTATCTTTAATAGATAAAAAGAAAACTAAATTTTAAAACAGAAAAACCATTGCATGATGTATATAGGTGACAGATTTGGGAAAATCAGGTATAGTATGATCAAAGCCTAATTGACAACTTTGTGATATACCTTGCGTGTACAAATTCCATAAATTTCAATTTTCTTTGTTGGTGATGAAGGAGCATTTAGGGCACAGGCAATATAGATTGATGAATTTTTTACTGACACATAATATTGAGACGACCAGTCAGTAGCTGCATGGTTGAGGCTTCTCTCAAGACAATTATTTTTCTGATAAAGTGTCAAATTAGGGTCTGTGTTTGCAGACTACACCTTGCGATATACCTTGCGTGTACAAATTCCATAAATTTCAATTTTCTTTGTTGGTGATGAAGGAGCATTTAGGGCACAGGCAATATAGATTGATGAATTTTTTACTGACACATAATATTGAGACGACCAGTCAGTAGCTGCATGGTTGAGGCTTCTCTCAAGACAATTATTTTTCTGATAAAGTGTCAAATTAGGGTCTGTGTTTGCAGACTACACCATGCCCATGACTGTCCCAACCCCTTATAATTTTCATTTCGATAAAAAGAAAATTGCGTTGCATACTTCATTCATTTTGTTTTATTTGGGTTGTATCCCTTAAGTATTCGATAAATGTATTTTGCGTCTTAGTTCTAATTTATTTGTTGTTTCATTTTGGTGTGTAGATTCTTTATTATTTATACCCCATTTACATTTGGTCTACGATCATCGTAGGGTGACCGTAAACTGATCGTATCCCTCTAATCGCACGATCTCCCTGGGGTGGCATACGACGATCGTACGATTTTCGTACGGATTCACGGTCTCCATAACCCCTGCGATTTTGTTTAGCGCGGAGTTATACACTGTAAAAAATAACTGTAAAACTACAGGTTTCCTGGCCCTTGAAATTACAAGTTATTGTCGTCATTTCAATTTTACAGGCTTTTTCCTGTAAAACAACATCAAGTTTGTTGGTTTACCGGGAATCAGCATTTATTTTCAATCGCCCGATAAAAAACACCGTTAAAAAACATTTTCTCATATTTTAACAAGTTACCCTGTTAAATTACCAAATATGTGGGAAAACATTATATGAATATTCATGAATTTTTAGTAAGCGTATGGTTTGGGGTTGTCCGATTTAGTAACTGTCACAAAAGGAATTAAAAAAAAACCATAAGGTGCATATAAAAGATTGCATTTAGCTGGGCGTTGTGGCGTGCGCCTGTAATCCAGCTACCAGTGGAAGTTATAAACTGATTCAGCGGACCCAGTTTCGAGACTTATATACTTCATTCATTTGTTGTTATATTATATTTGGGGTATAGAATTCCCGTCAGTTACGCCCCAAGTCAGTTTTTTATTCTTTAAAAACATTCTCCATTGTATCACTTCATTCATTTGTTGTTTTATTTGGATTGTAGATTTTCCATAAGTTATGCGCCAAATCAATTTCCAATTCAATAAAAAACATTTTGCGTTGTATCCTTCATTCATTTGTTGTTTCATTAGGGTCGGATATTATCCGTAAGTTCCGCCCCAAATTAATTTTCGAGTGCTTGTCAGCCCCGGCACTGCACATAGCAGACGACAAACTCGCGGAACGTTCGTTTACGCTGTCCTTTATTTTCTTCAAACTCCTTAACCGCTAACCTGTAGAATGCCGGGTAAAGTTATTTGGGGTTAATATTATACATTCTAACTGTATAAAAATTATTTTTTTGGCCTCAGAGACCCTTTAATAATTAGATCTACAGACTATGTTATTGTAATTTGAGCCAGGTGTTGAATAATCATAATCATGCATCGCTTACTTTCAGTTCTACTTCAAGTAAGAATAAAAACAAATTTCTTGATGATAACATAACATGATCTGATAGAGCTGTGAAACTAGATTATCGTGCACTAAACTTTCACATTTCCGTCAAGTGTCCTCATTGAAAATTTCGTTTAAATTCATATTTTTCGCATAAATTTGAGAAAGCCCAAAGTATAGGCACTAGCTTGATAAGAACAAGCAGTAATACATTTTTTTTTGCGTGGCAGAAAAGGAATCAGAACGAACGGGAAAATCGCGTCGGATTTTCCGAATAGTTTTGATTCGTTTTAGTTCTTTCTCTTTGTATATGGATTTCTTTTAAATGATCGCCAGTATTCACGCTATAAGACGAAGTTTGATTGTTAAATATTATGTTACAGCTCTGCGAAACAAGACGAATACCAGGTACATGTAATTGTGGTTCTGAATAAAGTTTTATGGCACAATGAGGGAAAGAGATTTGATAAAGCAATATAAATGTGTTCGTAAGGTTGTGGTTCACTTGAATAAGATCAGTGCGAATATTTGCAATTCGAGCACAGTAATTATAGATGTTTTCAAGTTCATCCCAATCCAAATTTTCCACTTTACAAATGTATCAAAGTTGTGTGCATGCTTCAGCGACAGGAAATATACCGACATAGCAACAGCTTGTTATTCAGCATGAATTCAAGTCATAGCAATGCTGCCATGCTTCACACGTGAATAGGGGAACCATGTTGTAATTAATGGTTCTAGAAAGAAATATCAATAGAGTGGATAAATCAATTCTATTCAGTTTTTATTTTCGAAAAAATAGCAGTGTCAAGTCCAATGGCGGATCAATGACAAGCTAAATGTTGTACAATATTTTTCAGGGGACACAAAAACATATTGGGGATATTACTTTTTTTTTTTGGCACATCAATAATTATTTGGTTTTGACGGGGAGAGGAGCCAAGTGCCGCTCCAACTTCATCGATCCGCCAACAAAGACAAAAAAGTTCCTCGGCGACTTTTGTAGTATCACCAAATCACTGAGGAACATGTATCTGCATGCCTCCACACGAAAGGAAATTAAAACTTACCAGTAGTATCCACAATTATTTCATCGCAAGCTGCCTGTGTACTGGTCGATGTATTAATGGAGCACTTATATAGGGCCCCACTCCGTCCTATCCCCTGGTCCTCAGCATATCCTAATGAAACGGCTCGAGGTGCCCCTACCAGTAACCTTTGAGAATAAAAGATGGAAGAGTGGACGACAGGGGAAGAGAGGAAAAGAGAGAGGGAGGGATTACAACAATATATATTAAGAGGATCACCATTTTCTTAATGTGCATTTCACTCATTATGTACGAACCCATCAATGTATTCTAATTTGTTTTATTTTGCCCTGACAACCATTATACGTATAGCTTGCCATAAAACTAACATAACCTCTTATAGCTGGCTACATGTTTAATTAAAAGCACTTTAAGATAATCATATTATGCATACTTAGGGAAGCTGACAGTTGTAGGGAGGGGATTTACAACTAGATAAATAGATGCACGGGCGGATCCAAGTTTCTCTGGCTAGTAGGATCTAGAGCCCCCAAATGTGACCAAAAATGTCATAACACTTCCCTGTGTCTTGTGGGGGCTACAAGAGCGGTCGGGGGGGGGGGGGGGGGGCACAGGTTGACTGTCCGTCATCCTGTCCGAAACGTCGAGTAACCTCCTACTCAAGCCTCATCTACTCAAACCTTCGCTACTCAATCCATCGCTGCTCATCCATCGATCATCAACCAAGTCTTCTCATCTCATCTCATCTGGTCTACAGTCCTTTTCAGGACTTCACCCATTGTCACGAAAGATTATTTCTTCTTTTCTCTCTCGTCATCCTTTCTCGACTATCCATTTCTAATTTCCTTTTCCCTTTCCTCCTACCAACACACATGGTGAACCGTAAACCTCCTCCACGTTATAAGCTCCACCATGCAAACCTTCAAAGATCATCCAACCAAAACTTATAGAAATCGAAATTTCCAGGAATAACAAATCTTTAGAATTTTCACGCACTGTCACAGCACGCGATTCGCACTGGGATCATTTTGTAGACTGAATCAAGGAGCTTCAAACACAAACATAGTAACTCATTGGGTTAATCAAGAAAGTTCAAACAGATGCAGTCATAACAGACAGCTTCCCTTTGAAGCGAGCTTTGATGCCGCCAACAACAAACATAATTATGCGCTCTCCGAAAACATTCTTCCAAATGAGGAAACAAATCAAATTTCGTTTTATTGCATAACCATGGTTAAGCACAATGGAGGATATTCTGTTATAATGATAATTAGTTTTCGCGGAAAAAATGCACATAAATGAATAACAAGGTTCAAGTGAACATTATGTAGTGCCAAAAATACCAGATTTGCGATGACGAATTCTTGACTGGCCACGTGTGCCCAATACTTTGGTTGGCTATATTTCCTAGAGCCATCTTTCACGATGGTAATATATGCAATTTAATAATCGGAATTAAGCGGAAAGGTGTTAAAATTGCCCTTAAAAGAGGCATATATTTGTGACACTTTTAAGGCTATATCTCAAAAAATTGTTCATCCTGAGGCAGGGGAATTTCAGAATGACATGGAAATTATTTACAGTGAAACTGCACATTCACTTCCTGTGTTTAACTGCGCATCGTAAACATTCAAATGTCAAAACATCAAGACATCGACGTCAAAGAATGAAGGCAGTTTATTAATTCAATTTTACACCATTATAATCTACCAGGTGTTTGCATCAGGGGCGGATCCAGGATTGAGTATAAGAGGGGGCACATAAAATAATGAAGGTTTGTCAACTGTTGGAAATGGTATGGACCCGTATTTTTGCGTCTCGTCCGCTTCTCTAAAAATCGCACAGGGGGGGGGGGGGGGGGTTATGGGGGTCCAGTTTCCCTCCATAATTCCCTGACAAGGGGGGGGGGGGGCACGGGCCGGAAGTGCCCCCGGATCCGCCAATGGTGTTCATTAATTATCGTTAGTTGTGACTCCATATGTTTGAACCTCCTTGGGTTAACTGAATAAAAATGAACCTTATCTTTACTGCCTTTTTGCATCAGTCGGTATTTAAAAAAAGAATGCCCAAATCACGTAGCAGGAAATGAAACTCACTATGGTCCCATAATCTGATCAAATTCCACACGAATAGTCAGGTATTCGTTTTTATGTTTGTCATGTTTCCAAATGCGCGCGTGTCATCATGAATGAAAACTAGGTTATATTTCTGCACAATGACAGACAACTTTCGAAGAAAATCTCAACAAATATCAACAATATAGCCTGATATGTGATCAAATACAATTGATATAATATATTATGCCTTAGAACCATATATTTCTCGTGGGCTGTCGGTCTGCTAGGATGACCACCACACCTCCCTGTTGTGTTTATAGTCATTTAATCAACTGCCCAAGAAGCTAATATCTATAGATGTCTTATTGTCTTTACATGTATATCAGTATTTAGCAATGACCTTGAGAGTGGGACCTGACTGTTCAAATCAAATATGACCCGGTTTAAAACAGGCATTGTTTATCTCTATTACGTTCTGAATCTCGAATCCTTTTTTTCTCGCAATTTCAAAAGTGAGTTTTCCTTAAGATTTAAAGGCCTTTCATCTGTGTTAGCAAACATGAGTAGAAGATAAAATACATCCATGAAAGCTGTTTTTTAAGGTCAACGTTTAGTATAAATGGGAAATCAATGTTGATTCTCAATAAGTAAGATGGTACGAATAAGTCACAGTCTCATACATATCATTACAATTAAGAAAAAATGTCAAAATATTGTCATGAACATTTGGTAGTTGCTACACTCTTATAAAATAACCATATACATGTTCATGTATCGCGTTTCTTCAGCCAAAGGAATGTCAATTAAAGGAGAATGAAACCCTGGGGAAATATCCATTTTAATGAAAAGATAGTAAAGAGAGAAGCAATTTAAAAAAAGTTCCATCAAAATCGGTTAAGAAATGAAAAAGTTGTGAAAGTTTGAAAAGTCTCGATTTACTTTCTATGGCGATCCTCAAATTGGCTATTTGCTTCAATGTGGCAGGTTTTTGTGGACAACTCTCCATATGTTTTGTACACAAAATTTCAGATTTTCTCCATTATCTCTCAAGGTACAGCTTGTCTCTTTTTTAGCTCTATGTATATCATGGTAAAATGTATTTTACACAACATATGTTGAGGTCACAAAGAGACAAGTAGCATCTTTAGAGATAATGGAGAAAATCTGAAATTTTGTGTACAAAACATATGGAGAGTTGTCCACAAAAACCTGCCACATTGAAGCAAATAGCCAATTTGAGGATCGCCATAGAAAGTAAATCGAGACTTTTCAAACTTTCACAACTTTTTCATTTCTTAACCGATTTTGATGGAACTTTTTTTAAATTGCTTCTCTCTTTACTATCTTTTCATTAAAATGGATATTTCCCCAGGGTTTCATTCTCCTTTAATATCTGATGAATGCGCCTCGTTAGTGGCTAAGTGTTCTAAATGTTTGTTTCACTTTCCTTTGAATAATGAGTGGAGAGCAAATACCTTCAATGTTTATCGGTGATCGTAAGTTAATTATAAATTCAATGTATAGTTAATACTCCTATGATCGACATTTTACACGCAATGTTCTGGTTGAGCAATTACGGGCTTTTTACAACAACAGTACGACATATACAGTTAGTAGGCTTTGTAAACCTAAATCAGTCATTTAATTTAAGGGATTTTTTTGGTGCGTTGGTATGTAAATGGTGTCGTAGTCGAGTAGTTTAAACGCTTGACTGGAGATGCAAAGGCACTTATGTCTTTAAAGTAACAAAGTTTTATCTAAATAGCTTCTCTCCACTTAGGTGTTTAAACGGGTGTCTGATAGTATGCGAATTAAAAAGTCACTGATGATTGACGTTTGATCAGCATTGTCTGCAAAAGGCGCCTGGCTTGAATGCCAAAAAAAAATCTTTTGGGGTTTAAAAGTTTGAAATGGGGGCAAAAGAAGGCAATTAGAAGGGTACAGTTTGTGTAATTAATGTATGTCACGGCAGATTGGGTTCTAAAAAAAGAGATGGGGGACCGTTCACTCAGGGGCGGATCCAGGATTTAGTAAAAGAGGGGGCACAAAAATGAAAGTTTGTGAAAAGGTAGACGCGTATTTTTTTGGTCTCGCCAGCTTCTTGAAAAGGCAGTAAAGTGTTCGGTGGATAAGTGATATAAACCATACATGTTGTGTGTCAAGGACAAAAAAAAAATTCGCCAAACCTTCCAAAATCGCTTAGTAAGGGGTTATGAGGTCCAGTTTCCCTCCATAATTCCCTGACAAGCAAAAAAAAAAAAAAAAAAAAAGGGTCTTCACTCTAAAAGGGGGGGGGGGGCACGGGCCGGCTGTGCCCCCCCTGGATCCGCCAATGGTTCACTTCAACGACAAAAACAAAATACCGGATGTACAAGGGTATAACATGTATAAACAGCTCAGGTCTTAAACGTATGGTAATCCCAACTACAGGGCAGTGTTTTTTCAATGTTGCAGGTACCCCAGAAGCTGAAACTTCTGAAACAGACAAGAAGGCCCATGTCACAATGTGACCGATAACCACTGAAACTGACGATTCTTGTTGCAGATAATCAAGATAAATTTTCTAGGGTATTTTTGAGGCTACTATCAAAAATGGTGTTTCAAATCCATCCATATTTTGACTCTGTAAATTGTCCTGTGGTTTACTCAGGAGGAAGTTATATACTTGCTTGGTCTCTATATGCCCTTGACACCACAGAACACTTTACTGCCTTATTTACATAACCTACAAAAAAACTTACTACTTGCTTCAGATCATAGCGCTGTATTAATTATTGCCATATTTTCTTTTCTGTGCTCAAAGTCCACCCTGATATCATGTTGGTTTTAAAAGAACCAGCAAACATTAAGGAAACAGATCAGTGAAGGTTTGAGCAAAGTTCGATAAGAAAGTTATGAAGTTTTGAAGTTGTAATCAATCAAACCAAGGAGGTACTAGTTAGGCAAGCCTTGGAGATCTGTGACGTATCTTGCGAACTCCTCTCCCATTTGCCCTGTACCCTAAACTAATTAATTTTCATATTTTCTAAAGAAATTATTAAATCATACATGCACCTTACATGTAATCATTGCTTATATGTTTTACATTAAACCTGTATGAAACAAATATATCCCTTCATCAAAAACTAAGAAAATTCATATTATGAGATTTTCTGTACTGAACTTGGGAGAGGAGCTCGCAAGATAGGTCACAGAGTTGCCAATTTGTGTTTGATTGATTACAACTTTAAAAAAATCACAACTTTCTTATTTCTTATCTCATTTTGCCACTTTTATTCAAATCAACGTAATACTAGTGTGGACCTTCCCTTTGAAGATATGGCCTAATAACGGACGTAATTTTCTTTAAAGCGACATTTGTTCATTTACTATTACTGTTATTCGTTGGAAGACGAGGTGGTACAGAAAGTTTTGTACATGTACATCATATATTGTGTATAAAATGTGTATTAAATTACCCAAAGTTGGTCATTAGCTACGTTCATACGTTCATAAGGGAATCGTGGTTTCTCGTTGGCAGCCGTTTACAGGGGAATGCAGCACAGGCGATTGCAGCAAGGGGCCTCGGCTAGAGGCTACCTAAGTATGCACTTTACCACCACTGTCAGAACTGTGACCCCAAAAGGTGGATGAAAGCAGGTTACGACAGATATTTTCATTAAAGGAAGGTACAACAGTTATTAGCTTTTAGTTTATTTTTGTGTTTTGTTTTGACTCTTGGTGTTATACGATGAGAAGCTCTCTGCACTGATATGGTGTTTCTGCTTTCTCATTCATAATGGTTTCAGTTCTTTCATATGACTGTAGCCTGGCCAACATTCTGGTTTTAAAAGGATGATGCGTCCAATCACTTAGACCCAGTGAAAACCAGTATAACCAGTTTAACTATTTGACCTTTGACTATTTTGACACTAAAAACGTGTGACATCAACAATACTTTTTGTACATTTCAGCTTTCGTTATGACTATAACTTTAAGCTTATAAGGTTGATCGTGGTTTGGATTAAATCATCGAATACATATCGCTCTAAAAATTAAATTGTGTGTTTATGTTCATAAATCTCCACAATATGAATTAGAAAAAAGAGGGAATATCATGTGGGTGGAATGAATCTGACCTTTGCTGCGCGCTCAGTCGTGCGTTGATACTGTGGTTAATGCATGGCAATTATTCACAATAAAACGTTTAAATAAATTAACCAAGCAAATATCCTCATTTAGAGTTGTTTTGAAACAAATTGATACCTCTATTTGCGCTCAGATAAAAAAGGGCGTTAATGTATGTAATTTGCCATTTCATTTATTTATATCTGATTTCTACATAATTATGACATTACCTTGAATAGGTCGCAATTTACTTACTTTACTTTACTCTACTTTAATCCAACTGTGTTAGTAGGACTTTGTCTGTTCATCTATCATTTGGAATAAATGAAACTGCTCCACACGATCAGTTTCAAGTAGTATTTGCATGTGGCAAGAAGGTGTGGTTCAGATAGAAAAAATCAGAATTGTACAAATATTCTAAAAGAAAAAAAATTATAAAGGTGTTAAGGAGTGAGTCACCAGACTAACCAAAGTCATAGACAAAAGCAGCATTCTTCCAGTGTCTATGCCCATTCTTAAAAGAATTCACTGAAGGTGCTTAAACCACTTCCTCTGGCAAATTGTTCCAAGTACTAATTACTTGATTTGAAAAGCAGAATTTTCTCACATCAAGCCTTGCCTACAGCTTCTCAAGTTTTTGTGGATGACCTCTTGTCCTCCCTTCCTTGCTACGTTCAAGCAGATCAGTGCTTGAGTCGTAGATACCAATTTCCCCAAACCTACTGTAGTTTGTTCAGTGGGGACAGGCAGGGGAATAGATAAGTAAAAGTTATTTTCATCATCAATCAAATGATATCAGGAAACATAAATGAGAAATATATAAGAGACATGGTACTAAAAGCACACATTGATGTGAGTATAGGCCTATAACAGTGCAGTAACTTCCTTGCTAATACCATCACGTTTACAGCTTTTCATCGTATAACGTATATACAGCCCGTCCCCAAAAGAGAAATAAAGCGAAACAATGCATTCACATTGCATTATTTTGGGAAATGGTTGTTAATCACTGCAAACTCAAATCCATTGCAAATGAAGAAACATGCGGGTAAACCACATTATAACAACTTTATTCTCAATACATTTTTAAATACAAAAAGTACAATGGAAGACCCGAAGAGAAATTTCACTATTATTATGACATAATTATGTATTTTGTAGATATTGAAAAATTATCTGTCCCTATAATGCTTTCGAACCTTTTCCAACATTATTGCCATAAATAATATCAATTAAAACAACTAAAGGGAGGGGAAAGTAGGAAGAAAATGAAATATATATAATATAAAATATGAAATTATATATGTATATAATTATACACACACAGTTATATATTAATATAAGTTGATATAATATGATGAGTAATGACTATCATTTCATGAATTTTTAATATAATATTTGTGATATTAGTTGACAAAACGGCAATTATTGGCTTGTTAAACCAGTTTAAACGTTAGAAACTATGTCCGTAAACAGTTTCCTTTAAAAAGTACCAGACAGTAATATTTCGAGCGTTATACAATACTCACATGTTCTCGCCTCCCTCCCTGTGAAGTGCTAGTGAGAGTCCAAACTGACTTTCACTGTCGTCATGTGTAAAGTATAATGGGGATGATACATCGATGTTGAAACCGTGTACGACGAGGACCCATCTCGAACAAAGGGTGGCCCAGCACGCAATGGCAATCAGGATTCCCTTGGTCATTGAAAGCTGGCCGGACATTGTGAAAACTGTCAGCTGACGGAGTTGCGATAAGTTGTAAGACATCGGGGTTTAATCCGTATAGACTTTTAATCTTGTCTATTCTGTGGTCTTGTGTACTAGTTCAGCGCATCAAAATTTAAAGTTAATGAGGCGACAAATCCCCACTGAACAATCGCTCAGATTTTTTTTCAATCTAGTCTGTTGGCACCGGCCGCATAGATATTATTACTTCCTCATTGAGTCCTTCACTTTTTCAGCTGTTCTATTGGGTATTCATACCGGAACTGATTGACTTCTGTGAATGTGTGAAGGCTCAATCAATTTTACGGCGACGAAAACGACAAAAAACAACAAAAACAAAAACAAAAACAAAAATGCGCAAGCCTGTACGGTGCGTGACGCTGATATCTCTAAACGAAACATGAACGGACAATGTGGAGCGCGCGCGCTATATATATCAGTGTCTGGTTGGCACAGATGCTGCTGTTGTTATTGCGTGTCCGCGGACGAAAATGCTTCCACAATTTTACCCCTGATTTCTCAAAATCTCTTAAATCTCATGCGGGAATCTTATACCCCAGGTCCGCCATGGCTTGCGAGTGAATTTTTACAACACCACTTTCATCAATTGTGCGGGTATACGGCTCTCAAACTATTATGCGTGTACCAAACGTTTAATAAATTTCCTGACATAGGAGAACGTTTTGGACATCCTGTAGTATGTAGGTTGATCGAGAAAGGGGGGGGGGGGGGGGGGGGGGGGGGGGGGGGGGGGAGGGGTTGTATAATTATTTTGGACGAAAAATAAAGTACCACTCCTCTTTTCCGTTTGATCCCATGACCGACCGCTGTCCTTAAAGATAAAGTTGAGTTCTGGTCATGCAACAGCATTGTGAAAGAAACTGTCTCAAAGCAATTTGGAAGGTTGATCATGTCTACATAAGAATCGGTGTATACTGGAAAGTTTTGGAATCATCAAAATGATAAGAAATCGACCCAAAATCGCTGAAAAGCCCATTCACTGTACACAAAAATGAGTATATAGGACTGTACACATACTTTTTTCTTTTCATTATTTTTTTACTCCTTGAATGATTCAGATTTTCAAAATGAATATTACAAAATTAAGCATTGATTGCACAATATAATTCAACATGGCAATATACAATACAAATAATATAATTCCATAACATGCCATTCATAAATAAACCATAGCACAATTAACTGAACAAGGTATAAATTAAAATTATAGGTGACGAATTAAAGTATGTAGGGCAATCGTAACAATGAATAATTTTTGTTAAGCCGTTTGTAATATTATCTTGTATGTCGTCCTTCCGTCCAACATTCAAAATAAGTCCATTTTTAGATGTAGACTTAACTTATTTCGAGCCTTTGCTTTTTTCCGTTCATTATCTTTACTTTCTAAAAGTGCATTATAGATTTCTTTCTTTGTTGGAGGGGGGGGGGGGGGCGTTCCTTTTGATCTCGCATTGTATATTTTGTGAGTATAATTAAGTGGTTAATATTCATATGTTTTTCTGATTTTCCATCTAAACCAACTAAAATTTCCTCCCATTTTAAAGTATTTAAGGGCATCAATTTCATTTGTTCCCCTATTTCTTGCCACAATTTTATTAACCAATATTGACACTTCATAAACAAGTGATTATATACCTCAATTTCCTTTCCACAGAAAGAACATACGTTAGATGATAAAAAACCAAATTGATACAAGTATCATTAAATTATGGGATACTCTGTAATAATTTAAACTGAATTTCCCATCTATAAAGTGCATAATCTCGGGGTCAAAAGGCAAGTCGCAACTCCTAGTATTTAAATGTGTTATTTCCGCGTGTCTAAATACAAAGGTTTCCTTTATAATTATTATCTATAAAGATTTTATAACATAATTTAGAAGTCAGTCCTTCATATGATATTATATTATCGCCTACTTTATACATCAGTTCCGAGTAATCGATCGTATCATTTATCTCTTCGTATTTTTTCCTTTTCCCTTTCAATTACACCGGCAAAGCTGAATAAATGTTAAAAATGTAGAATAAATCTTTGGCATCAAGACCTTTTTGTAGAAAATAGCTTAACTGGCCTTAAATGGCCATTTTTATCTACAACATGTTTAATTTGATATATATTGGCCTTAAATAGTTTTCTATTAAAAAATGTTTTCCGGCCACACACACATGTAGCATGAGTGTTCGGCCCGAACACTTGATTTGGTTTGAATTTGATTTGAATTTATTCAAACATCATAAAAACATGTCTCGGGAAAACAAAAAAAAAGTTTGATCAAACCCATACAAGTCATGTTTCCCGGATATAAAAAACAACTGAATTCAATAAACATATTGCACAAAATATCATTTGAAAAATGTAGACGATAGTCAATATAGTGATGATTACAAGTAAATTCATTGTAGTACTAGTATTACAAAACTGCTTAGTTGAGGTAAAGCATTTAGCATGGCAACCGTAGCGTGCATTCAAGGAATAAATCCTACCAGGTACCCACTTACTACACCTGGGTCGAGTGTGGCAAAGTTAGATTAATGTCTTGCCAAAGGACGTTAGTGCCGTGGCAGGGAATCGAACCAATATCGAACCAATACAAAAAAAAAATCAATACCTTTTCATACCTTTGCAATCTGACGCTAATTTCTTTATCATTATCATTTATTACAATATGAATATAGTTTCATGTAATACTGTTATGATAATCTTGAATATTTAATGATTGCTATTGTATATAATTATATACAATTAGTCCTTGGACTAATTGTGTATGTGTATGTGCATTGTGTATTTTATATTGATAAACCACAATTGAATTGAATTGAAATGAATTGAATAGTACTGTATATATGCGTAAACTATATCGTGAAGCTTCCGAGACATCGTCATGATATTGCATTTAGATAAATTAAAATCGAGCATCCATGTCTTAGACAATTGATTTAAGACTTCCAGATCATTTTGTAAAACTTTACAGTCGTCATATTTTGAAGGCATTTGAAGAGCAATCAGGGGAAATTTCTACTATCATTCTTCTTCCAAACTGATTTAAAATAAATGAGAAAGCTCACAAATTATTTTTCACCTTTCCCAACTCAACCTTCTCTTTAACTTTTGACATTTTTCAGGTTAATTAGAGGTCTTTAATGATACTTAAATTTAAAGGAGGAAAAGAAGAAAGAAAGATAGGTATATAAAAGTTCAGACTAACTCAAACTGTTACAAATCAGGGCTAACAAAGACGGTAAAAACAGGAATGTGAGCAACATTACCTTTAATTACTAAAAATGTTTGCATGGGACGCCTCAAAACTCAAAGAGCAAAAAATACGAATACGGTGCGTGATTTGGGTCAACGTCGAAAACTGTTGTGCACAAGCACTAATGATACAAGCAGCATAATGCAGAACAAGATGAATTTTACTAACATGTCAATAAGCAAATATATCATATCAGAATGATACATAGAGATGTATTTTAAGCCGACGCTGATGTTCGCATAGGGCAAACAGGAACAAGGCAAGCATGGAGGCATGTTCTACACGGGCAATTTGTTTGATCATACATTTAAAAAAAATGTGAAGCAGTGGACTTCGCACCGTTCTACACTGGGTGCGCACACACACGGGGTTTGTATAGCTTCATGGCTTTACGGACATAATAATTAAAAACGTCCAGAACTAGACTAGCTCTGTATAAGCCTGAGGTATAAACAATTTCTACTTTTATTATTTTTCCTCATTCTTTCTACATTACTTGAGTTCCTTCCTGGTGATGTGCCTACATTATAGAAGACTTATCCAATATAAAAACCGTTAAAACCATTGGCATAGGACGGCGTCAGTGGCGGTGCTTGACTGGACATGTATATAGTCTTTCACGTTTCAGGGGAGTGCTATATCGTTTAAACAGTGATTGCAAAATGAAAAAAAATGCAAACATTACTTTAAAGGGCAATCCAACAGTTAATAAAACGATTTGTGTGAAAGCAAAAACAAAAACAAACAAACAAACAAACAAACAAAAACCGGATGGTGAAAATTTGAAGGAAATCGGACATGGAAAAAGAAAGTTATCGATATTTGCAAAACGAGATCACTACATCTATGCGAATCTCAAGGTGGCAATGAATTTGGTGAGTCGAGATCAGTGATTGTGTCACAGTGAGGACAACTCTCCTGTTTGTCGTACACACAAATTTCATTAGTTTGCGCTTTTACCCTCGGGGCAGTACTTGGAGATAGCATATGGATAGCAGGTCCTCATGAAAGAAAAAAATTCTACTGAGTATTACATTTTGAAGGAAAAAAAAGACATTTTAGTCATGTTGTGTGTTGGAGCGAATGGGGGAGTTCCACAACTACATCAAAGTGACATTACCTATTCGGCCAATTTGAAATACCCATATAGTGATTACAACTTTCAAAAATTCTCTTATTGCTAATCCGATTTTGTTCAAACTTTCCCCAATCTGCTTCTCTGATTTTTCCCCTTTCTTTCAAAGCAACTTACCATTAATGTTGGAATTCCCTTTAATACAATAACTGGTGTAGGTAGAGGTGTTGTGGATCAGTGGATAAGTCCCCGGACTGTGAACCACGAGGTCCGGGGTTCGAATCCCGCCGCAGCACTAGCGTCCTTTGGCAAGACGTTAATCTACATTTGCCACTCTCCACCCAGGTGTTAAATGGGTACCCGGTAGGATGCGAAAGTTAATGTCGTTTGCTTAGCATGTGGGCGCTTAACAGGCGAACTGGCTGGAATGCTCCCCAGGGAGTGGAGAATGTGCATACACTGTGTGCGGGCGTGCCAGAATCCGATGACCAGGGTAATAATATATCTGTAAAGCGCTTAGAGACATCATTGATGTATTAGGCGCTATATAAAAACTGAATATTATTATTATTATTATTAGGTGGTATTTCCCATCATGCATGGACTCGATTAGCTGAGGTAAACACGTAATCGGATTATATTTCAAACAACATATCATCGGTCTGACGTTTTGCGCCACAGTGGTGTTGAAGGTTTTTTTTGTGGGGGGGGGGGGGGGGGATGATGCAGTTGAAGACCACAAAGGGAATCAATTTCCTTCAATCTCTTGATTGTAATCTTGGTTTATGTTAGATAACATCAATTTTCTAATAGCAAAACGAAACTTACACATTTCAGTAAATGCCGGTTTAATCACCATTTTGAAATCATACCAAATTGGTTTACTTTTACAAGCCAAATAATGAGCAAGGAAGCCAGTTAAAAATAAAAAAAAAGTTTAGTCCTGACCATGCACGTGCATTACGCACTGTCTTATGATATTCCAGTAAAATCTGGGGAACTTTAACTTCTCGCAAGTTATTATTAGCTTGGCTGTGTACATTCTGCTGGACAAAATAGCCTATATATAAATATCTCCTATGTATGATAGCGATTCTTTGGAATACACATATTTTACCACAACTGCCTATACCACAAATCCCCTACCTACATTACAAGAGGAGTGGATTTATTTATCCGATCTGACAATTTCCTCTTGTTTTGTCGTACATGCTTCACCAATGTAGTCTAATATGGATTACCATTTTGTAAACGAACAAAGAGAAAGAGCATTGAAGAGTAGGGGAAGTATTTACTTGATGTGCATGATTAAGCGTGATACAATAGTGCGCTGTTTTGTGTGAGGTCTGGGGACATAATGTTGAAATATTATTCTAACTTAAGCATTTCGAAGAAAATTCGCTCCAACTGGCACTTGATAAAGTAAGTCAAGTTTGATAAAAGCAATGGGTGGGTGAAAGTTTGAGAATGATTGGACATAAATTACAAAGTTTATAGCTATTTCCATCCTTAATTTTTTAAAAGTTAAGATGATAAATGAAACGGAGGATTGGCAGTGTGGTAATCTGTTTGCTAAATTTTGTTCTGCTGGAGCAGAGATTTTGTTTTTTTGCTGGAGGACCCATCATGCATCATGAACAAGACTATACGCGCAGTAGTTACAGTCATAATGAACACACATTCAGTGTATATTGACAATGTGGTCAGAGAGATGCGTATCTGCATGTATTTGGAAAGTAAACACATTGCATATCCCTATACCAAAATGAGCAAAATATTTAGCAAATGGAACTGTTAGCCCACAATACAAACATATGAATCACCAAATATGTCCATACATGTATTGTGATGCAGACAAATAACGCAAATTACTTTAGCAAATATATTTGTATAAGCTCTACCAGGAAAAGGAAGCATGTTGCAGGAAATGTCTCAATAACAATTGGTTTACAAAATTAAATATCATTGCAAACAGTACACAGAAAAAGATAATAAACATATTTGTATAATAAACATATATTTGGATAATATATATGAGTAACATCGCTAGTCATATGGACCGCTATTCATAAGGACTGCTATCCATAACGCGTTACTAATTGAATGGCGGTTTTGTATGAATAGAGGTCTTTATGAATAGCGAGCAAACCATAGACAAATTACCTCGCTATTCATAAAGACCTCCGTTCATAAGGACCACTATTCATAACTATTTATAAGGGTCGTTATTCATAACGCGTGTTAAATGAATAGCAGTCCTTATGAATAGCGAGCGGACCCGATATATATATATATATATATATATATATATATGAACGAAAAGTCCGTATACGATGAAAAGATTCAAATTTTCGGCCATAGGCCTTCATCAGGAAATGATGAAATTTATTAGATAGGTAAACAAAAAAGCGTGAAGCGCAATAAAAACAACGCAAAAGCTGGATACCAGCGCAACCATGGTAGAGATCAGGAAGAAGAGGAGAGAGAGAGAGAGAAAGAAAAAAAGAGATATAGGCGTAAATAAAACGTCATAAAAGAAGAGAAAAGAGGAGAAGCGCAAAAAAGGGAGAAAGCTCCATGGAAACTCACGCAACCATGGTAAAGAGGGAGAGAAACACGTCACAAAGAAACAAAGGGAACAAAAAAAAAAGCGAGAAGCGAGAAGCGCAGAGCGCTCAGAAATCCATGGATACTCGCGTAAAGAAAGTAAAAAAGAAAAAAGAAGGAAGGAAAGGGAGAGAGGATGACGTAGTAAAACGTCACAAAGAAACCAAGGGAAGGTGAAAGAGAGAAAAAGGGAGAAGGGGAAAAGGGGGGAGAGAGAGGGGGGAGGGGAGAGAAAGAGAGGAAAAGAAAAAAAAGGGAAAGAGGGAGATATAGAAGGAGAAGAAAAGAAAGACAACAAGAAGAAAATGGGAAAAGGAACAGATAATGATGGAACGGAGCTTTCGGCTCCTGGCCTTCTTCAAGTTTATTTGCTAAATCAAACAGAATGAAGCAAATAATAATAGTAAGCACCTTAACAAAACTAAAGACAACTGAACAGAATTATCATAAAGCTGGCAATATAAATCTACAGGAGTAAGTGAAATTGAAATGGTGTTACTCGGCAGGAGTAAGGGAAATAACGTAAAAGAACTCAATGGAAACAAAAGTCTTCATATTCTCAACTAACAGTCTTTTATCTTCGTACTCTTAATACTCTTATATTGAAGAACTGATGTAAAAGATAGAGGGAGAGTGAGATCGGACAGAGAGATGAACGTATATGCTATTGAAAAAGAATATGTGCACGCATACATTTCATGTTTTATTTGTTTTTATTGTTATATTTTTCATCTCTGTTCTGTTTTCCTCGGTTCTTTTTGAAAAGCTCCGTCATCTTTCAACATTTCTATCATGGTTTTTTTCCATCCTCTTAAGTATTATTATCTTTGGTTTGATGTTTCTTAGTTTACTTCTTCTTCCTTCCTCGTTCTCTCTCTTTTCTCTCAGCTCAGTTTCCCTATAAAAGATATGTTATTTATACTCTCAATAGGATTCGTTCACACAGCTTTCATACAGGAAAATCATGTAGAATGTGCATACACTGTGTGCATACACTGTGTGCGGGCGTGCCAGAATCCGATGACCAGGGTAATAATATATCTGTAAAGCGCTTAGAGACATCATTGATGTATTAGGCGCTATATAAAAACTGAATATTATTATTATTATTATTATGGAGTGTTTATGTAGGCCTGACATTTGTTTATGGAGTGAAATTAGGAAGTACAGGACAATTCCAAGCAAAACAGGACGTGAACCCTTAAGTTTAAAATCTGTTAAATCATATCAAATCTGGTGTCAAATTAATTGTTAATATCCAAATTTTAAGAATCTGATAAAATAGAAATATTTTCACACTTGTAAATACTAAGAATTTACACAAATGATGAACATAATCTTTTAATCAATAATGATACCAATTATGATAAATTGTGAAAGAAGAGTAAATGTCATATTAATATCACTTGTTTGCTGAAATACACTTGATATAAAAAGTTGAATTCACATAAAATCAAGAATAACATTAGTTTCTGTTCTGCATAACCTCTCATACTTCAGTAACCTTGGAATCTATAACTCCAAAAAGCTGTCATTTCATAACGCCCAGAACACGTAATTTCAACCTATTTCCGAAAAGGACAGTCATTTTGTTATAAATGTGTGTAATTTTGGTTTAAAGAAATACGTATTTTACGTATGAATTATGAAATATTTAATTATGTCATTCCGTCACAAAATAATCTTACGGAATGACATGAAATTCATTTTTGCATAAATCAATGCAACCCTGAACCTATACATTAGTTCAGCTTAATATATCAGACAATTATCAACTAAAGTATAGATGATGATGAGATCATTTTCTAGTATGAAAATGATATAAAATTCAATAATTTTGATATTTTGGGATTTGTGTACAAAACAAATGGGAAAATGGTGTTTTCTTATTCCATTTGTTAATTAGTTGTATTTCTTTCCTCTAAAGCTTGATTGCCCTGTATTTTAGACCTATATAATTATCAAGATGATAGTATCAAGTAAATAAAATCATATGATGTGATTTATGAATAATGAAAATACAATAAAACACAAAGGGAATCCATAAAACAATGAAATACATGTAAACAAATCTTTAGGCATTTTTACTCCCAGTGTTAAAGATCGTATGCTCGATCTGTAATGAAAAAACACAAGTCAGAAAAAATTGGAACCAGCGGGATTCGAACCTGACATCTACTGCTTGCCGGGCAGCGACTTAACCACCAGGCTATTCTGATCGAGCATACGATCTTTAACACTGGGAGTAAAAATGCCTAAAGATTTATTTACAAATTAAAAAATTCCTCCCCAGTCAAGCTTTTTCGTTTACTAACCATTGTCTACGGCGGACCGTTAAAAATGAATATTAATGAGTCAGAAAGAAGAGGATCTTGGGTATTTGATTCTAGTTCATCGTGACTTGGCCGTGAACCAGAATAGCCTGGTGGTTAAGTCGCTGCCCGGCAAGCAGTAGATGACAGGTTCGAATCCCGCTGGTTCCAATTTTTTCTGACATGGGTTTTTCATTACAGATCGAGCATACGATCTTTAACACTGGGAGTAAAAATGCCTAAAGATTTGTTTACAAATTAAAAAATTCCTCCCCAGTCAAGCTTCTTCGTTTACTAATGAAATACATGAATATATAAAATGGAATGTAAACATGGTAAAGAAAGATATATCTGAATGTCTTTTAAACTTTAAAGCGTTTTAGACAAATGAATACTCTTCAGAATTTTTCAAAGATCTATTCATTAACAAAGATATGAATTTAAGAATAAAATTTGCATATATTATAGTAGATCAATAAATATTAATAGAGCTATTTTTAACACAGATATTCTAGGTCATTAAAAAGTAGATATTATTCAGAAGCGTTTGTAGTTTAATAATAGCTGAAAGCACAAAAATATCAATTTTGCCAGGGAGGAGGGGTGGGGGTTAATTAGAACAACATTTTATTATGCAGTGTTATATTCCTTTAATTTTCTGTGTACGTAAGATATGTATGTGTCTCCTTTTCTCTCTGGATCTACCAATGATCAAGATGAAGTTTAAAGTGATTTGGTGACCTTGTAGAGGCTTGATAAAATCTGAGCTGCCTGGCCTTACATGCTATCAGTGTATGTAATATGGTGTAAAAATGAAGACCAGGACAAAAGGGACCTCAAAATCATCATATGCTTCATTAAAGTTAACATATGCAAGTGACCGGAAATGCCAGACTCATTTTCCCCCATAGACTCAGTGTTAGACTAAAGCGTATGGCCATACGCTTTCGTAACCCTAAACTAGCCCTATATTGAACCAATCTGTGAAAAAAAAATAAAAGAAGCTAATTTCAACTGATTTGGGTAGGTATGGGTATGGACAACTACCAAAAAAAGGAAGGAGTGATAGAGGTTGGAGAATTTTTTTATTCAAGGTCAAATGTCAATGACCTTTTTCAAAATCACTAAAATTAGTATTTCAAGAAAGGAATATGGTATCTGCATGATTATGGTGTCAAAATGCTTAGAACTAGGAAAGAAAATGATGTAGAGCAATTACTGACTATACTAATCAAATCTTGACTTCCAAAATTGAGGTCAAAGGTCAATGACCTTTTTCACAAAATGACTAAAAATGGTATTTCAGGAAAGAAATATGGTATATACGTGTACCTGATTTCGGTATGAAAATGCTCAGGAATACGAAAGAAATTAATTTAGAGTAATTAGATTAAAGTCTTGACCTCTAAAGCTAAGGTCAAAGAGGGTCAAATGTCAACATTGATGTTTTATCATATATCAACCTGGTATTAAGAAAATTATGCTACTGTTTCAAGTGTGAGCAGAGAAATCAAAGTGGCTAATTCCTACTCCTTCCTAATTGTTCAGGCAACAACGGGAAAAATTGGTTATTCCAAAAGCAGATGATGAGGTGAAATTCCTTGTCTTTGGGTCAAAGGTCATTGACCCCTGTGTTAATCACGAAACCTAAATTGAGCAAGCATTTGGTACAGCTTATTAGTATAAAATATATTGTGTCCATAATCCTAAAATAATTCTTTGCCAATCTTTTAACTCATTCAATCCTGATCAAGATAACGTTGGCCTGGTCAGCCCAGCTCGGCATGGGTAAATAGGGACAACCTCCCTAGTCTACCTTGATCGACATTGCTCTGAGTTCTTGCACAAGTAATGTTAGAATGTAAAAAATATCCTTTGCCGATCCAGCCTGAGCCGGTCTATTTAACAGAGTTTACCGATTGGCAGTAGAACCTTGCATAATTATCAACAATTTGAAGAACACTGCTCGCAGCATACAACCTGGGCTTATAACTTCTAGTAACTATTGACAACGATACTTAGTCTGCTTCCTCTTCATCACTTCCAATTTCATCATCTATGGGTTCTGTTCCATTGGAGCAATGTCCAGAGCACACCCCACATGCACATGCCATAATCAGCTTTCAGGCAGCTACATTTCATGTTTTGACATTGTCTCACCCCTTCTTTGCAGTTGCAGCAAATTCCTTTTAGAAGGTTGTTTGGGGCAATACTACCAGACAACATCTTCGGTGGTATAGAATTAATCCGTTGGGTAACATGAAATAATGAAGTTAATTATTCAAATTGTCTCCAACGGCCACCAGAAGGTGGTAACACACGCAACTGCTGTGTGATAGGTTGCTCGACTGCTGTGAAAAAAATCACAGGCAGACCGAGCGGGATTCGAACCCGCGACCTCTGGGTTACTAGACCAGTGTCATAACCACTAGACCACCGGAGTGCCCTTAGTGGTATATGTTCGAACTATCCCATTCATATGATGTCAAATAAATGGTATAGAATTAATCCGTTGGGTAACATGAAATAATGAAGTTAATTATTCAATTGTCTCCAACGGCCACCAGAAGGTGGTAACACACGCAACTGCGTATAGCGTACGCATGGAATTGGTATGGATGTACCCCCTACGCTCGATGGAAAGAGAGGGGCTATATGTGAGATTGTTACTTTGCTTCGACGGGAGCCCGGATAGCTCAGTTGGTGGAGCACTGGTCATGTAATCCAGGGTCCCGAGTTCGAATCCCGGTCGGGACATTGTAATTTTCTCACATTTACTTTCTTTATGATATATTCAATATTTGTAATAGGCTGACAATTATGTACATGATTATAGGCTAATGTTTGTTGCCTTTTATTCCCCTTTCTAACGAAATAAACCGCTTCTGTAATGTATACAAATTTATGCACATATATTCGCTGAGCACTATAGTGACGAGCTATTCCATTAACTGTTTTTTATAAATGAGCCTCAATGCTTGGAATCCAGTTTGCATACATTATTTGTTGCTATGTCCGGCAAGACTCCGGCAAGTTTTCAGGTTGTCAAGAACAACCTTTGTTTGAATGGTATATATAAAATTTGCATACATTACCGAAGCGGTCTATGGGAGGAGGGGTAGTGTATGCATACACGTATTACATGTATGTAGATTTACTCTGTCCTGGCCTTGTCACTGCATTGGTTCGTGAACCGTTAGATGCGAACTCGGACTTTTTGTTAGAAGCAAGCTCAAGTGTCTCATTGAAGGTTAGAAGAATATGTTTTTTGTCATAAAAACTGACAGTGTCACAAAACATTTTATTAATATATACTTTGTTCTCTGATTTTCTTGTGCCACATTTTATTGGCATTATTTTCTCATCAAGATTTTGTAAGGAGGCCGCACTATATAGTGTATCTGAAGGAGGCAAAGGGGACAATTCGCTCCCATCCCCTCACAAATTCTCAACCATGTAAAAAAAAAAATGATACCATACTTTTCAATCATTATGATGCAGTTATTTCAAAGTAAACTAGAACCAAATTGCTCTTAAAACCGTATAAATCAAGGTGATATTTTTTCAAGATATTTATCACTCGGTCGAAATGCGACCTCGCAAAACCAACTAGGGGCTGGAAAGGGATTTTCTCTGGATCACCATAGGCTCAGATATTTTGCCCCCCCCCCCAAGCCAAGGTCCAGATACTCCACCTTAGATGGGCCTTGAAAAATTTTAAGGGCCTCGAGTTAAAAAAGGTTGAGAAGCACTGGTCTGGTGGACAAGTCTCCGGACTGTGAACCACAAGAGGAGCGGTTTGAATCCCTGTCAGGTGTAATGATATCCATAATACTTTGGAAGCGTATAGAGAATGTGATAAAAGAAAGGGATTATTATTAAAGCTGTAGTTCTGTTCGTTCTTTGTCTCAACTTAAAGTAGCTATCCAAAGAAAATCACAAATATGGCAATTAATGTATCACTAGAAACTGGGAAGCTTACAGATGGCAATCGTATAAGTTTTATGTCAACTGCGTATCTGATGATTATAAAAACAACATAAATAAAAGCTCTTCGCAGCATCTGGAATATCCGAGGATTCGCCAGAAATATAGCGATGTTTTGATGTCGTCACACTAGGGATCGATCCTGCTTAAGCAGACGACGTCCTATAATGAATGAACGTAATTGCAATGCAATTATTTATCAAATTATAAAGAGTTTGGTACATTTAAACATGACCTTATTTCACACCATTCTAAAAGGGAAAGTGAACTGATTCTGATAACTAAAACCGTTTGATTGTAAATACACAGGAGAAGGGTCAATGATCAATGAAATAAACCCCACTTTCAAATTGAAAAGCCCTCCGAATAATATCACAGATTGTATTCGTTCCCTCTTGAAACGCCGAACATGCCCCGGTGCAAGCAGCTGAAAATACAATGGCGTCTTATTTTGTTTACAAGTGACTGATTCCTTTATTTTTTTAACGTTGCATTTTTCATCAAAATAATACGATACACGAAGTTAAGAGTGAGGCAACAGACTAACATTAAGACTAACATTAACGCTAGTCAAGTAAGAGAAATAAGTGAAGAGGAGATGACAAAACAGGCACTGGAAAATGTGTAAGATGTTATGGGACATCATCTGCTTAAACAGGACTGCTCCTTCGTGTGTTGTCGCACATCTCAGCAGCGTTCAAGGAGCTCTTCAGCTGCTGTATCGTGGGCTGTATTTTACCGTTTTATAATTGATAATAATCATTAATTCAAATGTTTCCAAGCGTTGAATTTGGATAACCTTGTTTAATTTATGCCATCTATGCAATAATAAGTATTCAGCCAATATTTATTCGGATGGAATTTTCTTGCAATGTGATCTTTAAGCATATTTGCTTTCTCAGCATTGGGTAAAATAAAATCATCATCATCACCGTTCTATTGGCCCCTAAATTACGTTCTTCTTTACACTTTTTCGCTTTAACAATTCACTTAAAAAGACTTTATAAGAAATATCTTCCCTTTCTTTATAATGCATATTTTATTTATATTTCGTCTATCACACTGAATTGCAGTTCATTAAACTTTACTTTTTGAAACAATGCATGTAATTTTCTTATTAGCTCGCCTGGTGCATCCAACTGTCAAGCTTTATTGTCTTTTACCATTTTCCATTGGGTTGTTATGTTCATGGTTGTAATCATTAAAAAAAAAATCCTTGTAAACATTATAATCCATATGCATTTTATATCTTTGTATGTTTATGATATTCCATCTTTTTATCTTGTACATGTCTGATGCATGTGATGATAGATAGAAATAAATGCTTTTCAGTTTCAGTCATCATTATCATCATCACTACCATCCCTACCATCATTATCATCATCACCAGTAATCATCATTAAAAATCAGCATCCTCCTCCTCATCATCATCATTGTCATCATCTTTTCCATTATCATTTCCACCATTATTATTATCACCATCACCATCATCACCACTACCAGCAACATCTTTTCTTCATGATCGGC
Organism: Heliocidaris erythrogramma; assembly: GCA_025617745.1. Classification (NCBI taxonomy): domain Eukaryota; kingdom Metazoa; phylum Echinodermata; class Echinoidea; order Camarodonta; family Echinometridae; genus Heliocidaris; species Heliocidaris erythrogramma. Next base: position 17,084,453 of record CM046870.1, on the reverse strand, counting down.
AATCTGTCATATAAACAATAAAAATGAGCTAATGAAATTTGCCGTATAATGATAATACATACCGCAACCAAAATGATATGAATGAGATACCGAGCTGTATATTATCACTTCCTTCTTATATTATAATTAATATTGATTTGGTTAGCCTAAGTCATGAAAGTCATGACAAGTAATACAATTCACCGAAAATATTTGAAAAGGTATATGTATATATATTATTTTACAGGTGATATAGTTTTTATAGCTCTTCGGGACTCAGGAAAAATAAAACCTGAGGTCAATTCCACAGTAACGGAAGGACAATCACACACAAACTGTATCTAAATGTCCTTCCGTTATCGTGGAATTAACCCTGACACAACTTTCTGTTTCCATATGTGATTATGGATATTCCATAAGCCTGATTCTTCTAATATTTACTTGGAAAGTCCCCCACATTTTTGGTTTGTATACTTTCAACTATCACACAGTCATGATTTCCGTAAAATAATCGTGTTTGGCTCCATAGTTCCGGTATATACGGTATAACATAATGTAATCAATATATACACGGACAATGAAGTGAAACTAACGTATTATTTTTTTCTGTAGTTAGTTTGTGCAAGGAGGTACCAGGCAACCTCCTTGGTTTTTGTTTCCTTTCTAAATATAAATAATGGAAACTATATGTACAAGAAAATGCTTCATCATAATAGGCTTGTAAACCAAGCACAAGACAATAACAAAAAAAAAAAAAAACCATCAACAAACAATACACATATTTTGCTGTTGATACGGTTTACGAATGGAATCGGGTAGTCCCAACTTTCTGGCGAGTAAAATTTAATGGTAATGGAGAGCTACCAGTATATGAAACTTTACTCGAACATAATATCAAATCATAAAAATCAAAATTCATATTTTTTCATCACATCACATTCTTCAAACTGTTAGTACTCAAATGTGTATTAAAACCTGCATAAGCTTCATTTTATTTGTTAGTTCATGGAGAAGGTTTGGTCTATAAGAACAACAATAAAAGGTTTTCTGGAGAGGATAAAATGAAGCATACAAACCATATTTTTCTCATTTCGTTCATTTGTGAAGGCTCTTGACTCTTATGCAAGAGGTCGAGGGTTCGGTTCTTGCTCGGTGCTCACATCCTTGGAAAAGTTACTTTTCCTTACATTAGCCCCTTTCCACCCAGGTGTAAATGGGTACCTGGCAATTGCAGGGGTAATAATAATTGCAGAGCCCTCAGGAAGAACAGCATTGATGCTGATGAGGCTTCCCTGGGTAAACAAAATTATTATTATCATAGATATTATGAAAGCCTATTGTATCAAGTTGAAACAATTATTGTCTACTTATAAGTCCAGTAACCAGTATATCGATCTGTATCCATGAGTGTATAAAACAATATGAGGTGTGTCGTTATCACGGTTTTTACCCCGAGTGGTTGTAAATTTAAATAACACATTTTATAAATCATGAAGATTGTTTGTTGGACAAGCAAAAATGTCAAAACGATTAAAAATTCTGCTGAAAACCTCACCTACTTAATACCTTCCTCTTTATTACTCAGCTATCAAATGATATTCTATTTTGATTGTGATATTGACTGGTGTTCGGGGACAATTACGTCATAGGGACTGCCATATCCTTCCCGAGTATCCACTTTCATTATCTAAAATAATGACACATTGTAAAGGCGGTATCGACACTTGTCAAAGCGTTTTAACGTTAATCGGTAATATGTATGCATTCATAAGTATGAACTTCCGTCAGATACGATAGGCTACGTTGGCCGTTGCCCAAAATATTGGTTGTTTGTAAACATTCCAGACCGGGACATGCTGGAGGAGGTTGATTTTGGCGATCGATCATGTTGTTCCACAATTTTCTGTCTATATCCATTAGCTCCAATCCCTGGCCTTTCACTCCTCTCTATCTCAGTCTGCAGACGTTTTCCTTCCTCTACTCCTATTTCCGTCAATTTTTCCTGTCAATGCTAGATTCTCTATTCTTTCGTATCGATCAAATGTCCCATAAATCTCATCCGTTGAATCCTTATCTCACGAATCATTTCATCTAATTTCAACATACTATCGGTCCAATGAATCATCATTTCATCTCCGCTCTACTCAACATACTATCTGTCCAAGGAATCCTCGACATTCTTTTGAACAATCATATTTGACACCTTTCCTTTCTGAATATTCATAGAGATGTGTTTACGTAATTATGGGGTGTGCGTCAAATAATAATAATAACTAGAAATGTGCATTGCTGGGGCCGCGCAATGCTAAATGTATCCCCCGGCACTGGCAGCAGGTTTCACTAAGACACATCTTCATATAAAATTTGAAAGAAATGTGTTGAGAGATATACCAAGATACATCTCCATACAAAATTTGAAAGAAATCCATCAAGAAATGTGGCCTGCAGAGTGCACTCACGCCATGCCCTGAAGTATGACCTTTGACCCTATAAAAGACAGAACACTGGTGGCAGCATCACCAAAAACATAGGTTTTTAGATTACACCAAGAGACACCTTCATGCAAAATTTGAACGAAATCCGTCAAGAAATGCAGAAGTAAGAGTGCAAGAAATGGAAAAATGACCTTTGACCATATAAAGGACGGAACAATGAGGGCAGCATCACCAAAAATTAAATATGTGTAGATTATACCAAGATACATCTCCATACAAAATTTGAATGAAATCCGTCAAGAAATGCAGAAGAGTGCACAAAAGGGACAAATGAGCTTTGACCCTATAAAGGACGGAACAATGAGGGCAGCATCACCAAACAGTAAAGATGTGTAGATTATACCAAGATACATCTCCATACAAAATTTGAACAAAATCCGTTGAGAAATGTGGCCTGCAGAGTGCACTCACGCCATGCCCTGAAGTATGACCTTTGACCCTATAAAAGACGGAAAACTGGTGGCAGCATCACCAAACACTATAGGTTTTTAAATTACACCAAGAGACACCTTCATGCAAAATTTGAACGAAATCCGTTGAGAAATGTGACCGCCAGAGCGCACACAAGAGTACACACAAGACATCTATCAAAATATGACCTTTGACCCTATAAAAGACGGAACACTAGGGGGCAGCATCACCAAAATCTATAGGGTTCCAGATTTTACCAAGAGACACCTTCATACAAAATTTGAACAAAATCCGTTGAGAAATGTGACCGCTAGAGCGCACACAAACTATCCCCCAAAATATGGCCTTTTACCCTATAAAAGACGGAACACTGGGGGCAGCATCACCAGAAACTATAGGGGTCCAGGTTTTACCAAGATACACGTCCACAGGAAGTTTGAAAAAAATTCGTCGAGAAATGTGACCGCTAGAGCGCACACAAGAATGTGACGCGGCGGCTGCGGCGGCGGCGGCGAAACGCTGCTGAATCCAAAGTATCCTCCGGCATACTGCCGGGGGATACAATAATAAGTAATTTCTTATATAGCGCTATATCTAGTTACAAACTACTCAAAGCGCTTTATATTATTACCCCCGGTCATTGGATTCTAGCACGCCCGCACACAGTGTATGCACATTCTCCACTCCCTGGGGAGCATTCCAGCCAGTCGCCTGTTAAGGGCACACATGCTAAGCAAAGGACATTACCTTTCGCCATCCTACCGGGTACCCATTTAACACCTGGGTGGAGAGTGGCAAATGTAGATTAACGTCTTGCCAAAGGACGCTAGTGCTGTGGTGGGATTCGAACCCCGGACCTCGTGGTTCACAGTCCGGGGACTTATCCACTGATCCACAACACCTACAAAACGTGGATTTAACCGGAGTGAGATGTCTTTGAACTGTAATAGATAGTGGACGGAGTGTCCGGTATTTCCGCTTATAGGTCAGTGCCAGTATTAAAGGAGAATTAACACTAGAACATAAATGTACTTACGTTCAAAGGTGCAATATATTCTTAATCATTGACCCGTATCACTTTAGAAATAAAATATCAGTAAAGGGTTTAAATCAAGATATTCTAGCACACGGTATCATCTGCTAACACTTCATGGGGGCTGCCATTTTCTTGATGATATCAGTGGCGGATCTACGGGGGGGGGGGGGGGGGGGGGGTTAGGGGGTTTAAACCCCCCTTGGGCTGCCAAGTCAAAATTTAATGTGCATAGAAAAACGCCATCATAATATGTCCAGACCCACACGTTATCATGGACTGCTTTTTATGGTCTCCATTGCGTTAGTAGATGCCAGGAAAACATCACTTACGGGGGTTCAAAATAGCCAAAAAAATTGGGTCAACCCCCCCCCCCCCCCTTGGATAAAGGCTAGATCCGCCCCTGGGCATGGAGTTGTACATGAACCATTGAAGACCGTTCCGGTCAGGAAGATATTTTTAATCCGCGAGCTAAATTGCTTCTATTCACTATAAAAAAAAGCCCCCATATATCATGGAAAATACATAACAGGTGCCTACATTTATTTTAAAATTTGAAATTTATAGATTTCTTTTTAAATACTCCGGTTTTGCTAACTAGAAATCGATTTCTTGGTCTTGCCTGGCAGAGCAGAACATAATTTATAAAACGCGCATTCTGACTTTTGAACTCCATTATCTCAAAGCAGGTGAATGCATAATTTGTCACTATTGACGCTTGGGAAAGTCATCATCCATAAATTTGAATTAATTCGCTCCGTCATGTACATCATAGTATCAAGAAAATAGATTGATATTTAGCAAAATCGTAATTTTCAAAGAAACATAAAACACATTTTCTTTTTAAGAATACATGCACATATCTGTTAAATATTTTAAATCTCAAATGGACTTTTGTATCAGGAAGAAAGACAATTTTGCATTCGGATTAAAAATATCTTTACGTACACATCGAGAAAATGGCAGCCCCCTGGTATCGCTAGCAGACGTTAAAAATGCTGAGAAAATCCTGATTTATACCCATCTCGTATACCCTAATGCAAAATTACGTAGGGCAACAAGAAGGAGTAGATTACATCCTTGAACATGAGCACATTTATATTTTGACCCCTTTGGTCAAAACGCGAATTAAGTAAGTAAATTATTAAGCACTTGGATTGGCTAAATAAACTGGCTTAATTTGTTTTCAGATCAAAATCTAAGAATTTTACTTTAGCAAGCCGACTTTAGCGCAAAATACTTACTGATAACCATTGTGACGTCACACAGCCAGTTCAAAATAAACAGATAAAAATGACAAATGAGCAGGGGCGTCGCGAGAACATTTTAAATGGGAGGGGGGGGGGGGGGTGACACCCAAATTTGCCGACAAAAATTCTGCACCCTAATCCACCCCCCCCCCCCTGCAGTAGAGATCTTGATCATACTTTTCGCAAGGAGAGGCTGATGTCTTTTGGCACAATATCAACTTTTCAATTTCTATTTTTTTTTAGCTTTTGGGAGAGAAAATGTACAGATGTTTCTCCTCGCTGCCCGAATATGAAGTGGTGTTTGCCCGCATGTCGGAAATTTGAAAATCCTCGGGGGAGGGGGGCCGCATCCCATTGCCGAAGGGGGACGCCTTTTGCCCGAATATAGGAACTTTTCAATTTCTAAATTATTAAAAACTTTTCGTAGAGAAAATGTACAGAAGATAGGTACAAAAGTTACATAATTATCTGGGAAACTCACTGCCCAATTATGTGGATATTCTAGCATTCATTTCGCTGCCCGAATATGAAGAGGTAGTTGCCCGAATATCGGAACTTTGGAAATCCAAGATTTTTCTTTCCGTTATTTTCCTTTCCTTTCCCTTTCCCCCTCCTTTTTATTGCCGACAGCAATTTTGAGTGGGGGGGGGGGGGGGGTGACACCCCACACTCCCCCTCTAGCGACGCCCCTGCAAATGAGTCGCATTTAGAAGCATCTAAGTGCCATCGCCAAGTAGGACGGCACTTAGATCATGAAGATGCCCACCGCACACTATGTCGACTGCGATATGATTTTGTAAATAAATCGCCAAAGCGTTAAAGCATTTAAACAAATAGAATCTTCCCGATTCAGATTCTAGATATAAATATGATTACTAAACAAAGGATTGTGGTGCGCAGTAGGCTTTATATAACCGGAATATGGGCCAAATCAGTATCAAATCATAGACAATCGTAGGACAGTGCTCTGAAGTCACTCCGACTCGAAGCCGATTTGACCTTTCCACCGTCTAGAAAGCTCGCAATAGGCCTCATTTTAATACAATTTATCTATATGACTATTCAGAACCCCAATCCAAAATTTTGTATGTGTTTAAATGTTTATATCAAATGCTATTACATTTTCTTCCAGAATCGGATTTGCTTGTTCGCAGCTTATACAGCTCAGCATATGACTGTATGAAGGCCACATACCGACCAATCAATTAATAGCGGCAGAAGCCTGCTAGTGAGCTTTCTTATACATGTACTTAGGGTAAAATCATAGGGTAAAATACGTAGCCAAAAGATTCAAATGAATACCACAGTTTAAGTGTTTTATCTTAGCGGAGAACTAAGTAAAATACTCATATTTCGTACTTAAGTACTGAATTGAATACGGACCCTGAAAAGTATCTTGACAAGGCATAACCATGGACCTAGAGTAGGTCCATGATATAACGAAGAGGTTATGATTGATTCTAAGGACACATTTCAATGAAGATGCGTAGCGTTGGTCCAGCCATTGAGGGGAGCACTGGCGTCACGGGGGGGGGGGGGGGGGGGGGGGGTGACCTATCTTACTCGGTGAATGGAATATGAATTAAAGGGAAACTCTAAGTTGGTTTTGGAGGAGGCAGGAAAAAAATTAAAGAAATTTGCTCCGTACACAAAATTCATGAATTTTCATTTTGACAAATGGGAGACGAGCTCGCAAGACACATCACTAAATTGCCATTTTTGTGTTTGATTGATTACAATTTAAAAATTCATAAATTTCTTATTTCTAATCGGATTTTGCTTAGACCTTCACTGATGTTTCTTTAATATTTCTGCTTCTTTTAAAACCAAGTTGACATCAGGGTGGTCTTTCCCTTTAACAAGGACACCGATTAACAGTTACTGCAGGAATGGTCCATATCATCTTCCTTTCTCCTCCTCCCCCTCTCCCTTTAATTTTCTCTCTCCCCTTTTATTCATTTTTCGCCATTCGATTGAGGGGGCACATGCCCCTTGTTCCCTTTATGGCTGCGACACTGGTTCAATGGAAGTGTTCCAGTATTGTGTATCTCGAAGACTCAGCAATATATAAATCAAATTAGAAATTTGTGCCTTAACTATAATAAATTACCACTAGAGTCCATTTCTTAAAGTTCACACTACCTGGACCATTTATCTCTTTCACGCTCCTCATTCTGACACGAAATTAATGTGCACCCATTATGCAGATATGATGGCATCACCTCAGATCTTATCTGCCCAAGTATAATAACAACATAAGTTAAGCACTTGCATTGAGAGATCGTTTTTTAAAGCCCAGTGGGAAGTCCTTTCTTTAACAATGTATTTTAATTCATTCGGAAGACAACAAAGCCTTGCTTATTAACATATCGTGCCATAATTATGATAATAGACTGTAATAATAAATGTGAAAATAACAATACAATACACATAATGATAATGTGGATTTATATAGTGTTCAGTGCTTTAGTAATTATCCCATATTCATAATCCATACACCGTAAATATTTACAACTCTCAAAAGATAATAACATTTTCGAACAATATATGGTAAACATTGTAATAAAATAATAAGATAAAACATACAAGTATTATTTGGTAAGCTATGGCATAAGTTAAGTATTTTCATTATATAATAATATTTCATTATATAATTTAATTCCGGACATGCCAGAATAATCAAAATGCTTTCAATGTGCTAACTCATCTATAATTTAATTATCAGAATGGAAAGTACATCAACGACAGACTAACACTTTTACAAGTAACCTTTAAAATCCAATGTATTTTATAAATATTGTGCCATCATATGTTTCTAAGGACATAAACATGGAATGAGTGAGCTAATAATACGTGTATACTTACATTAGTAAATACATAAAATAAGAAATTACCTCAAACTTGCGAGCAGATTGCCCACATAAATAGTTTAACGGTACTAATATACACGCTATTGACGCCATAATACCAGAAGATCCCTTCATAACAAAACGCATAGCGAAGTACCTGTATTTGGCTATGACGTTTCATATTTTCAGGTCATTATATTCATTACTACTATGACTACTGTACATTTACAAACTTGTTTTATCGGAATGAATCTTCCTCGCTATTTGAGACACTGCATGCCACTCGATGCGATGATATCTTACAAAGAATTATCTTCAATTGGTTGAGATGAAACTATGTAGTTTTAAGCTTCTACCAATCTTTAAATTTAGTGGGGAAGCTTGGCTGGGGAAAGTCCACGGGAGTGGGTGAAAGCTAATACCTTCTCCTTGATAGAAACGTAAACTACACGTTATCACTGTTTGCTTTTTCATAAAAAATGTATAAATATGCAGTATGAATGTTCATTTTTGTGGTGATCTTAACAGAGGGACATAGTATAAAACTATTTGCAGACACCTAAATATTCTGAAACTTACACAATAAGGAACTGGATTTATATGAAAATACCGGTAAATAAAATACAGCAAATTATAATTGTCACGTTTGAACAGGATTTTGAGCGTATTCTGCTATAAAGCTATTTGATAATTATGTCAGCAGAGTTGCATTATCATATGGTTGAAACTACCTTTAATCATCGGGGGGGGGGGGGGGGAGGGGGAGGGGGGATTTAGGAAATTTCATAGCCAAATTGGAACAGGTCACTTTTTTGCTTTGGCTGGGAGGAAAACTATCACCCAATTTTGTCCTTCTCCCCCGCCTCCAATGAAAACTGTTAAGTAACACTTAGTACTACTCCATCACAAAGAAATAATTGCGAGTCACAGCTTTTTATCCAGTTTGAACATCCCCGAAATGAAATCTGCATATTATATCATGATGGAAGATCTTTGCAAAACCGTTGACGCTGAAATGTAACTGACATTTGATTAAAGTGATAATGTACTACAAAATATAAAAATATACTAGCTAAGGTATGGAAAACTACAAATATATCACCCGCTCCCGAATATGAGCTGACGGTAGCCCGAGTACGATAATTTAAAAAATAAACATGACAAAAATGGTAATAAAATGTTAAAAATAAAGATAGCCGGGGTGGTGGTAGGAGTTGCAGCCCCCCCCCCCCCCCGGCGTCTAAAACAAAATATGAAACGGCGGTAATCTGAAAGTTCCTGTTTAATTTGACGTGTCACACTAGCGACCTATGCTGGAAGACAAAATAGTTCTTATTTGTCAGCGAGTACAAGTACTTAATTCATTCGGTACTATCTACGCCTTCGTTCTCGACGCCGTTTCTGCTCTCTAACATTTTCCTTTGGTCGGATGTTAATTTCCTCTTCCTTTTGAAGAAACCAACCTATAAATGAAGCAAGATGGGATTGGAATGTGATATGATTGTTCAAATGGTATAGTTTCTTTGAATATTTACTATCGCCTCTTCATTTCTTTTTCTTCTTATTCTCCTCCTCCTTCTTCATTTTCTTCTTCATTTTCTTTTTTTTTCTTCTTCTTCTTCTTCTTCTTCTTCTTCTTCTTCTCCACTTTTTCCTCTTATTCTGAGTCTTCTGTCTTCTTCTTCTTCCCTTTATAATCATAATCATAATCATTATTATGATAATCATCATGTTCTGGTGTTAGTCCTTCTCCTTCTTCATCTTCTTGTTCATCCTTCTTCTTCTCCCTCCCTTCATGATTATCATCACCATCATCATCAACATCATCACCATCATCATCATCATCATCAACATCATCATCATCATCATCATAAATATCGTCTTCATCATCATAATAATCATCATCTTCTTTTGGTGGTATTCCTTCATCATCATTATTTTCTTTTACTCCTCCTCTTTCTTCTATTGTTTTCACTCGTCCTCCTCCTTCTTCTTCTCTCCGTCTACTTCTTCTTCACTTTCTTCTTCTCTCCCATTATCTGTTACACCTATTGCTTTCCAGTTTTTAAACAATTATACACATTTTATATGCAATGTCTTTTAAAGGGTTAATTCCTTACCCTCCATAGAACTATAATGAGTAGAACAAGGATGAGACAACCGCATAGTATGGAGACGAGATAGACCCAGAGAGGTGCCTTCCGTTGCTCGATCTCTTCTATGGAGAACTGAGGTATGATTTTCGTCGACACCTGAATAATAAGAATCAGTCAACAAAAATGTCATCTGATTGATGTATTGATAAAGTATAAGTGACATAATCACGAAGGGAGGGATCAATCTGTAAATGAAATTATTTCCATGTACATCTCTTTTATAATTGGCACAGCGAGTGATATTGAAATACAGTTACATTATGTTATACAAATCGCATCTCAATCATGATCCAGAACTTGTTATTTTTCTCGCAGTATCTCTCTTCTGTCTGACATTACTTTATGATCTCACTTAAGCTACATACATAATTATCATGTTTGAACTTCTCATCTGTCATTTTTTAAAAAATATGATATAATGTTATGTTGTAAACCACACTGAATGTTAAGATGCTTGTTCGCCAAATCAGGTGTGGGAGGGAAGGCACGTGGGCCATGGTCATTAAACTGACCCGTTCCTTACCCAAGTGTCAACGAAATCATTTTATTCATTCAAGTTGCATGTATGGACAGTGTATATTTTCGTTATTTTTTGCTGAATAAATGCCAAATAACTACTACTAACTACTACTAACTACTACTACTACTACTACTACTACTACTACTACTACTACTAATGATAAATGTACGGACAACAGAGGAGTTTGCTTGACCAGAAGAGTTGCCAATGCTTGAAAGAGGAGGTCTGAAAAAAGAGACGGAAAGTCTGTTAGTTGTATCGAGGCATTGAGAACAAATTACAGTTAAAATTGAGAAGCAGCAAATATGACCATCATGCAGAACGTGTCATAGCAAAGTCAAAACAGTCACTCATTATCTGGTGAGCGAGACAGTGCAGTAAAATGGCTCAGGCTGAGTACAAAGGAAGACATGATAAAGTGGCGGCTGCAGTTTACTGGGATCTGTCCAAGAAGCATGATCTACCACATGCAGACAAATGGTACGAACATCGGGCGGAACCCGTGATCGATAACGATGACGTAAAAATCATATGGAATTTTAATATCCAAACATGCAGACAAAGTTATCCAAGCAAGGAGACCAGATGTTATTCTCGTGAAGCAGAAGGAGAAAGAAATCCTATGATAGGTACAACGATCAGGCATGGGGCTGAAAATGATTTGGAAAGTGAAGGCAAGGGTAGCACCAATAGTGATCGGAGCCTTGGGAAGTGTAACAACTAGACACATAAGCTTCTGTCTGATCCCGGGGGGGGGGGGGCACTCGACCAAAAAAGTGGTGGGTATGTGCCGCCGGCAAGACAAAAAAGGGGGCTTCGGAACGAGCGTATCGTGAAAAAGGATGGTCTTTGGAACTACTAACATTTTTGAAAACGGGGCTATTTGTAACTGGATTACAATATAAATATGATGCTACGTGGAACTGGGCATTGTTTCATCAAACCGCCAGAAGCACAAGTTCGCCGATATCCCATTGAAATGCGTGTTAATTTTAATACACGCGTTTCAATAGGATGACCGCACATATGACCGTTTGATGAAACGCTACCCTAGGGTTCCCACACACAAGCTCCCATTCGCTAAATACGCTGTGTGTCATGGCAAGTCTATGGTGTCTTCGAAACGGGCCGGGGCGGAGCGGGCGGGCCAGAACGGCCGGGACGGAATGAAAAAAAAAGCGGTGCTTTGGAACGGATTTCTCTTTTCTTTTTCTCAACAAGAAAAAAAAATGGTATGCTTTGGAACGGAAATTCGAGTGTAAAAATGGGGCGTTTCTGGGCGGCACATACCCACTGCACACTATATACTGAGTGCCCCCTCGGGGGGGGGGGGGGGGCTGATCTTGGGGTCGACATATCCTTTGCAACCATACAGAAGGCAAGCCTACTTGGGACAGCATGAATATATCCTGCGAAAGGTCATGGGCTAGAATGGAATGGAGAATTACGAATATGACGAGGACTTCTTGAAACCAAAGAGAATAACCTTAGATTTCTGGATGAAGTCAGGTTACATAGTTATTTACTAACTGAACATTAGGTTGTGGAAAAATCGATAATTGTAATAATAATAATAATAATGATAATAATAATAATAATACACTCGTTTTTTATGCATATGTATGTTAACATCATTTTTCGATATAGCGTGAATGACATAAATGATTCAATCAAACATCTCTTAAATAAATTATTAAATCGAACATTAATTTCACTGCTAAGTAATGAGCAAAGATAGATAATACATTTGAGCTAGCCTTCCCGACATCAGGAGCAATAAAACTCGTGGTGACGGCGAATATCGAGCAAACCAGTGCTGTATCAGTGCATGACAAACGATTCAGAATTACTTAATCGATATAGATTTCCATTGTGAACCATACAAAGGAAATGAAATAATTTTTAATAATAAATTCATAAGAATCAAAGGGAAGTGTATATTTGATAAAAATCTATTTGACAAAAAAATATTTCGAGTAAAACATATAATGGATCATAATGGGAACTTACGATTATACTCATACTTTAAACAGCGAGGGTTAAACGTAAAGGATTTTGAATTGATACAGATGATTTATAAGATGCTTCCATTTAGCTGGAAAAGAAACATGAATAAAGATGGCGATACTCTTCCTGATGATAGGGGTGTTGCTTTTCTAATCGGTAAAAAAAGGGTATCAATAGCTAATATTAATTCAAAACAAATCTATAGGGAATTTCTATCCAAGAAATCGGCCGCCCCCAGTGTTTTCACAAGAATAAGTTGTAATTATGGACTTGCAGATAAAGATATAGAAATCCTTTTTAAAAGACCAAGACAGTGTACACTCAATAGCCGACTTAGGGAGTTCCAATTCAAATTGTTGCACGGTATTATTTACACAAATCAACATTTACATTTTTTCGGAATGGTTGATTCAAATTTATGTAGCTTCTGTAAAAAAGAAGAGGAGACTTACCGTCATTTATTTTTTGAATGCGAAAGAGTGAGATTAATATGGAGAAACTGTAATAATATTTTTAACTTCAATCTCTGATTAATTTAAGTTGGAAAGAAATATTATTTGGGATAAAATTACGGGAACAAGGAAAAGAACAATTGGTTAATCATTTTATAATTCTAGTAAAATACTTAGTTTTTAGGGGAAGGGAAAAAACGTCAGAAATAAATATAAAATAAAATGTACGTTTAGAGGAGAAGAAAGAGAGGAAAGAAAATTGGCAGTAGGAAGAAATAAATATCCCTTACATTTAAGAAAATGTGAAAATTTGGAAAATTTGGGGGAGAGCTAGATGGAGAGCTAGATGGAGAGCTGGATATGGAGCAAAGTACAAGGGTTGAACCTTTAGGTTAAACTTTTCACTTTCAGTTATTTTCATACTTTCTATAATGGCGTAGAATAGTAAAAGCTTTTTATCCACACACAGGTAGAACTTCAAGGGATGGGTGGGGAGGAGGAAAGGGTGGAAGGGGGGAGGGGAGAAGGAAGGGATTGGGGATGAAGGACCTTGTTTGTCAGGTGGTTAGAGAGGAGGGAACTGAGGGGGAGGGGGGGGGGGTGGGAGTCGAGGGTGAAGTGGGGAGTTTTTAATAAAATGATTACTCAGGGCTTCAATTTGTATATTCTGTTTAGTGTTTTTGGAAAGATTTTTTTTTATTAGTTTTTTCTGTATTGATAGATTGACACTTAAAAAGTATATTATGTTTGAGAGGACATGTTTGTAAAAATATACATATATAATATGAGGTGCCATTGTATTTGTAAATGTTTTAATGAAATATTGAAGTTTTATATGTATTTCATTTTGTTGAAAAATTGAAGTTTTATATGCATTTCATTTTGTTGAAAAATTGAAGTTTTATATGTATTTCATTTTGTTGAAAAATTGAAGTTTTATATGTATTTCATTTTGTTGGAAAATTGAAGTTTTATATGAATTTCATTTTGTTGAAAAATTGAAGTTCTTGAGAAATAAAAACTATTGAATACAAAAAAAAATTATCAGAAATCGATATTGACTTTACTGACGCTAAAATGCTTAAGGAATGAATATATAATAAATTAAACGACTTAATTCTCACCTCATTTGATGATATTTCAATAGGATCAGTAAACTGCGTTGTATATGGTACGGATATTACTTTAGCATGGGCTTGAACAAACACTGTCAGCTCCAGAGAATTCTAAAAGGAAATGACAAAAAATTATATAAGGGGATATGCCCCATTAGATTTAAATGGAAATTATAGATCTCAGAAGCAGTGTTGGAACCAGGGCAGCGGGGCATGTGTACTCCGCTGGAAAAAAAAAATCCGGCACACCTTATGTACGCACACGAGAAATAGCAACTGAACACGATATCACCCTATTTCGCTTATCATAGATTTTATCAGGGCATTTTGCCCCTGCAAAAAAATAAAATAAAAAAATACGCCACTGAGAAGACCTAGACAATTATGGAGATGACCGGAGAAACATTATAGAGCACTGGATATCATTTTTATAGTAATGCCTTGAAAATTAAAACAGGGCTCACCAGTGTCAACGTATTAGTCCACACCCGTGACTGAACTGTAACGACGACGTTGTCCCTGGCGGCGTTACTGCCTGAGCCCAAGGAATCGACCACGCACGTGATCGTGTAACAATACTGACTCTGTGACCCGCTGCATTCGATGTCCTGTACTTTGACGGGTGATTCCGTGGTTGACATCGGGATATCCGTGGCTGACATCGCGATATCCGTCGTTCCCTCTGGAGGTAGGTCTGTTGCAGCCGCTCGTCGACGCCGGCGGTTACTATCGACGACTGGTGTCGCCGTATTATTGTCATCCGACTAATTCATGACAAATTACAAAATAACGCTTGCAATTTTATCTTCAGGAAAGCAAGTATCATGTGCAAGGCTAATAAAACTCACTAATTTAACCACAAATTGATAATTATTCAGGATTCCATTATCATCATTGAAACCATAATTTAAAATATAATTTTGGTTCAATGAAAAATAATCAGATCCGAGTAATGATAAAGATCCGAGGGAATATGGAGTAAATAAATTTTGTTGGACCGAATTCAGACCAATATTATCTTATAGGTGAAATTAGCATAAAATTATTAGTGGCAGTAAAACGTAACTAAAACTGTAATATAAGTATGAATATTATCATTAATTTAAAAACAGACAAAGCTATTTTTATAACAATTTGGAACTTTTGGCTGTTTGTCTAAAAATGCAATTTCACGAAAAGATCGTAAGGCAACCTTTATAGAATTGTCTCTATAGAGACAGTGTGACATAGGATATAGGCTGACAGAAGACTTACAGCTAGCCCCTCGGGGTTCCATGAACCATCTATGGTGCATGCCTCCCCTGTATCCATGGTAGCACTAAGGAGATAGAGAAGGTAGTTCTTCTGCCGTATGTTGTATCTCATTGGCCACGGGATAGTGATCTCTGTTCGTGCTACTGAGCTTGGACCATTGTTGTAGAGCTGAAGATAAGAAAAAGAAGTTCTTTTAAAGTGCTGTGGATCCAGGATTCTATGAAAAAAAGGAGAACACGAATCGTACACTCTCTGAAAAGTACAAAAAAACCCCCAAAAACAACTAAACAAAACAAAACAGAACACAACAAAACAAACTAACCCCCAAACATGCCAAAGAAGAAGAAAAACAAAGAAGAAGAAGTTTTCACAAATTTGGTGCCTTATTTGGTATAACATCTAAAATGGGGGAAAACATTTTATGTCTGAACTTAATGGGTATGTCAGATTGGGGTTTACTGGGGGTTCCGGGCCGGTTGTGCCTCCCTTAAATCCGCATCTGTATACCATGCAATTATATTGTGCCAGTGCAAACAATAACCATTCATTCCTGGTGACATCTGTCCTTGCAAGCAGTGGCGGATTTAGGGGGGGGGGGGGAGGCATTCCCGGCTCATGCCCCCCCCCCCACTTTTGAAAGAAAAGTATGCATTGTGCCCCCCTTTAGAACGGGAAACCTTTTTTTTTTCTTTTGTCAGAGAATTATGGAGGGAAATTGGACCCAATAACACCCCCCCCCCACGGAGTGTCTTTTGGAGGTCTGGCGAGACAAAACAAAAATACGGATATCCTCTCCAAGCAGTTTCCGAAAGTTGACAATCCTGCATTTGTGTGCCCCTGCTTGCAAGTATAGTCCTAGCCTTTAATCAAGGCGGCTGTGCCGCTCTGTCGAGGCTCCTGGTCGATCCTCGAAAAGCGCGGAATACTCCTCCGATTGCGTGGGAAGTGGACACACGCGTGCAGTTTGCTGAGCAATACTTCCCGCGCAATAATCAGAGGATGATTCCGCTCGTTTCGAGGATCGACCAGGGGATCGACAGAGTAGCACAATCGCCTTGATTAGAGGCTAGTATAGTCCTAGTGACCATTTAAATAGGTCCATTGCTGCCTAGATAATATCAAACATCTGAGTTCATCCTCTGCCACCCTCTCCTATCTTATTCCAATGTATCTTTAACGGTCAGTGGTTTTTTTTATCCACTTTCTTTCTCGGGGCCGGTGCTAAAATGCGAACTAATTAGCTTGTCATCTGACGATGGATATATTCTGACACATCACGTTATTAGCACACACTGAGGGCACCAGTGATAATATTCTTTACAGGTTGTATGGTGGTAGATATACAAGATGATTATAACTCACTTTTCAAAAAAAAGTAGAGTAAAATGAATAATTTGTAGTATGATATTCCATGAGCCCTCATTATGCACTAAGATGATCCTATGTACGGTATAAACATGATAAGAACTACTTTCAAAAAATAAACTCAAGGGCAATTTTAAAGGCCTATTGTACTGCCCATAGAAATCAGGTTTGGATTATGTAATACACCATATTGTAATATTCGCACACTTCTAAAGGTGATAGACAGGGCTATTGAAATTGTCTTGAGTTTATTTTTCGAAAGTAGTTTTTATCGTGTTTATATTACTTAATTGAATTTATTGAACTTCTTACTGAAAACACATGGGTGATTTCTGGCCCGACATCCTCCTCCAGTTTGACCGCCCTGTTCAATCGATAGTCCTCCACCGAATATATGACTGTCTCCGGAATAACATTCCTGTAAAATACGAAAACTTATTCGATAAATACATCTCATCTGAAAAATGGATGCAGATGTGATCAAATAATATGAAGTAATAGCCTAAATATAGTAAACAGCGAAATAGAGGTAAACTAATATCGTATTAGGTATAGTAGTAGTACATGTAGTAGTAGTAGTAGCAGTAGTGGTAGTAGTAGTAGTAGTAGAAGTAGTAGTAGTAGTAGTAGAAGTAGTAGTAATAGTAGTAGTAGTAGTAGTAGTAGTAGTAGTAATAGTAGTAGTAGTAGTAATTATTATAATAACGATACTGCTACAGCACTACTAGTACTACTACTACTACTACTACTAATAATAATATTGGTGATGGTGATATTACTGATGATGATGATGATTGTTAATGATAACAGAAATAATATTAATAATAGTAAGAAAGTAGTAGTAGTAGTAGTAGTAGTAGTAGTAGAGAAGTAGAAGTAGTAGTAGTCGTAGTAGTAGTAGTAGTCGTAGTAGTAGTAGTAGTAGTAGAAGAGTAGTAGTAGTAGTAGTAGAGTAGTAGTAGTCGTAGTAGTAGTAGTAGTAGTAGTAGTAGAGTAGTAGTAGTAGTAGTAGTAGTCGTAGTAGTCGTAGTAGTAGTAGTAGTAGTCGTCGTCGTCGTAGTAGTAATAATAGTAATAGTATGTGAAGTAGTAGTAGTAGTAGTAGTAGTAGTATTAGTAGTAATTATTATGATAATGATACTACTACTGCTGCTGCTGCTACTGCTACTACTGCTACTACTGATGATGATGCTAATGATAAAATATTAATGATGATGATGAAGATGACGATGATGATGATGATGATAATAATAATAATAAAAATAGTAGTAGTAGTACTACTACTACTATTAGTAGTAGTAGTAGTAGTAGCAGCAGTATAGTAGTAGTAGTGGTGTAGTTGTAGAAGTATTAGTATTAGTATTAGTAGTAGTAGTAGTAGTAGTAGTAGTAATAGTAGTACTACTACTAGTAGTAGTAGTAGTAGTAGGAGTAGTAGTAGTAGTAGTAGTAAAAGTAGTAGTAATAGTAGTAGTATAATGGTAGTAGCATGAAATTACATGTATAATAGTAGTTTTAGTAGTTAAATTAGTAATAATAGTCCTATAAAGTCAGAGCTAAATATTCTATATTACTAGGAAATTTCATTCTATTCTATATTCCCCAATGATAAAAGTAGTAAAATATTTACAGATATAACTTGATGGAAAAAAATAGTTATTTAAATTTTCATGCAATTTCAAATTTGTGTTATCGAATTATCCAGTGAAAAAAGAAGAAAAGGCAATAATACAGTAAAGAACTTGCAGCACATACCCGTGGAAGGACAAATCTGCTGAAATAGCCAGTGCTACGGTAATGTTGAATTCATTATCAGATATCATTTGCTCAGATTCCACGCTGAATAGATAAAACAATGAATAAAAAGCTAAACATTTCAATAATAACGAAGGAAAAAAAAAGGGATTCGGATACTTTGTGAAGGCTTGATTTAATAAATTGTTGAATTTTAATATTTGTTTTGTATAATGATGTTCAGAAGGATAAATGAATAGCCAGGCATAGAAAGGTTTTCAAATATATAATGCTATTATTAATATATCTATAACTGAATACTCCAATTTACGAAAGAGTATGGCCATACGCTTTAGTCTAACACCGAGTCTATGGGAGAAAATGAATCTGGCATATGTTTACTTTTGTTTTCCTGGACTACATTTGACACCACATTACATATAGTGATAGCATGTAAGGCCAGGCAGCTCAGATTTTATCAAGCTTCTACAAAGTTACCAAATCACTTAAATAATTTCCAAAAATATCGATATGAAGAGAAATTTGCACACTGATAAAGCATGATTTTAGAATAAGGTACTAATAGAGTTTGCAAAATTAATCGTGCCGGTATCAAACATTAAAAAAAATGCAATCATAAGTCTAGAGTAAAGTCATAAAGAGATTTTAAAAAATCTTACTATGAACAGTCAATCCAAATTAAAGCGTACTTAGAACACTCTTAAGAATATAGAAAAAAGGAGTAACGACTATTTCATAAAATAAGATAAGAGCAAAGAAGAATAGAGGAATAAAGAATCCCATGACAATGACAATACCTGCCAACGCGGAAGGTGAAAGGTAGGATATCTGTGTTTCCTGGTAGATTCTCAGTGCTAAACTGCATCATGATAACAACCTGGTCAAATATTAAATGAGAACAAAGAAGTTGAGGGCCACAGTGAATTCATTGCTCGTTATTTCAATCAACTAAAAAAGCGCAAATTCCTGTCATTTACTTGTGCATTACTCCAACCATACAATGTCGACGAAATAAAATTACAAAAACGGTATTTTATAAAGAAATTTGGTATTGATAAGACTAAACACATTTCTCCCTGTAGATTTACCTTTTGAATAAACATTGCAATTATAGCCTCGAAAATATACTTGAGAATGTGCGTCATTTCGCCCCACTATCCTCATAATTTGGTCAGTTACACAACACTATTACATATGTAATCACAATTATCAGTCTATTCTAACACTATTACACATCAGACACTTATGACCATTAATTATTCAAGCCCATTTCCACCTATAACTTAAATCTGTGATATAGTATGGATGCATGGATTCAGGCGTTGAAGGGGTTCGGAGGGTGCACCGGCTAGTGTCCCTGTATTAAAGAGTTGCGACAACTGGGGATTTGAACGCCATTTTGTTTCCACTATTACGTAACATTTCTATTCAATTCCGATGAGCACCTGGGTGTTCTCAATAGAAAGAATTCGAACGCCATTTTGTGTCCAGAAAAGTCAGACGTCTATATCGCTACTCTCTATATAAAAGTACTCTAGCACTGGCTTAGAGTACCTGGTGACATATAGAGAGTAACGACAACTCATGATTTGAACGCCATTTTCTTTCCTCTGCTAAGCAACATTTCTATTCAATTCCAATCAGCATCTGGGTGTTCTCAATAGAAACAATTCAAACGCCATTTTGTTTCCAAAAAAGTCAGACGTCCACTCTCCATATAATGGTACTCTAGCACCGGCAAGATCCCTGAATAGCTCTGGCACCGGCAATATCAGGAGGATGAAATGCGACAGAACAAGGCAACATAGAGTGAGGGGAGGGTGTCGGAGGGGGTATATCATCTTCTCACATTGCTTTTCACCTCTAACCTTCCTTTTCTCTGTTCCTCTCTTTCTTCTTTCTAGCTAATTCAATGGAGGGACGTACCCCCCCTGTCCCATGTAACTACACCACTAATAGATTGTTGAATTCTAATTCATATACATGTACATATTCCGTACCGTTGTTCCTGCTGTAAACGGGTTTCCTATGTCACAACTAATCTCTGATGATTTGACCATATTACTACAGGTCACGATCTGATCCTGCAGAGAAAAGAAGAAGAAGAAGATATAATAATAATAATAATAATAATAATAATAATAATAATAACAATAATAATAATAATAATAATAATAATAATAATAATAATACAACACGGAAAACATTTAGTATATGTCCCTGGTACCGTTTCAATCATTTTTTTTTATTGTCGAATATCTTCATTTGAATCACACACTATAATACGATATCGTCTTTCATTGAAATGTCTGTTCCAGGAAATGTTTTACCTAGTACCGTACATGTACATTAACGAAATAACATAACAAATATGCAACATAATACAAAACAAATATTTATTAATTTTTATTTATTTATTTATTCATTGTTTTTAGGGGAAAGGGACTTTTTAAAAACCTATTATAGTGTACGTCTTTGAATCAATGAGAGTTTTCATTCTCAATGGGTACCATCATGGAACCTTATAATTATGTTATAGGAGGGTTGTCCACCAAAGTCACTGCATTTTAATATTGTGATGTTTTTTAAAAATATTACTATACCCTTTAAACTTTTAAGGTAGCTTATAGAAAGTATAATATAAATCAAAATAAACACTCTATCATCATAAAGATAGAATACAAAAATGCAGTGTAGTATTTCTGGCAAAATATCACTTTAAATATATTACAGTTTTTTTTTATTAATGTTCATAGGCCGCGGAGCGTTTTTGAAAGTGTGTGTTAATGTGTGTGTGTAGGGGGGGGGGGGGGGCTGCAGCCCCCATGTTCCGCGGCCCGTCCATATTACTACATGTAGTATTAAAATTTCTTTTGGTGGTAGTCAAGACTCTTCATTATAAAACATAAGTTTCACTCATATTTTTACATGATGGAACCATGTTAGCGGTATAAGATAACAGAATCATTTTCTTGTTGGTCGTTATCATGTTTTTAACAACTTTCAAACGTACCGTCTGTACACGAGTGAATCCCACATACTGCAATTCCTGTGGTACTGCTATGGTTAGTGTTGAAAGATATGCATCCTCGCCGTTGTTAGAAATCGTAACGTCAATCGTCATAGACTCACTTGAACCAACTAACAGTCTCTCCGTATCCCTATACAATATAAAGAATGTCAATATAGAAAAAAGATCTTTCAAAAGTTTGGCTTTATAATCTAAAACAACAAAATATATTATGACAATAGAAACTTAAAAGAACGATCACTGATGCACGTTACAAAGTACATGCACAAAGTGCATATTTTAGTCACAGCATTTCCTTTACTAATGTTAGTTGTGTCAAACGAATCTTTCAATTTAGTTTTTAGTATATATCTTCATTTTTTCTCTCACTTAAGGAATTACAGGCGAAACCTTTTTTTCTAATCTTCCAAAATTACACTGATCGTTGTTTAGGTGGAAAATCACACAGACACTAATATGTCCTCATTTTGATGTTTATGACATTCAATTCAATTCAGTATTATCAAAATCGAAACTTACGTCGATGCCTGTACGCTTAAATCTGGGACGCAAGTTTGGTTCATGCAGTTTCTCTTTATCGGCACCTTAGGAAAACACAGGAATGAAATATTGGTCAATATTTGGTTAAATAAACAGCGCAGGTTATTCATTCTCATTTCAAATAAGCATGTTCCTTTCTGCAGGGTGGAAAAACCCCGTTGTATACAATGTATGAAACATTTGTCTTATTTTGTGAGTTTGAATCTGTCAGAGTTATATTGGATAGAAATGTTGGATAGCAAAAAGCAATTAAAGAGATGAGTCCCATACAACGTTACATGATGGAGCTAGATAATTATACAGAACTAAACTCAAGGATAAAAGAGAACCGGGAATCTAAATTTCGAAAAGCGGTACGCAAAAAAAAATCAAACATTAGCACGATCGTGGTGTGTTTGCTTCTTACAGTGAGACCGTGAGAGAAGAATATAAACTTCAGAGAGAGAGAGAAAAAAAAGGGGGTGATGAAAGAAGAGAGAGAGAGAGAGAGAGAGAGAGAGATGACCGGGAGAGATAAAGACAAATGGGGCCTGAGCAAGAAGCAGACATACAGACAGACAAACCAACACACAAACAGGCAAAACATAAAAAGATCATCACAAATAACTTACTGAAATTGCTGTAGAGTTGTCACTTGCTTCGTCTCGAATGGGCAAGATCTCACCAGGAGAGGGGGTACTGTCTGTTAGTCCATAGATGAGAGACACTGGAATAGGAGACAGCTTATCCACTATCGAAGGCTGTTAACCAGGGAACGAACATTGATGCAGTTCAGACATCATTTTCCAACATCAATTACTCAGGCCTTTCACTTGTTATAATGACAATATTTAATCAGAATAACGACGATAGTTATCGTTTCACTGCCTAAAAGAACTTATTTGGTCTTTAGCAATTTTATTAGGTATCTATTGGGTTTTGTTTCTGTATCATTTTCCTCGAACATTCTGGTACGAAGAAAATGTCTATCCTTCCCAAGAAATTTGTAAATAATCACTAACCACTCTATTTCTTCCCGGGAGTCACGTCAGTGATCACTTGTTTCTGAGTAAATAGCGATTATTTAGAATGTATTCTAAAAAGGAAAGAGTGATTTTTTCACTGCATTATCACTGTGTATATGTCAATCCCCTGGGATTCACGTAAGCGATCACTCGAATTTTTTAGAGAGTATATTTATTTCAAAACCGCTAAGCAAATTACATAGTCTGAGGAATCGTGGACATTTTACATGCCAATCAAATCCGTTGAATTGAAGTTAAAATCAATACAGGGAATATTCCAAGAAAACCTTATACACGGTGCCCCGCCAAAAAAAGAATAAAAAAAGAAAACGCAACACCTGAGATCTGTAGTATTATTGACATCATTGATACAATGGCATTAATTTTCGCTTTAATGGGTAGAAAATTCTTTTCCGAGAAAAATGACACGCAATGATAATCAATTTTGGGTAAGGATTTTTTGTTCTACTTATATTTTGTGAGGCAATAGTTTTTAAAATTTGCTACTTTGCAACATTTGTCATGCTTGAAGCACACAGAAGCATGACGGCTTCCCATACAATTTCCGTTTCATTCATGTTATCTTCGTTTTCAAAGCGAGAAGAGTCATGCGTTTGTCAACATAGCTGATTGTATAGGAAGGTGTTCCGTTATTTGGGGGGCACCCTGTATTATTGCAAAATTCATCGCTATTATTGATATTGAACTAAATGTGCATCGAATTAAGTTTATACCTTGGCATATGCAGTGAAGTTATTGCAGTATTGCTCATTGTTAGTTAAACTGACTGTCTTGCCAACGACTGCTGCGTCATTTCCGGACAGGTCAAAGTTCGCTCGTCGGGTTGTCTGTCGATTGTAGTCCAGAGCTACAGTGTAATCAAATTCTAGGAGAGAAAATAACAAGGAAAAAAAAAGAGATAAATTCTGCGCTTCATCTATTAAATTCATCAACAACGAAAAACCAGGTTTGAACAGAGTTGCATCTTAGCTTGGTGATGGCGCCGTGAAAAGCTTGTCCAAATTGTCTCATTTAAGATCACTAAGACTTCAGGGATGCGTGTCCGAGAATAAAACTAACTAAAATATCATTTAAAATTGACGGTCTCCTTGTTTGTTAACGAAATCTAATAATGAACAAATCAACACTTAACCAGCTACATGTATTATATTAAATCAATTTTCTGTTACATTAATTTTTATAAAATAAAAAATAAGAAAGCATATTTATTAAGGTAACAAGGATCAGATATAAACACGAAAAACATGTAACTTGATTTATTTACATATTGTTTCTGAAAATTTAAAAACGGGTCATACGTTAAAATAGACAGAATTGAAATAAGTCACGTTGACAATCAAATATAAACTGACATCGAAGTTATAATCATGTCATTTACCACTAATCATAAAAATACATTCATTTTCCTCATTACTATTATAATAAGCATAACAAATTATTTAAAATATAGTTTTAAAAATACGATGTAGTTTACCAAGGTTTTGGGGCACGTTGGTCCCGGAATATCTGATGCACACCACGAGTTCAAAACTGTGAAGATAGAAACCCCCAGGGATAATAATGATCATATTTATCAGAGGATAACAAATAATAAACGAAGATAAGATGGTTTTCATGACATGTATATACTTCCATTCACTATGACATTTCAAATAGATTTCTTCTCGACTGCAAAACACATTTAAAAACCTACACTTTTAAAAATCGTTGAGAGGTATGATTCTAAGAGGAGGGCCTATGTACAAGGAAATCAAGAAACCGAGATTCCAGATTCATTAACATGTCTCTTTTAAGTCAAGAAGGTATGAAGCCGAGATTCATCGCAGCTTCGTCAGCCTGATCACGAAAAGAGACATATATCCCGGTAGTCTTCAAGCAGACCTCCTGGCGTGTCAAAGAGATTCCCGAACTCCTTGTACCGAAAATACGAGAGTCCGATATCCTGCATATTGTCAACCAGACTTTGTTGGATAAAGACAAGATCTTGGATCTTTTCAACCAGCACTTGGGTTGAGGAAGACAGATATCAGATATATACTGGATCTAGAAAACATGAATTGGATCATAGTTATATGTCACGTCCAAATTTATACCCGAGAGAAAAGAGGGTCATATATCTTGGCTTAGTATTTAATCATAATATTTGAGACGATATCTTGTTATATCTACATTGTGTGATGCTATGGTGACACATTTTGGTAACGTTACTACACACAAAGTACTCACCTGGCGACATTTACACCGTTTTGCAACGTGTGGCTGGGATCCTTTAGATCAATGGACGCCGTATTCGAGACCAATGATCCTGTCACATGAACAACTGGTCTAGATCTGAGTGGAAGATTGCATTGTCAAAATTTAGCTGACGATGATGCTAATGGGTGTTCTTGGTTACATCCCTGATCACTTGATAAGCAATACAATTTTTATATTTTCAAACAAACGTTAAGAATGCAAATTTAAAAAGAAAAGAGCTGTTTTGTAAACATACAAAGCTTTAAGCCTTAGGGAAAACTGTAAACTTAATGGTTTTGTTAAATGTGACAAATTATTGTTTTCTTGCAGTCCTTATTTTTGATAATAAAGTTGTTTTGATCTAGCGTAAGTCACCTGTAGAATTTGTCCCATGATCTCTTGGCTAAAAATGATTTTAAAAAAGAATTATTGAGTATTGGGCGTCACCTGTCCCGGGTTGGGGAAAAGCGAAGAAAATCACTGTAAACCTCTGGTCTTTCCTCTCGGTATACTTAGACTGAAATGGGGGGGGGGGGGGGGGGGGGGTGCGCCAGCGGGAGGGAGCAGAGAGTGTGGGAGGAGGGTATCCCTCTCCCACGGGGTGAACCACATTACTTGAATTTCCCCCTGCCCTTAACATGTAATGGCAGTGACCGTCCGCCACGCGGCCCTACGTTTTACGTCCTAATCTAGCTTGCGTCTATGAAACAGGGGAGGGGCACCGTAATACACAAAACACGCTTCAAACCCTTTATCGACTGAAGCAATAACCCATGGAAAAAAATGAAATAAAGACATCGAAGATTATAGATGGTTTTGTTTCTTACCTCACAAGTACCACTGTCGACGACTTGTATGCCCCCACGACCAAGTCTGAAATTGCGGAAGAAAAACAAAAACAGAAACATCGTTCAGGTTCATTCAAAGTGTCTGTTGTTATGGTATCAACAATGACCCGCCAAAGAAACTCTTAATATCACTGTAAGATGGCGCTTGTATTGGCCAAGCATGCACTACCCCCCCCCCCCTCCACCGTAGATGAATATAATGCTAGTACGCTACATGGTCACAATTGATCGTGCGCCTCTCTGCATCTCCTCTTGTGCTCCCTCCTCATAAGCACACCCCCTCTTACCTGCAATAACACTCGAGACGAACGTACATCCCCGTACAGGTACGCAGTGCAACCGACCTGAAACCAACGCGCGACATATCACAGCTCTGTATGGAGCCATGGGCTTCGTGAGACCTTCGCCAGGAGGCCGTGCGATGCACGCAAGGAGCACGTGCAGGAAGTACTGGGGCTGAGTGTGTAACGGGCGCTCATTAGAACACGTAGCCACACGCAGAGATTGTTGGACATGTTCCAACAGCCTCTTTGTGTCTCCTGCGTACTCCTACGTGCTTGGAAAAACACACACGACTTTCTGCGAAATTCGTCGCAAGCAACACGAAGGTGCACGATCGGTTGGGACCAACCACTTTTACTTACCACTTTTACTCATGCGCGTTTCAGTGCGCGCATGTAATCCCTGCCGTGCGTTAGTGCTTTTTTTGCACGGTCACGTGGTGTTATTTGACCAATCAGGATGGCTACATTCTTGAACCCGTTTTATAATCTGTTTTATATGACACCTAATTAGATCCTTGCCATTTGATTGGTTGTTTGATGTTGATCATTTGTCCCATTTAACAATTACGTCATCAATCGTGCAAATTTGATCAATTCACCGTGCAATTTTGGATCCATACGAAATTGTCCATTGCACTCGCGCGACCACCAACACGTCTACATACACAAAAACGACTTACATTTGCAGCGCGCACGCGCATGCGACTATCAAGTACATCAAGCACAACAAAATGAAAGCCCTTTCACTCTGATCTTGTTTCTTAATTCATAAAATGTCAAATGAGAAGGATAGCTATTTTAGGTGTCATATAAAACAAATAATGAATGTTTTTTTCATTCGTGCAATGGACAGAATATTTCATGAGGTGAAAGATGAAATATTCTGTCCATTGCACTCATAAACATTCATTATTTGTATACTGTTTTTTATGCATTTAGTCGTATTTCATAATAATTTGAAAAGTACATTTTCGCTGATTTACACAGTCATAATCCCCGCCCCTAAAAAAACATCGAGCGACATCGTGATCACTTTGCCGAAGATGATTTTGAGGATCCTGGCCTGTATTCCGAATTTGGCATGAAGAAAAGGAGAAGCAAGCTAAAGGATTCAGCTCTTCCAACGAACGGTCCCAAAACCTCTACTCCCCCCCCCCCCCCTTTCGCCAAAACGAGACATAATTTGGACAATCAGTTGCCAGATTCGTGATTGGAAGGCAAAAATACATGGAAACAGGGCTTTTGCTAAACAGTCGGGTAACGTCGCGTCGCGTTGGTAGAAATTTTCGAACATTTTTCAGGAAGGTGTCTTCAAGGGGACAAATTGGAAAAGATTCCATCTCAGTATGATTTTTCCCGTTTTCAGGCTAAAAAACGACAAACAAGGGAATAAAGAAAACAATAGAAGGATAATGCAAAGAAGACGTACAGTCCGTCCCAGTGGCGGTGGCTGCGCTGCCGGCGGTGCAGCTTCCCTCTGTACCCCGTCTGTGTTAGATCTAGATTCTTCTTCTTCTTCTTCTTCCTCCAGTAGTGTGCATAAACCTCCAAGGAGTATCGTCGCACAGCAGTTGGTTGTCTATCAGCCGATCAAACGTGTTGCTCGAAAACTTATTTAAAAAAATAATAATTCCCAAAACGAACGCATCTACACTATATACAAATTGTTCTCATATTTTGGGTTAATGTATGCCGACATCTTTGACTCGTGTCTTGAAGATGTCGATCGATGGTAGTCAGTAGACGTAAGTAAAGGTAACAAAACTAGATTAAATTAATTGAAGCTACTAACAGACTAATATAATGCTTACCTGTCACCATCTTCCCCTGACCCTGAGGCTGAGCTTAAACTTGAAGCCATCGTACGATGATACACCATCCCGGTGGCCTGTACTTTCACGGATGATGTCTGATGATGATGATGACGATGATTGTGACACAGTGCAAAGCACTTTACGCATGAAAAGATATGCAGCGTAGACCAGAGCATGACTAGCCTACACGTACTGTACGTGTATAGGCAGGCTAGGCCTAGTCTGCAAGCACAGACCCTAATTTGACACTTTATCAGAAAATCATTGTGTCTTGACAGAAGCCTAATTCAGCTACCTTCTGGTCGGAAGGAGCAGCTATCGATTTATTCTCCTTTCCTTTTTCTTTTCTTTTTTTTTCTGCTAAAAAAAAGATACCATACATAAAATTCCTGAAAAATGTTCGAAAATTTCTACCAACGCGACGCGACGTTACCCGACTGTTTAGCAAAAGCCGGAAACAGCACCCCTTTTCTCTCTAATTTAGTCAACCTTTAATATACAGCTATGATAGTGCAAGAAAACATTGTATGTTTTCGTTTAGCTCTATCTTTTTAAAGTCCGTTTATAGGCGAATGGAAAAATAAGATGACAATCAATATGAAATTTCTTTTTATAATGCTTTCATTTCATGTATTTCGTGCTTATTTTCTTGACAATTTTCGTATCCGTTAATTATAATTATTTTCAAATGGCTCCAAAAAGAGGTCCATTTCATAGTCATTTACATTTTAGCACTGTTTTGTATATCGTGATTATTATCCCCCCCGTAAGGTTTGTCATACCTGGGTACATGTTATTGTCCATGTCCATTCCGGCTGATAGCGAAGATCCGAATGTATTGAGGCTAAGTCCAAAATCAGAAGGTTCAAGACTCTGGGGAAGCAATAATAATATTCAATACAAAAATACATTAGTTGTGGAAAAATGCCTCCATAACAAATGCATTCCTAATGTGTTTTCATAAACTAGACTACTAGAGATTGGTGGCGTATCGAGACATTGATGAGGGAGGGAGGTGGCAAGAGCGCAACCTGAACATTCTGAATGCGCACCTGGATACTGTTGTTGAGTTTCTCGCTCATCATAAAGGTTCTTCAGAACATTTGTTTGCTATGGTTTTTTTTTACCTTTTCGTACTCTACGTCCTTATGTTTATTTCCAGTCGACATTATTTTGATAAAAGATGTGATTAGACTATACTACAGGGTGTGAAGCGCATCCCCTTCCTCTGAAGGCCTGATACTTTTCACAAACTGATGATACCTCCCCTGACCCCCCTGACGCCAACGAGTTAATAGGGAGTTTTCGAATGTGTCAACGTGAACGCCGTCTTAGATGCTCCCAGCGACAATGGACTGCTTTGTGTTAACTGCATACAAAGTAGGTGAAGCATGAAGCTACAATGGGTGAAGCCAGTGGCGGATCTAACCTGGTAAGACACAATACATTCTACGGGCCCGCCATTGTGCACAAACAAAGCGGGCCTGTAGAATGTATTGTGTCTAATCCGGCTAGATCCACCACTGGGTGAAGCGAGGTTCACGTTTTTATAGAGAAGACGGCAATACCATGTTTGACGTGTTCTCGATCTGACTAGTGGACGAGGGAGAAGCCAGTGGACGGGTGAGCCGTTCTTGCACAAAGCGCGGTATGCAGTTAACACAAAGCAGTCCATTGTAGCTGGGAGGATCTAGGACGGCGTTCACGTTGACTCAATAGAAAACTCTCTAATATCCTAACTAACCTGTGCCCATGTGGTAGATAAACCCCGTCGCCCTTGGCTGTGGTAGATGTACACTATCCCTTCACCAGCTTCACCACCATAGGGGGCACTGACCGCCAAATCTGCAGGAAACAAAAATGTGAGACAAAAATTGAATCGAAACAAAAAGTGAACAAACATCTTCTATCTGCGTGGATTACTGAAGAAAAGGAGACTTTCAAGCTCAGATGTTAGAGATGCCGATTAATTGCATAGTAAATTCTATTCAATTTCTTGTTCGGCATTCTAACCGCTTCAAGTTTGGCTAAATTTTAACATTAATGGACTGATTCTTCGAAGAAGCACATAATTTCTTCACACTGTTGGCAAAGTGCGCTGACCTATCTGGTCGAGTCAAAAAGGCAAATCAAAAGGAAAAAAATAGGTTTGCTCGGCAAGTAAGTAAGTTAGAAACATAGTACTTATACACAAAGTCATTTATTCATCCACGTAGCCTTCAGACGGGTATACCACGACAATCTTTGTGATGGGCCTCTTATATTCAGAGTCTTTAGTTTTAACTTTGACGGATCTGACCTTTCCGTCATTCCAAGGGTAAACTTGAGTTATGCGTCCCAAAGTCCATTTACCGCGGATGGCATTTGGATCGGCGACAATCACGACATCATCGACTCTGACGTTGCGTTTATCCACGTTCCACTTCCTTCTTGGTACAAGCAAAGGGAAAACGTCGCGTAGCCAGGACTTCCAAAAAGAGTTGATAGTCCGTTGAACAAATTCGACACGGTGACGGGGATTTTGAGTGTCTCTGAATGGTCCCTGTGGTACATGACTAGATGCTCTACCTAACAAAACATCATTTGGGCAGATGTAAGATCCATCATCAGGGTCTGTAGGTACTCTCCCTATTGGTCGCTGGTTGACCAAATTAGCTACTTCTTGTAGGCAGGTGTAGAGCTAAAAAGGGGTGAGGCACTGATCCTTGACGGCTTTCATTAACGCTAGCTTACAGCTTTTCACCAGGGCTTCAGCACAGCCGTTATGATGAGGAGCCAACGGCGTTACAAACTTCCATTCGGTGCCTCTCTCAGCACAGAATTCCTTTAGTTCATGAGCGCTCCAACCTTCTAGCATCTCTCGCAGCTCCCTTTCTGCCCCTACAAACTGCTTTCCATTGTCGCTGATCAAGCAAGAAGGTTGACCACGAATAGCGAAGAATCGTCTCCATGCCTGCTGAAATTCCATGGTTGAACAATCCGGAGCAACTTCTAAGTGGACTGCCCGTGTGTTCAGGCAGGTAAAGATGATGCCGTAGTACTTTGCAGTCTTGTTGCGTCCTACTCTCACTGATATTGGCCCAAAATAATCGCATGAACTAGCATAGAATGGTGGTGAGAAAGGCATCATCCTTTCAGCAGGCAGCTCTGACATGTACTGGGTTTCTGCCTTCTTTTCCATTGCTCGACATGTCACGCATCTGTACTTCTCAGACTTGACGAGACGCTGAACCCCAGAAATCCAGAACTTCATCCGGATCTTAGCAGACGTAGTAGCTACTCCTCCATGGCCTTGTCGATGATAGTAGCGAGTGATGAGCTTAGCAATATGATGGTCACTGGGGATAAGAATGGGGTGTCTCTCTTCATATGACAGTTTGATCTTATCCGCTCTCCCTCCAACTCTGATAATATCATCCTTGAGATATGGACCCAAGGTCTTAAACTCCCCAGACTTCATGCACCCATGGAGTGACTTCTGTGCATCTTTGATCCAGTACGATTCAGCATCATTAAGCTCTGACGTAGTGAGTGGACCATCCTCTATCATCTCCGCTTGGCCGGCCTTCATCTTTCGAGCTTTCAAGTTCCTAACAAATCTATGAACATATGCTGTCACTCTGATGAGTCTTCTCCATGATGAGAACTTATCACATGCAATACCTGAGCAGCTTGTATGCAGTATCTGCTTCGACTTTCTTTTCTCATTACATTCTTGGACTGGTAGTGACCTGTCTTCTGGCCATTCATCTACAGGCTTGCACAAGAAGTCAGGTCCATGCTCCCATTCCTTGCCAAGGTCAGATGCTGATATGCCCCTTGAGATTTTGTCCGCCGGGTTCACATTTCCTGGAACATATCTCCAGCTCTCTGGATTAGATGCACTCTGAATTTCACCTACCCTGGCTGAGACGAATGACTTGTATGTTCTTGACTGACTGTGGATCCATGCCAGGGTGATGAGACTGTCAGTCATGAAAACAGTTTCTTGCAACTCAAAGCTAATCTCCTCCCTCACTGCAAAAAATAGCCTGGAGCTCCAATCGAGGGACAGACAACTTCTTAAGTGGGGCTACTCTGGATCGTGCTGCAACAAATCTTGTTGTGAAGCTGCCATCTCCTAATTTCCATCTGAGATATGCACAACATCCAAAGGCTTCTTCGGAGGCATCAGCAAAGATGCATAACATTGGCTTCCCCGCAGCTTCATCAGGTGTTAGACAGCGTGGGAACTCAACATTATTCAACTGTTCCATCTCTTTAAAGAGTTCCTGCCATTTCACTTGCTCATTCTGAGGAAGGTCATCATCCCAGCCAACACCAAGTTGCCATAGCCTCTGGATTCCAGTCTTTGCATTTATCATAAAGGCACCTACATATCCAATGGGGTCAAACACTCTGGCTATTCTACTCAAGATCTTTCGCTTTGTCCATTTTCTTTCACTGCTCTCTGATTTCTCATCTCTGCCCGGAGCCACCTTGTAGGAGAATGTATCCTTATCCTGATTCCATACGACTCCCAAGACCTTTTCTTCTGATAATTTCTCAAGCAGGTTTGCATCATTGTTATTCTGGTCACCAGGTCTTAGAGTCTTGTTGGACACCCAGCCTTTGACATGAAAGCCACCATCTCCTAGGACTTTGTCAATACCATCAGTCAGCTGAATGGCTTCTGTCTCTGTGGGAGTGGAAAAGCAAATATCATCCATGTATGTACTTTTCTTTAAGATCTGTGCTACCTTGGGATGATCTTTCTCAGCTTTTTCCGCTGTCTTTTTCAGTGCGATCTGGGCCATCGCCGGGGATGGCTTATCACCGAACGTAACTACCAACTTGACATAGACGTCGGCTTTCCTATCCACTTCAAAATCACGCCAGAGGTACCTGCGCACAGGGGTACTTTTCTTTCCAGGCCTTATAACTGCATGGTGTCCTATATAGTGAACAGGGCCTGAATACTTTGTGATCTCATCATCAGTCAACTTGCGTGCAAAACCCATACCCACTAGCTGTGACATCTCGTCCTGATACGCTTTGGCATGATCTGGATTCTTTAAGAGTCTTTTTTCTGAAGCTTCTAACATCTTCTCTGCCAACCACCGGTTATCTGGGAGATTCTCTGGATCTCGTTTCCAGGGGTACGAGACTTGCCACTGGTTGCCCTCTTTGATGCATGATCTTTCGATTAGATCATACTCATCTTCCTCCAGCTTGGTCATTCCGGAAGGTTGTCATGAACAGTTGTTGTCTCTGACACCCATAGACTCGGTCGTCCAAAACTGAGTAAGGTCCACCGATTTGGCTACCTGTACATGCAAGACTTGACTCGGCTGCATTTGTTCATGACCAAAAGTACCCAATACAGCCCATCCAACTGGTGATCGTCTAGCAGTAAAGTTATTGGACTTGGATTCTCTTGCTTCACCTGCTTGGAACTTCGGCTGGTCAGTTCCAATTAGCAGTTCAATCTCTCCTCCATGTCTGTTGATCAGCTTTCTGTCTATTCCCAGTTCCTTAGCTGCTACCTAAAGGTCGGTCTTTGGCACATTATCTGGAGCACTGATATGGGGAAGACCAATCACTGTCACCGAGAAGGTTTTCTTGCCTCCCAACTCTTTGACCTTTACTCTGTATGCCTTTGTGGTCACTGGTTCCTCCACTTCTCCAAGCTTAGAAATTTCAACTGTGATATCCCTTCCTTCCAGTTGTAATTGAAAAAAATAGGTTTGCTCGGCAAACCACTGCGTAAGTAACCACTCTACTCATGAAGAAACAAGCAGTCAGATAGTAATGGCGTACATATGGAAGGGGGAGGGGTGGAAGATATTTGTCCCCAAATCGAACGGTGAAGAAAGAAATTCTGTAAATGGTAATGTGGCGATTTTTTTCCCCATGAACCCATGAACCACTAATCTCTAGGACAAATCTCCCCTATGACAATTACCCCCGGATAACTAATCCGGATAAATATTTTGGTGAAACGTTTTTCTTTGTAATATGATCATCGGATAGGAATACTTTCTACATCATACGAATTCACAAGACGATTTTCATGAATCGAAATGAAATGATTTATTTCCTGTTAATCGAAAATACTTACCATTGTATCCATCTTGGTTGACGTCGTTCAGTGCCGCCATACTGAAACCAAATCGACCACGAACTTTATAGCCTTGGATAGTGGTACCTTCAGAAAAACCACCCTGGATGGGTAAGAAGAAGAAGTAAAGGAAGAAGAAAAAAAGAAAAGGAAGAAGAAGAAGAAGAAGAAGGAGAAGAAAAAGAAGAAGAAGAAGAAGAAGAAGAAGAAGAAGAAGAATAGAGAGAGGATTGGGAGGTTGGTGAAAGAACGTGACATGCACATAAAACATATAGCAAGAAGAAGAAGAATTTGAACAAGGATAAAAGGAGAAAAAGACATGTAAGAAGAGGAAAGGAGAACAGGAAGAGAAAATCGACTGTAATCTAGATCCATGAAATAGTAATTAAACTGGGTAGCTAAAGGCTTGTCGGAAACGACATGCGTGATGTACAACAGACTTCTTGTGTTCGGAATTTATTTGATACATATAGATTTCCCGCCTTGATTTGTATAAAAGTGAAAATTAAATAAATCTCAAATCATTAGACATTTTGAAAGGATTACTGGAAGTACTACAATGAAACTTATTCGAATAAATATGACATGCTTCTTCTTCACAGGAAGCACGCTGAAATCTGATACTAAACTCACGTTTCGAGATATTAATAATAAAAAATATCAAACTGTTTTGTATTGTTTAGTATTTTTCTTCACAGTATTATTTGTTGTCGAACCCATACATCCTTACGTTTCCGTCATTGTAAAATATCCTGACACGACCGATCTCCCAGCCGTCTGTTGTTTTCTGTTCGTCGATGTAGAACGGTGCACTGACCACGAGGTCTGTCAAACTGTCACCATTGAAGTCGGAAACGGCCAACGTGTGACCGAAGTAGGCTCCTACTTGTGTGCCCGTAAGATTAAGGTAGGCATTCATCGTAGAGTCAAAGATGGATACCTGAGAGAGATAGAGATGATGAAATGTAATATTTGTTCTTAGAGCGAAAAGAAAATTAGAATGAAACTTCTGTCTCATGTACATGTGCAAACTTTGCATTTATGAAGAGAGCCACTTCAAGATCGACAAATTATTGTTGAGAGCCAAGATGCACGTACGTGTCAGCATGCAGTTCCTTAAAAACCTGGCGTCCACTACGGCGCGGACAAGACGCAGAATGCAAAATTATTAAATTCATTCAGCAACCTATCCGCATATTCTTGAAAGATTACGTTCACTGTCTTTATCATTCCTAAACACTTACGGGCATTTCCGCACTTTCGGGAGAGGGCAAAATTTCCTCGTCCAAATTTTTGTCGAGACCAAAATTTGGACGCGGAAATGAACTTCCTGACACCATCGGCAACGTATCTGCATTGTCGTGCGGACATCGTCAGGACATCGTCAGGACATCCCGCCTTTCTTCAACACTTCCCGCCTCCTCCGCAAACGCTCATGAAAGCCTCCGCGGTGCGGACAAGCATATGAGAGAGAAAAAGACCAAAAAAAAAAGTCGGCGCCGAATTTATAACCATGCATTAATTCCTGATATCTAATTGGTTGTCGGAAAATCATCCTGATTGTCCTAGTCCGTGATTTTACAACTCCTGGTGTGATCTGAGATGTGTCCGCGCTGTCCTGCTACGATCAGCATTTCCCGCGGCATTTCGCGACCATCCCAATTGATTCATAGGCATGACTGGGATGTAATAAAGGTTATTTTAAAACCCAAAAGAAAATCTTCTCCTTTCACACCGGGCCTGCGTAGAGTTGCGAAGTGCGGCGTACCGACTACGCCAAACTTACGCTGCCCTACGCTGGCATGCGTGGCAATACACCGAAGGACGCAAAGGGGTACGCGAGATGGACGCAAAAATAAAAACATGTTTAATTTTCTTGCGTACTTTTCAGCGTAGAGCACTGGGCGCAGAAAGTACGCAGTTTTTACCCAAGTCTACGCAATACTACGCTACTGTACGCCATCCTTTGAGGCTGGCGTAGTGTTATGTATGTGTTACGCTACCATACGCCATGGCGCGCCAACCTGTGCATAACCTACGCTGGGACTATGCCGATCCAGCGCGTAATATCGGCGTACTCTGTACGCCGCACAACGCAATTCTACGGAGGCCCGGTGTGAAACGGGCTTAAGAGACTCACCAAAGAGATCTTTAATCACTATCTAAGATTATATTTCTAAGCAAAAATAATGAAAAGTTACTAGATATCTTTTCTTTAAAGAAGCAGATTTTACAGGGTTTGCTCGCTATTTATAAGGACAGCTATTCATAGAAAACAGCTATTCATTTAGTCACGCGTTATGGATAGCGGTCCTTATTAATAAGTGGTCATTGTGAATAGCGCTCTTTATGACTAGAGAGGTTACCCCGATTTTACACATTATGAAGCTACATGCTAAAAGACCATAAGTATAGTCTGACTCTCAACTTACTATGCCGATCATGCCGAGTATACCCCTTGCACGCGGTATTCCTACTGCGTACTCCGATCTGGAATCGCCTTTGAAATCACCAAAAGCCACTGCGTAACCTGTACGAAGTAGAAGAGTGTAATATTGTGTCATTACTTTAAATATGATTTCCCTGTGAAGTAATGTTGATGAATCACAGTTACATTATGGTTACATAATTCAGAGACCAGGCATGGGACGTAAATTCAAACAGCGCCAACGTGCACTACACACGTGTAAAACATATTATAGAGTTGAGTAGAACCGTGCTCTCACACTAGAGATTTGGTCAGAGTCGGTTCATGTTGGTCATTGTCGGTTAAGTGACCGTCTTGACCATTGTGGACCGTAATACTGTCGTAATAAGGCCGTAGTAGACAGTACAACAACCGTTTTAAGAACCGTAGTACAAACCGTATAGTAACTGACGATATGTTTTTAACATGTTCAAAACTTCCCTTTTGACCGACTGATCCAGAATAACCGTAGTAAACCGTATAACGACCTTACACCAGCCGTTATAAGAGCGTCATGGACCGTTATTGACCGTACTTGACGTAGTAGTGACCGTCTTACTTGACGTTATTACGGTCAAACTCGGCCAAAAACGGTCTTTAGTGAACTAGTACGGTCATGTGACGTTCACTACTACAGTCCATTTTTTTTTTTTTTTTTTTTGGGGGGGGGGGGGGGGTAACTTTTTGGCCGAGTCCAACCGTGGGGAACACGATAAAAACTACTTTCGAAAAAATAAACTCAAGGGCAATTTCAAAGGCCTATTGTACTACCCATAGAAATCAGGTTCGGATTATGTAATACGCCATTGTAATGTTCGCACATTTCTAAAGGTGATAGACAGGGCTATTGAAATTACCTTCGTTGATTTTTCGAAAGTAGTTTTTAACGTGTTGCCCGGGGTTATTTATTTGTTTGAGACGACCCATGACGGTCGTGATACGGTGTGTTACGGTCCATGGCGGTCGAGCTTCGGTCTTGCTACGGTCTACAACGGTCTAGTACGGTAGTACTTGGTTCATTACGGCCAAGTACGGTCAACAGACTGTCACGTGATCAACCGTATGTAATCACATCTGTGCGCGTCGGTCTGTTCAGACTTTACTACGAATTTAAATCGCTAGGTACACGAAGTTCTACACAACACTGAAAATTAAAGACCAATGAGAAAGCCAACCACAGGGGAGGAGAAGGCGAAATCCCCACACCCTCCCCTCCTGCTGGAGACGACGAACACAGTTAGGAATGGGAAGTGCATGCCATCAATCCTGACCTAGAGGAGGAGGGTCAGGAAGAGGAGGAGGAAGAGGGAGGGGATGGGGAGCCTGCTGCTGCTGCTGCGTCTGGTTCTGCTTCTAGGAAGGGGAAGGAAAAGGCCTATGCTATTACACAGAAGCAGAAGATGATTTGCTAACTGGTTGGAGAAAACCCACTGCCTCTACAACAGGAGACAACACGATTACAAGAATAACACCAAGAGAACAAGACTGTGGAACGAGAAGGCTGCAACATTATGAGACCTGCAAAGCCAAGCAGCTTCTCAACTTCTGGAAGACAGTCATGTTTGGCGAGGTGACTGATGTAGCCAAGCAGGAAGATAAGGGCTTATAAGGTTCAAAAGGCATGATAACAAAAATAAAATTGTGCTGAAAGTTGCAAAAGTGTATAGTGGTAGTGTCTCTTCGAAATTAGCGTATGAGACCGTCGTAGACCGTTGTAGACCATTGTTGACCGTTACAAACCTTTTGACATCGTTACACACCGTAATAACGACAGTTGCAAACCGTAAAAGACCGTTACATATCGTAGTAACGACCGTTACAAACCGTTACAGACCGTAGTAAAGGACCGTGACAGATCGTTACTGTATCGTTGTATAACCGTTACCCACACCCGACCGTCAATGTGTGGGACGGACATGTAACCAACTTCAACCATCATAACCGTAAGTATATCGTAGCTCTAGTTTGAGAGCACCTTGAAAAACCCGCTATCCCCAGACGAAGCCCTGAGATTGTTGTGCGGGGAGCCGTCGAGATATGGCAGAATGGCAGTGTGGCGGTGCATATAGCCGTGATCTAGCGTTCTTTCATATATTTACATTAACATTCACAAGGAAAACATGGATGGAATATGAAATGATCTCGCACATGTATCTCTTGGAGAACAATGTGAAACTATTGAACATGTTCTAAGATAATTTTCTTTCTGCTACCACGCAGAACGTAAGCTTTAAAGCGCTATTACATGATTGGTGGCAGTATCATTTAATTGATCGAAAATTCCTCCTTCATTCATAATTATGATAATGATATTTATTTTGCCCTATTAAATGCTAAACGTTGATATTTTTCCTACATTTTTCAGGAATGGTTGTTTTATCGCGTCCATTTTAAAACAGATAAATAACAATTCAACTACTTTCATGACTGTGTACAATAAATATTGGTCAAAACGTTTTTTTTTAATTGAGCCCGGGTCCAACTACTACTACAACTACTACTGCTACCACCACTACTATAATAATTTATAATACTAATACCGCTACTACTACTACTACTAATAATAATAATACTAATAAAAAAAAGAAAGAGAGGAAGAAGAAGAAGAAGAAGAAGAAGAAGAATAATTTATAATACTAATACCGCTACTACTACTACTACTAATAATAATAATACTAATAAAAAAAAGAAAGAGAGGAAGAAGAAGAAGAAGAAGAAGAAGAAGAAGAAGAAGAAAAAAAAGAAGAAGAAGAATAAAAGGAAGAAGAAGAAGAATAAAAGGAAGAAGAAGAAGAAGAAGAAGAAGAAGAAGAAGAAGAAAAAGAGGAATATTCATATACATGTCGCACCTTCTCAGTAAGATACAAATAAATATAACAAACCTCGGTAACTATCGTCAAAGATCACAGGTCCCTCATTAGTACGCCGTTGACCCTGAAGATCTGTACCTGTGACCCATATTTGACCTTGGCAACAAAAAAGGATAAAAACCAAGAACATTACAAATGTTGTCAGGTACTAGTATATCAAAAAAAAAATCATATTTTTTTGCATACTTATACGCCGCTAACCCTTTTGTCACTTTAGTCTGCTAATCTGTATTCTTTGTCTTTCAATCTATCTCTCTTCCCCTTTCTCGCTATATATATATATATATACACTCAACCAACAAAGTAAGTTTCCCCTAGCATTTTTGGATATATCTCAAAAAGTATTTTACCGATTTTCATAATTCAAACGGGAATGGATAGGAAATTTTATTACTCATAACATGAATGGCATATCATTGCCACCAGATATCATTATTGGTGTGAAAAAAATGCATTTTATGTCAAAATGCATGGGAAAAAAAGTTGCACTTAAGGTTATATGAAGCATATTGTGTACATTTCCTATGC
This sequence comes from Heliocidaris erythrogramma, assembly GCA_025617745.1. NCBI lineage: Eukaryota > Metazoa > Echinodermata > Echinoidea > Camarodonta > Echinometridae > Heliocidaris > Heliocidaris erythrogramma. Next base: position 17,044,070 of record CM046870.1, on the reverse strand, counting down.
AAGTTAGCAAATGACCTTTTTAAACTGTTATGTAATTCTCAGGAATTTCTTCAGGTACAATATGCTTCCCTATTAAACTGTATGCTCATGAAAAGAAAGAGATAGAGAAATATGCAATAAACCATGCTTAAAAGTTCAGAATCATGAGTGATTGTTTGATTATTTGTCTAAAAGTCAATGCAAATCACTAAAGTGCAACTTTTTCCCCCATGCATTTTGACATAAAATGCATTTTTTCACACCAATAATAATATCTGGTGGCAATGATATTCCATTCTTGTTATGAGTAATAAAATTCCCTATTCATTCCCGTTTGAATTATGAAAATCAGTAAAATACTTTTTGAGATATATCCAAAAATGCTAGGGGGGAACTTACTTTTTTGGTTGAGTGTATATATATATATATATATATATGATGATATTTCATAACCGCGTGTTGGAAAAGCATGAAGAGAGAAACAATTAATGAATTCCAGAGAAGACATTGGTAATGCATTGAATTCCAACTTTTATATTTATTTTCACCAAATTTTCGATCCTCACGGATCTTCCTCAGGGTAATGAACAAAGTGAAGTATGTATGTGAAGCTCTGCTCAGAAAAAGTTGACAATGTAATATACCATGGTAACGCGCTTAGTTGCTAGGTAAAGTTTTGAGCGCTTATTTTTTAATTAGCGCAAAATACATAAATTGTGACGTAATAATACAAGTTGACGTGTAGTCTTACATAGCAACACGCACGGTTGCTAGGTGAAAGTTTGAGCGCTTATTTGTCAAGGAGCGCAAAATTCATAAATAGTGACATAATAATAACAAACTGACATGGCAACACGCGCGGTAGTTAGCTCGAAGTTTGCGCTAAACCTAATGAGCGTAATAGCCATAAATTCAATTATGACGCAATAATGTATAAAAAAAGAATGGTGCATAAGAAGTAAGACACAAAAGTTAAAGACATGTATATATCGTTTAGCCGCGCAAAATACATCAATCACATAACAACACGCGTGGTTGCTCGATCAAAATTTCTGTGCTAATTTTTACAAGCTCAATAGACGCAATAATATATGCAAATGAACAGTGCATAATAAATAAAATATAAAACATCAAACATAGGCCTATAGATTTTTTTAGGTCATAACCGGTGAGCTCTAACAAACTGAGGCGTAATGAGGCATTATGATAATTACATTTACTACTTAAAGTAACTATATTTCTCTAGCCATGACAGGTCTCTGTTGAGCCCAATCTGAAAACTCTTGCTTCGAATAATAGCGCGCAATTCAGCTAGTTTTCTCTCATCAGCGGATTTGTACCCGCCTCCGAAGAGGCAGATCTTAAGATCATTCAGGGGAATGGTCGGCTTGGCTGAAATGTTCGGCTACTGGGAAACCAGTACGCCGTTGCCTGATGGTACATCTGTGGTTATTGAATCGCACTCTAAATCTAGTACCTGTATTATACTAGTATATATATATATATACATGTATAATGCGAAAGGAAATGAGAGAATAATGGTTGCGTAACTTAAATCAATGTTCCCCAGAAGAATTACAGTCAGACCGCAGGTCGTATGCAAATGAGCAAAAATCGCGCATTTTATTTCCAGTGCCCGAAGTGGACTCTCTCCCTGCACCCAGTCGGCTGTATCGCATGGTCATCTTTAAAGTTATGTTCTTCAATAAATATTAATGCTGTGCTCATTAGACTTTCTGCAAAAATAAATGAATAGTTTACCAACACAGGGATATTTTGTTTCAGTCAGAATTTTAGAAAGAAGTTGTTTAAAATAACTGATGAAATAGTCATACAAAAGCCTTTTTTTCACAAGATTTCAAGTTGTTAAAAGACATATAAAAAGTATATGAGCCGCCATCAAGACACATATGTATGGAAGCGCTGGAATCTCATCTTTTTCATCGTTACATTCAAAACATCGATAAATTTATGACAGAGTCAGGATCCAGCAATATTCAGCCGCAGATCATCCGTTGTCAAGACCATGGTCAAGACCATAGAATCTTAGCCTTGTGATTGGTAAGCGAGCCACATGTAACCAAGTGCGCGTTGAATGAAACAATGCGCAACCTGTTGCTTCATCCTTGCGCAAGCATGCGCATAGCTGTTGCCTAGCTGTTGCCTTGCAATATACTGTTAATACATGGTTGGGAGTGTGTTAGTGCGATCCGGCAACACAAAGGTTTTTATCGTGGTGTACCTAACGCACGAGGCGTAGCCGAGTGTGTTAGACACCACGATAAAAACCTGCGTGTTGCCGGATCACACTAATGCACGACCTCACAACCATGTATTAACTGTTTTATAAAACGGGTCTACAATCTTAGTGCTTTCACTTACCTCAAACTGTCATGGCATGTCCCATGCGTGAATCCTGCTCAGCAAAACATGATGTAGCCCTAGGCCTAGTAGTAGACTAGTGTTGCAAACGTACACTGTTTATTTACAATGTTTAGTACTAGCCTAGTCTAGACCGTTGCGAACGTATTATAGGCCTGCACATGTTTATTTACAACGTTTAGGCCTCGTCTTAGACCTATTTGTTAGTAATGTGTAATGAAAGTGGTATTGAATCTGGTTCACCGATGTATTTTCACTTCCTTGAGCTTGGCTGAGCATGTTCGAATTAGAGCTTTAATATTGAAGCCTGGCTGAAGATGAAGACAAGGTACCACCAATGACTATAGTACAAGTAGTAGGAACAGGACTAGTACTAACACTAGTAGGAATAGGACTCGGAGTAGGAATCACTTGGCACAGTTGTTCTTTGTGTTGTCCGTTCCATCCGCTTTTCTGATATGCCTGCATAGAAATGGCTCAACAATAACAGCTTACCGTACTTACTCACCTAGCCTGATGGTGGATAGGTCCGTGCGACTGAGTTTAGCGCAACGTTCAAGGCAAGCTTTGAAAATCCAAATTTCACTGCTCTTTTCGTACTTCCCATTCAGTAGTCGTCGAGTTCTTCCTCCGTGAGAGGTGCAAAACTGAGATTCGAAGATACAGCCATTTTTTACACGCTTCTATCGTCAAAAATTAAACTTAAACTTTCATTTTCGGTACTGAATTGCAACGATCCGACCGCGGTAGCACTACAGCTGTAATTTTGTTGATTTGTTGATTTGTTGACATTAGCGCGACGATCGATATCGCGATATCGATAGCGTATACGGTATAGCGTGTAAAAACATATAGCAAAATCGAGTCGTATCGTCTGCGCTACATAAATGTTTACATGTTTATGTTTACATGTTTACATGTTTACATGTGCAACAGTTCCCTTTTGCTGTATGTTATCACTTTATTTTTGCACAGTCACGTGGTGTTATCTGACCAATCAGGATGGCTACATTCTTGAACCCGTTTTATAATATATATTATTCGCAGATGATACAAGCGTTTTCCTCTCTCACCGTGATATACACACAGTCAAGACTAGAATTAATATTGAGCTTCCTAAGTTAACACAATGGTTTCGAAGTAACTTGTTAGCTTTAAATGTATCAAAAACAAACTATATTCATTTTAAGGGAAGGAAGATTTGCAATGAGCAACAATTAGTAGTTAGACTGGATGGTGTGGAATTGGAGAGGAAGGTTTGTACTAAGTTCCTGGGTGTTCATATTAATGAGAAGCTAGACTGGGATGACCACCGGAACAGTATAATGTCTCCAATTTCTCGGAGTATTGGGATTTTATATAGAGTAAGATATCTTGTGTCTGACAGAATATTATTGATGATATATAATACCTTGTTTTTGCCATATATTTCTTATTGTAATATTCTATGGGCAGTGTCAAAGAGTGTAACAAGTGACATTCATCTGTTACAAAAGAAAGCTTTAAGAATTTGTGCTGGGGTTGGTTATCGTGAACACACAGATCCCCTGTTTGCTAGGTTTAAATGCCTTAAAGTCGGTGAAATTAATTTTCTTCAAACCTCTTTATTTATGTATCGTTATAGTACTAATGTTTTACCTGCCTCGTTTTCTTCCATGTTCATGGAAAACAATGCTATTCACTCTTATTCGACGAGACAAGCAGCAAACTTGCACTTGTTTAATCCACGTACAGTATTGGCACATAAATCAGTGAGACATACTGGTCCAGACGTTTGGAATTCTTTACTAATTGAAACACGTAATTTGCCTACAATTTACTCTTTTAAAAATGCAGTCAAGCGCATGCTCATTGCAAACATTTTTATTTAAGATATTTGTTCTATTACTTGGTTGTTAATTCCCCATAACACAGCGTGTACTTAATTATATTATGATTGTATATATTCTATATATGTATACATGTATAATTTGCCATGATATGTAATTATGCGCAGTGGTATTGTTAATTAGGGCATCTTCCCATCTTCCCATCACCCCCCCCCCCCCTCTCTCTCTCCCTCCCCCTCTCTCTTGCTTGTCTTACGTTTTCTTCTCTCTCTCTTTTCTCTCTGTTTCTCCTTCAGTATGGATGGACTGCACCTTTATCATGTCTACTACATTTTTCTTGCTCTAGAACGTACTGTAGAGATTTCAATCTTATTCTTTATCTGTATTTGTATCTGTATATAGTGTATTATATTTGCACTTTTTTGTTATTGTATTTAATCTATTAATCTATGTTTACTTTTAAGAATGTATGAAATATGTAAGATGTTAGGTATGGCAAAACTTCAAGCGTGCAGCTTATATTGCCAGACCTCTGTGTGTTTCTATTTTCAAAGTTTGTATGTATGAAACAGATTATTGTGAAACATGCAGGAATCAAATAAATAAATAAATAAATAAATAAATAAAATAACACATTATGCGTGGTGGTAACCAATCGGAATGCTGGAATTGACTTTTTTAAAGACAAAGTGTGTACATTGGTTACATATTGCTGGATCCTGACCCTGTCATGAAGTGCACATTAATGTTATTTCAATCTTTGGAAAGTACAGAAAATGCCCTTTACGCTCATGTCAAATTTGCCTTGGCTCACAATAAAACTATGGTAGCTTTGGCCAGATTTATATTTCATTTCATTACCATATTTTGTCATAAAATGAACACCATTTTTTACCAATTTCGTCTTTTATTTTGAAATCAATAAAAGCATGTCACAAATCTCTGATCCCTCTTATTTTATTTGATGTATAACTCATGACAATTGGTGAATGATAAGTAGTCTATTCAATAGTTTGCAAATGAGATGTTCCTGGCTGTTCTTGCTCATTATGTATTCATAGTCAGGCAGAACTGGAAATAAAATAGCGCGCTTTTTGGGGACCTGCGGATTGGCTGATTAGTTAATTATTTACAATGTGTGAGAAATTTGTTCTAATACTATTACATTGGCAACTCTCGTTGGTAAATTTACATATGTGAGAAATCAATAGACCTGTTTACTAAGTGATTCAACTTTATGGACGTTTCTTTCCTGGGGACCTAGTAACGAGGTATTCCATTAACCTGTTATTAATGAATGAACTACAATACTTGGAATCCAGTTTGCATACATTACTTGTTGCTATGTCTGACAAGCCCCTGGCAAGCTTTCAGGTTGTCAAGAACAACCTTTGTTTCAAAAGTATGCATAAAATTTGAATAACTTAGTAAACAGGTCTATTGAATCGATTGAGAGAATTAATTCTAATACATGAATCCGCCTTGGATCTAGCTAGGCATGCGACTTTTCACTGTTCAGTACTCCCCTGTCCCTCAAAGAAAAGGAATAAATTAACTGCGAAGAGGTTGCAGGGGCTGCCTGTCGGTGTTTGTGCCTGGTGTAGCCGAAAATCACTCAACCCGCCTCCGTGGTCTAGTGGTTAAGGCGTTTGGCGTACACTGCCAAAGACCCTGGTTCGACTCCCGGCGGAGACAGTTTTTTGCAAACCCTGCAGTTATTTCCACAGAAAGGAAGTCAGTAAGGAGGAACAATGAATTCAGCTACACAAATTATTTCTCTCAATCAATTCAATTGATTTCTCATATATATATATACAACAAAAAGTAACCCCTCCCTAGATCAAAATGGCGTAACTTTTTAACGAAAAGATTTTGAGCAAAATAACTTGGCAGGAGTGTTCCTACATTTATTGACTAACTTTTCTGTGAAAATGAGACTGAAATCCATTGAGTCATGCATGAGTGAGCAAACATTAAAGGAAAAATTGTCACTTTTTAAAAGTCACAAGCGTCATTTTGGGTATTCTGTGAAACAAGATTTTAGCGAATTATGTTTCTGGTGCATGTTTATGTGTTGTTGCTTATTATCCATCGCTTGACCCCCTCACACATAAACCAACACTTTTCTCATGATTATAGTTGGGTGAGCACAATTAAAAAAAATCAACCTTCGTGAATTTGAAATTGCAAAATCCATTTAGCTTATTGAAAACAAAATAACTCCATATATTTTTACCAAAATGTTTCATCGCATGTTGAGTGAACATAAGAGCTTGTCATCGTGTCATAGTTGAGTGAGCACACTTTAAAAATCGCGCAAGAATTGCTAAAAGGTACTGTCCCAGACGTAAATAATCATATCTGATTGATACACGTCTGTAAAAACCCAATTACACACACACACACACTAAAATGTACTTTTAATGCATGACTCGATGGATCAATCTTATTTTTACATGGAAGTTAGTCAATAAGAGTAAGAATAGTCTTGCCACGTTATTTTGCTCACAACCCTTTCGTTAAGAAGTTACACCAAGTTGATTAAGGGGGAAGTTACCTTTTTTATTGTGTTTATATATATTTACATGTATTTATCAAAATACATGAGTTTATCCCCCCCCCCTCCCCTCTCTCTCTCTCTGATCAAAAATCTCTATCTCTCTCCCAACTCCTCCCAAGATCATACTTGAATCACCTCTCCCTTTCATCTCCCGTTCTGGTCTATCCCCTTTTGTTAGTATCCCCACCATACACCCACCCCCCCCCCCCCCCCACACACACACACACTCTCCCCCCTCTCTTTTCTCTCTCTTCTTTCTCTCCCCCTCTCTTCCTTTCTATCTGTCTGTCTCTCCCTTCCCCATCTGTCTTTCTCTTCTGCCGCCAATCTTTTGTTATCGCACGGGAATCCCACATTAGATGTACAACTTCCCTCTGCATTTGAACAAACTTTTCAACATGTTTGTTAACCTGTTGATATCGTTTAAATCCTCCCTTTGGCATTGTATTAAAGAAAACAGAATTGGGATTTTCTCGTTCTTACCTTGCCAAAAGAAGCTTCCTGGCGCACCGATCAAAATCTCATCCTGTTCGGGAAAAAGAAAATACACATTTTATTTGCGAATGTCAATTCTGAATGTCGGATGACGGCATTGTCATAATTTCACAGAAAACACAAAGACCATAGTGGTTGATTTGCGCAATTCTCGGGGCTCTGAATGATTCTTTTTTTTTGTTGATAAGCAGCATGCATGGTACGGGGAAAGTTTGAATCAAAAATGATTATCGCTAATATCGTTTGTCTTAATAATCTATATCGGAATAAGTCTCCTCTCATTTAGTGTGTACGCACACCCTTGCGTGTTATGTCTATCGAAGTGGAATGATGTCACCATAACGTTGCACGCAATAAACCGATACTGTGCGGAGTGATTTAGGGGTGACAAATTTCACGATCAATGCTTTAATAATGCTTTAATAAAACACAATTCTTGTGTTATTATTAATCTATTTGTTTGTACAAGTTTCCTTACTTCCCCACCTTTTGGTACCCACGGGCGGGGAATGGTTCTTAGAGGGTTGGGAGGCACTTTTAAGGGCTGACGTGCCGTCCATATTTCATAAATTCATTATTAAACATTGAATTTCCGGAGGGAGTAATAATTCTGCCAACCCATGAAGCTGGTTTGTAGCTTCATGCCCAACCCATACCCTTTACCTGTGAAGGGGAGAAACCTCAATTTGTGTATTGCCAAAGAACAACGTGACGTGTATACTCCAAGGCCATATCCGCATGTATGGCTTGAATGAACATGTTATTCGTTCGCACATCGCACTTGCACATGTACGGGTACTACATGTATGTTTTCCCGTATAGAGTTACATCATTTGTAGTTTCATGGTTACATACACACAGTTTAGTGTGTATGTAACTCTATGGTTTCACGGCGGTCGCCGGGGGGGGGGGGGGGGATGTCTCAATGAGGCCGGTACGGTACATCATTCACGTGGGAATGGATTTAAAAAGTGTACCTTTTCAGCAATACGTGCATAACCCGGGTTACGCGTTTAGGGTATCAAAAAAGCGAAAGTCAAGAAAAAGACTAATAAGAAGAAGATCCGCAGAAGGAGGGGGATAGTTCGGTAATGTGTTCAAAATTAGGTTAAATTTCTTTTACGATTCCTTTTTGGCTAAAAAGAAGTCTATGATGATGATGTAGGCCTAAATAGGTTGTAAAATACCAAGCAAGATTTAAAAGCACCGTTAATGGTATAAAAATAGGGGATAGACGGGTTTCCCTGTTTAGGGTATCAAAATCTGCCCCTACTTCAATCTGCTTTTTAATTCAGCAAGTGATTTGTATAATTGGATAATGTACAGGTCTCAATGAGATATTCCCTAGGGGCATCGATTTGGATCGATAAACTTTTCTGCCTTTTATTTGTGAAAATTCGGCTCCAGGGAGTCCGATTTATGTAAGCATGCCATTACTTTCTAAATTGAACTTTCAACAGTTTTTTTTTTTTTTTTGGAGGGGGACTGTTTCTTATTTGAACTTAATATTTTCTGTGCTACAATTTCTTTATGTGGGGGGGGGGGGGGCATGTAACTGTTAAATGTAAAAAATATATATATATCATGGAAGCATATATACTAGGGTAAACTTCCTTTTGCGACAGCCTCCCAAAATGAAAACAATATATAGGGTCAGGGTTGGTTAGGGTTAGAGTTTAGGGTTAGGGTTTAGGGTTTACGTAACCGCACACTTGGGTGTCGCATAAGTCAACTAAATTGACATGAATGGGGAAAATGGCCTTTATACCGTTGGAAAGATGTTATTGTATATCCCCTCAAATTATATTATTCACTTCCTTATGACAGACTAAACCGATCTGTAGACACCATTCGGGGGAGGGGAGGTGTAGGTGATCACGTCACTTAGGAATATCGGTTGCCACGGTGTAAAGAAGGAGCCCCTCCCCCACAACCAAACCAACCAAAATTTCTTTCGAAAATATTTCCACTATAATATGGATACGTATAGGATATTACTCCCGTCTACCCTCTCGATGGGGGTGACGGGAGGGTAGTAGGGGAAAGTCAATCCGTCGGTCCTCCCAAGACCCATTTAGGGGGCCATAATACCCCTGAAAAGAAAATGACAATAAATTCTTTTCCCCTCATTTTTGCATCCTTTACGAGGGACGTACCGCTAATTATGCACGTTATGTTTTCATGGCCTTAATTCTCTGAGTATTAAACCACAGAAACATGGAAAGATCAAATCGCTCCCTCTCGGTCTATGCATGGATATTCTACTCGAACATAATTATATCCATATCATTTAGTCTGCATCAAGATGAAAATGTATTTTCTACAGAACTCATGCAAGCTTTGGATAAATAACACATACTCACATGTTGTAAATACTTCTTGGTAAAAAATAACTTTACCCGACATTTTTTATTCACTTGATTATTGTGACAAATACACGTTACGGTGATTAATCATAAACACAGCTAGCGCCCGTGGATGTCCACGGGCTGCTTCTGCTAGTTTATATATATATATATATATATATATATATATATATATATATATATATATATTATTATGACGTCAATAATATTGCGTCATAATGCTCTTTTATGCGCTTAACCAATGAATGCTGTTATCAAACTTTACGCCAAAATGCTTAGTATCACCTGCGCACCTTAATGGTTGTCATGACCACGCTGAGATTGCGTTCGCTTATAATAACAACACCTTTGTTATTATTTGTATAATCTTGCATTGTTAGTTTATATCCCTAAAGAAGGGGGAGGCCCCCGAAAATTCGGATTTAATAAATTTTCTTTTGGCAATCAATGCGTTTCTACCGTGTTCTACTTGTTATATGTATATAGGGCGCATTGTTATACATAATTTGTATTAACGCTCGCTGCACATGCAGTTTGAGCACTGTCTTAGATTGCGTGGAGAGTCTCTATGTGAGAAGTTCACTATTTGCGTTATATGCAATGCTCGCTGCTCGCAGTTTGAGCACTCTGGTGACTCCACTCCACATGCACGCCAGTATCCACTTTGACTTTGTTGATGGGTGGTGACTGAGCTGAGTGAGTAAGCTCTGTGCCTCGCATGCATGTCATTTTGAAGTCGAGATCCAACTTATTTTGTCGTCATATTTATTTTATCCAAGCCCGATGAAAAAAAAAACAACAACCCCAATTGCAATGTAATTTAAAGATAGAACATGAATACATTTACTAACACTTACATGACTGAACACTGAATACAAATTGCTAACATTTTTTTCCTCACCACGCCACACTCTCTGACATGTCTAATCAATTACTTTTAGGGGAGAGATGTTTCAATAATAAAATATCTTTTTCAGAAGAATTTTTTCAAGGGTGGGGACACACAAAGCTATGACCTGGATATGGCAAAATTTATTGGGGGGGGGGGGGGGAAGATGTGCCTCTTGTTATCCCCTTTGAATGGCTACTGCTTACAAAAATAATCGCAACAAAACAAAACCTATATTGGGTTTACTTTTTTTTATACATGACAGGGGAACCAACCAGTAAAAATATATTATTTTACATGCATGTATGAAATAGTAGATTATGCCAAATCTGGAAGTCTTTATTGCGATAAAAAAAGAAAAAAATATAAAATATAAAATATAGTGACAGGAAAGAATCGATTAGGGAAAGAATGCAACTACTCGATCTGTAGCGCCGCTAAGGCGTGGGTCTGCCGCCTTTGACGGCCTTTCTAGTTATACATAATTTGTATTAACGCTCGCTGCACATGCAGTTTGAGCACTGTCTTAGATTGCGTGGAGAGTCTCTATGTGAGACGTTCACTATTTGCGTTATATGCTATGCTCGCTGCTCGCAGTTTGAGCACTCTACACTATGAACACGATGACAAAGAGAGCGGACAATTTATGCAGCTCCGCATTGTACCCTCCACAATAGCTCTAGTAGACAAAAGGACATCCCTTCACTGCTATTATGTGACACCTGTTCTACATATTTTTACAGGATAGCAATGAATGGATGTTCCTTTGTTAACCAGTGTAATTGTGAAGGGTACAATGAGGAGCTGCATAAATTGTCCGCTTCTTTGTTCGTCATGTTCATAGTGCTAGTGACTCCACTATGCAATTCTTCCCCACAATGTGTAACCCCACAACAAGGGTCCCAAGTCCTTGTGTTGCCATAAAGCCATTATGGTAATAGCCGGGAGGGCGCATTGTTATACATAATTTGTATTAACGCTCGCTGCACATGCAGTTTGAGCACTGTCTTAGATTGCGTGGAGAGTCTCTATGTGAGACGTTCACTATTTGCGTTATATGCTATGCTCGCTGCTCGTAGTTTGAGCACTCTGGTGAAGTTTTCCCTGACGTTTTCCCTGACGAAGGGGGAGGACCCCCGAAAATTTGGAGAATAAAATGTCTGTAATTGGCAATCAATGCATTTCAGTCATCCTTTATTTTGATATATTATATATATATATATATAAGTTAGGAAACTTGTACAAACAAATAGATTAATAATAACACTAGAATTGTTTTATTAAAGCATTTTTATATGATCGAAATTGTTTATCGATTTCTGACTTACGGGGTGACTTGCTTGCTTGCGTTAGATCATGCATTATTATGCCTTATAATGTCAGAATTTCCAGAATTAATTAGTTTTGTTTACCCAGGGTAGCGTCATCAGTACTAAATACTGTTTTCCCTGAGGGCCCTGCATATTACTACCCCGGCTTTATCACGGCAACCGTCAACCGTAGCGCTCAGACATTCAAGGAATAAATCCTACCAGGTAAGCACTTATTACACTCGAGTATGGGAAATGTAGATTAATGTTTTGCCAAAGGACTATAATTCCTTGGCAGAAATGGAACACCGTACCTTGTGCAGTCCGGTGACTTATCCACTAGACCACAAAACCTCTACTTTATTATAAACATTCTGATGACCTATCGTTTTTCACTTCCAATAACTATATGCTATCACATAAATATTCATAATGAAAGCAAAACAAATCAATGACACTTACCTCAGTAATATCTGCTGCTATTCCTGCCTCGCAATGGGTAATACCGAATACACTTCGTTCGCTTTCTGAAAATTAATGCCAAGAAAGCAACAATCAACTGAAACAGTAAACTTCTAGTTTTATTCAACAAGTTTAAGGGAAATGCTGAATTCAATGATTCCTTTTTGATGGTTTATGCCCATCTTGGCAATTGCTTTTCTACTTGGGCAAATTTACAAAATTCTAAAGACGGCCTAAATTTACAACTGGCTATTTCATCAAGGTTTGGATGATATAGACAAATTACATTACACATTCTTTAGTATCATTTGCAGGTGCGTCGCTAAAGTTGACAAGGGAAGAATCGGTGGAATTAGGAGAAGAAAAAAAGAAGAAGAAGAAGCTCAGTTGTCTCCCCGAAGTAGAGGCAAAATGAAAGTTTCGTAACACTAAATATGATAAAGATATATGCACAACAAATGATCGTTATTCAATGTCGCCTTGGAGTATAGGGATCAATTGAAACGCTGTCAGCAAATTTTGTTTCATGACATTTCCCTTAAAAACGAGAGTCTTACTACTCCTGTTGGTCCTGTCTTTTAGAGAATCGTGCGATTTATTCTATTGATATCAATCACAACTTAACTTTGGTTTGATATCAATCGCTAAAATAACGAATGTTCGATTGTAACTTCACGATAGATTGGAAGACCTCAGGTCAATTCGGATCGATCATTAATGATGTTAGTCCAGTTAACAGCTCAGTAGCATAGGCAAATTGAAATAGATAACATTTCAACATTTCAACATTTCAAGCAATGAATCAGCATGGCTGATTGAGGAGTTTTTGAGCGATGGGAGGATGGGGGCACAAATACCAGTCCAAATCTCTGACAAACAAAACAGAATAAAGGGTTCAGAAATAATTATAAGGGCAGTGGAGGAACTATAATTTTCTGGCGGGGGCATAAGCCCGACAAATCTCTGACAAGCAACAACAAAAAGTTATAATGTATGCTTTGGGTTCAATCTTATGCCAAGGGGGGGGGGGGGCACAGGAGGAACACAAATTTGTTCACATATTTTGGTCGATCGAAGGGCAAGTGCCCCATCTGCGCCTCCTTGCTTCGCCATTGAGAGTAGTCCTCAAGATTTACAAGTTCTAAAATGCATTCTTACGTTCACTCGTTCGGCATGGTTCATAAACCTGAATGTTGGAGAAGTCACTGTTAGCCAGGAAGCAGCCCCCTATCGGCTCCCTTGCAGTGTTGACTGCATCCACTGGTCTGATAAACCAAGTGTACAACGGGCGACAGGCCTGCCATGTGAATAGAATAATGAGTAATGATAACTATGTCATTCCGTCATTTCTTAAATATAGCATATATAAAAGAATGTCCCTTTATGCTTTACGCTAAACCATTACATCATTATATAAAAAAATGAGGTATACACAACATAAAAATAGACATAATAATATAGTGACGAGTAATGTTATTACAATAACAATATATACTTTGATACTTAAATTAGGAGGCACGATGGCTCAGTGGTAGAGCAGTGCTCTCGTAACTGGGAGGACCCGGGTTCGAAACCAAGTGGATGCACTCGTGCCCTTTGTTTAGGCATTAATTTTCATTACCAAATCCCCTTATTGCTTACTTACAAGCATACACATGATTTCTTAGCAGTCAGGTAAAATAAACAATTTAACGTGAACGTTTGAATAGTTGTAATGCCTCATACAATCATTTTTTTTTTGTAAAAAGAGTTCTCAATATAACAAGCAACGAAGTATGGATAAACGCTTCCAATCGAGTCCATTTCAAATGCCGAGGCTTCGTTTCGAACCCGGAACTTCCCGGTTTGAATGCCATATATAACCCCGACCACTATTATACGATAAATGGCTTATTGAGTGTAAAGTTACATTTTGACGCATATAGAGTTACATCATTTTTTGTAGCTTCACATACACAGTTTTGTGTCTACGTAACTCTATGATTTCACGACGGTCGACGGGGGGGGGGGGGGGGGGGGGGGGGGGCATGTCTCACTGAAGCGCATAACCCGGGTACGCGTTTATGGTATCCAAAAAAGCATCAAGAAAAAGGATATAAAATTCAGAGATAAGAAGATCCGCGGAAGGGGGGGGGGGGGGGGGGAGGTAGGATTTGGAGTTTAGGGTTAGGGTTAGTATTTAGGGTTTACCTAACCGCACATTTGGGTGGTTGTCGCATAAGTCATTCCTATTATCAACAGCTGAATTGACATGAATGGGGAAAATGGCCTTCATACCGTTGGAAAGATTTTATTGTATATCGCCTCAATTAATTCCCTTATATGACAGACTAAACTAATATTTAGACACCATTCGGGGGATGGGAGGTGTAGGAGATCACGTCACTTAGGAATATTGGTTGCAACGGTGTAAAGAAGGAGCCCCCCCCCAAAAAAAAAATAAAAAAATAAATAAATAAAAAATAAAAGATAAAAATTAAAAAAAATAACGAAATGGGGGAGAGAGAGGGGGGGGGGGGTAGTAGTAGGGAAAAGTCAATCCGTCGGTCTTCCCAAGACCCATATAAGGGACCATAATTCCCCTGAAAATAAAATGACAATAAATTCTTTTTTTTTTCATTTTTGCATCCTTTACAGGCGGGGGACGTACCGCTAATTATGCAGGTTATGTTTTCATGGCCTTAATTTCTCTGAGTATTAAACCACAGAAACATGGCAAGATCAAATCGCTCCCTCTAGCTCTGTGCATGGATATTCTACTCGAACATAATTGTATCCATATCATTTAGTCTTCATCAAGATGAAAATGTATTTTCTTCAGAACTCATGCAAGATTTGGATAAATAACACATACTCACATGTTGTACACTCTTAGAACAGGTGGTAAAATAACATGTGGTTAAACAGTTGTGGTAAGAATATGTGTCAAAATGTACACATATCTGTGTAGAAGCATGAAACAAGGATACACAGCATGCGAGTTAAACGTTCACACCTGCACCGTGGTAAAAAAGAAACCCGATTCTGGTCAAACTTCGTTCACATGTCAAAATGTTACCCCATTTGTGGGAATCATCAACACACTTGGACACGATGACAAAAGAGAGTGGGCAAAATATACAGCTCCTCATTGTACCCTCCGCAATTGTTCTGGTGGAAGAACATCCCTTCATTGCTATTATGTAAAATAAGTAGAACCGTGAATATGCATGTGACACCTGTTCTACATTTTTTTACATAATAGCAGAAGCAATGAAAGGATGTTCTTTGGGGTTATTTGTCTACCAGAACCAGTGTGAAAGGTACAATGAGGAGCTGTACATTTTGTCCGCTTCTTTGTTTGCCATGTTCATAGTTCTATAGTGTGTGTATATAGGCGAGAAACGCGGCCGGGTACGACTCATCACATGCAGTGAAGTGGTGAAGCTACACTACAGTTCATCGTCTTCATGGAGTCGTTGCTGAGATCGTGGGGCATGCCAGCCGATGTCATCTCTTCATTTAATTGTAAAACATTCACATTTTCATTATATTATTTTTATTATTGCATCAGAAGCTATGTTATAGACCCAGAGCACATTTCAGAGTTGATTGCACATTGGAAGTGGATGATTGATGTTGCGTTCCGCCGCGAAGGCCGGCGGAGGAGCCCCGGGCGGAAATTCCCGATTTACACGTGTGCACCAATACTTTCATAGCCAGCCAAAAATGCCATGCAGTTAGCTCAATTTTTGTCCAGATTTATTCCTAAGTATCTATAGTGTGACGCCACCATTATAATATAATTATGTCTAAGTTATATGTAAATCATTTGTTATGTGAAAATCAACCTCTCAGATCATGTTATATAGTTGGAAAGTCTGTTGTAACATTGCTTTTGTAGTTTTTGTTTTCCATTATTGAGATGCAAGTTTTAAGAAGAAATGCGTTTGTCAAAAATATATCAAAATGTTTGAAGTTAGTGTTTTTTTCCAACAAATTCACAAAACAAGAAACATACATCCAGGTTTTCGCCGTTTTCTTTTGGAAAATTGACCAAATTGTAAAAAAAGAAGCTTGTATATTGTTACTTTTATTGTGATTGATCCACATTCCAGCATTTACAGTATAATTATATGTAAATTATATGTAAATAATTCAACCTTTCTGATCATATTTAAACTTTTTTTGGAACTTTTTCCATGCTTATTAACAAAACATAATTTTCATTGTGCATTTGTCTTGTAGTCTCAACTCATCCTCGTGTAGACATTTAGTGTAAAAAGTGACACATTGGGGTGTGGTAAAAAGTATGGGGTAAATTCTCTACCACTTAAGGGGTAAAATAATAACACAGCTGCGGGGTGAATTGTTACACAGGCTGGTAGTGGTTAAAAGTTGCACAGCATGGGGTAAAAAAGGGAACATGGTCGTTTTGGGGTAAGATGTTACCCCACCCTTTGGTGTTAACATTTTACACATTAGATGTGTAAAACATAACACATGTATCAAGCAACATCTAACCACTCATGGTGTGTAATGGTTTACACCACAGACGACCATGTTCCCTTTTAACACATTTTGGTGTTATTTTTTAACACGAATGGGGTAACTTTTTTAAGAGTGTAAATACTTCTTCGTAAAAGAAATAACACTTTTTTTAATTCACTTGATTATTGTTACACATATACGGTAGAGTGATTAAACACAGCTAGCGCCCGTGGATGTCCACGGGCTGCTTCTGCTAGTCTACTTATAATACACGTGCCATAGTCTATCTACTTCGAATGGTTCAAACACTTGGCTGGGGAAGCGAAGATCGTGGGGCAGAGTCTCTGCAGATATATCCTTTGACAATGCATGGGAAACAAAATGATGACAGATTTCTTATTGCATGTTAAAATGCACAATTGACATTCTTCATGAATAACTTTTTTGAATCCAAGTAGGCATGTTTGTTGTTGGAGATACATGTAGTGTCTCCATGTTGTCTCTGTTAATTGCATATGACATTGTAAACTTCACATTAAATACTAACCAGTATATTTCCATTTTCGCCACTGCTTTTAACGCTTGCCCCAAACCACTGTCCCGATTTGCTCGCTACTTGGTTGCCTTGTTCGTTGTAGTCGGTACCTGGAAAATAAGGGATTTAATGAGTATACGGAGCTTTCAGTGATAAAGTATGACACGAATGTGTAGTCATAAATACGTATCTATTACCACCGTCAATTACTAAGTGTATATTTTGTTAAAATCAGGCAAACTATTGAAAACGTCTACAAAACACCGCGTGTATGCCTACTACTGACATGACTGATATGAGACGGAGACTACTACTACTACTACTACAACTACGACTACAACTACAACTACGACTACTACTACTACTACTACTACTACTACTACCTCTATTACTACTACTGCCCAGAAGTCCCCCATTTTTACACTCAAATTTCCGTTCCAAAGGATACCATTTTTTTCTGGTTGAAAAATTGAAGAGAGAAAACCTTTCCAAAACACTGCTTTTTTCATTCCGTCGTTCCGGCCATTCTGGCCCGCCCGCCCCTAGGTCCCCGGTCCGTTTCAAAGACACTATTGACTTACCATGATACACAGCGTATTTAGCGAATGGGAGTTTCGTAGCATCATATTTGTATATTGTAATCCAGTTCCAAAGAACCCCGTTTACAAACATATTAGTAGTTCCGAAGACCATCCTTTTCATGATACGCTCGTTCCGAAGCCTCCTTTTTTGTCTTGCCGGCAGGACATACCCACCACTTTTGGGTCGAATGCTCCCCCGCCTCCTCCTCCTCCTCCTACTACTCTTCTTCCTCCTCCTCCTCCTATTACACTACTACTACTACTACTACTACTACTACTACTACTATACTACTACCACTACTATACCACCACCACCACTACTACTACTACTACTACTACTATACTACTACCACTACTATACCACCACCACTACTACTACTACCACTACTACTACTACTACTACTACTACCACTACTACTACTATACCACTACTACTACTACTACTACTACTACACTTTACCTAGTGAGTCAAATGCCGACAGTTCTTCACATGCCGTTGGATTGGTGTATGGCGTGAGGGGACATCGGAATAGAGCGCCACCTCTTGTTACGTCAATTTCTGCTGTTTGATACCGCGGGGCACCAACGATAACCCTGAACAAAACATCAGAAAATATTAGGGAAATTGAAACGAACAAATTTTTTGTTTAATGAGGAAAGGAAAAGGAAGCTACCAGCATGATAAGGAGAGGGAAATAGAGTATTGATTAAAATAATCGTAATGACAATGACATTGTAATTAGTCGGGCCTACTCATTGAATGATCAACTATATATATTGTCTATGAGCGCAATAATAACAGGGAGTCCCTGGTTGCAAACCTTTATGCCCGGCCGGCTCACATGACGTGACGTCATTTACTGACGTTAGGACCTCGTCAGTCAGTGACTGGTACTACGGACTTTCGACATGGAAGAGTGCTGACATCGTCTATAAGAGCGATTGCAAAATTAAACATGCACACAATACTTTCAAGACTGGCGCATAGGTTAATTGCCTCCACAGACTCGATTATAGCAGGTAGGGACGCAAAAAAAAAAAAAAAAAAAGTGACGTCCTTGTGAGCCGGACCTTATTTTAATAAGGAATATTAAGTAAATGAAAACAAACTAAAGAAACATGTTGAATAATGAAGAAACAAAGAGCGCAATACAAGCAGAATGACGTATGGAGACAGTATGTCCAATCTCTAACATACGTTATTAAAAGTAACATAAATTATGTCTTCTATATTAAGCCTTTTGATGTCCTGTATATAATCTTATTTGCAATAAAATCAAAATCATAACATATACCATTTACACATTGGCAATTAATTAGCAGGGCTAAATAAATTAAACTTTGTCATTGCATATGAAATTTTGCTCTGTTCCCCTTTGATCAAAATGATTGTCTAAGCTGGTCCGTGAAAATAAAACAAAACTAATCAACTTCAAATCGATAATCTACCTGATGATTCTCTTACAAGAGTCATGATATAGGCTTAATCCCCCAGGAAAACAACATGATCCATACAACTTGTTTAATATCCCATTAACCCTTTCACTTATGGGATGTAAGCATCGATCTATCCATGGACATGGTATAAAATAATAAAAATGTACATGGACTTGATTGCCCTTCAAGAAATCTAGAAGAAACAAACTATTTTCATCTACATGTGGCATGCATTGGAACACATGACAGGGAAAACGGTCCAACTCTATCAAAACAACTCCTTTTAGTCCTTAAGACCCCCCCCCCCCCCGCGATATTTCGAGATAAATTTTAACAGAAAGAATGCTTTCGTTTTCAAGGAATCATTAATACATGAGTATGCTATAATAAATACATGAAAATGAATGTTCTGTATCTTTAAATGGTAAAAATATCAATTTTTCCTTGATAACTCAAAAATTCTTGTGAGGGATTCATGGGGCCTTCTTTCATTATTCTCTCATTAAAAATGTATGCATCATGATCAATACGTCACAATTTGGAAATGGGCAACCATAGACATTTCCTTACTTTATTCATGACGCAGAACATTCCAATAAATCCGACATTAAAATGACCAATCAGTCGCGTGGTTACATTCTGTCAAGCGGAGTAGAAAATAAACATGCTTTTGATAATATCGCAGATGGCAAAACAATACCAACGGCCTTCGCTCTAAAAAAACCCCAAAACAATTACACTCCTGCACCGCCACAATGTTTGTCGACTGAACAACAAAATGATACTTCCATAGACTTGAGACGTTACGACACTAGAAGGATTTCATTCATTATATTTGTATTCTGTGTATATGGAAATGTTGAAGGCGTATAAGGATTATAGAAAACAAGATGAATGCGACTGCGTCTCCTATATGCCTCCGTCTAAATTCAGTTGATGGCTCAAACTCTTCGAAATATTTGATAACGAGGCTAAAAAACAGTAATTTCATGTAATTTTATGTAAATTGACCTCTGTGACCTCTGACCTTTGACCTACTTACCCCAAAATCTAATCAGTTCATCTTTCTATGGGTATGCATACTGGTACCAAGTTTGAAGTTCTCACCTCAGATAGTTCTTGAGATATCGCGGTAACGGTGCTAAAAACCAGTAATTCCATGTAATTTCATGTAAATTGACCTCTGTGACCTCTGACCTTTTACCTCCTTACCCCAAAATCTAATCAGTTCATCTTCGTATAGGGAAACATACTAGTACCAAGTTTGAAGTTCTTACCTCAAACAGTTCTTGAGATATCGTGGTAACGGTGCTAAAAACCACTAATTCCATGTAATTTCATGTAAATTGACCTCTGTGACCTCTGAAATTTGACCTACCTACCCCAAAATCTAATCAGTTCCTCTTTCTTTGGAGATACATACTGGTACCAAGTTTGAAGTTCTTACCTCAAATAGTTCTTCAGAAATCGTGGTAACGGTGCTAAAAACCAAGAATTTCATGTAATTTCATGTAAATTGACCTCTGTGACCTCTGACCTTTGACCTCCTTACCCCAAAATCTAATCAGTTCATCTTCGTATAGGGAAACATACTAGTACCAAGTTTGAATTCTTACCTCAAACAGTTCTTGAGATATCGTGGTAACGGTGCTAAAAACCAAGAATTTTTATGTAATTTCATGTAAATTGACCTCTGTGACCTCTGACCTTTTATCTCCTTACCCCAAAATCTAATCAGTTCATCTTCGTATAGGGAAACATACTAGTACCAAGTTTGAATTCTTACCTCAAACAGTTCTTGAGATATCGTGGTAACGGTGCTAAAAACCAAGAATTTTTATGTAATTTCATGTAAATTGACCTCTGTGACCTCTGACCTTTTACCTCCTTACCCCAAAATCTAATCAGTTCATCTTCGTATAGGGAAACATACTAGTACCAAGTTTGAAGTTCTTACCTCAAACAGTTCTTGAGATATCGTGGTAACGGTGCTAAAAACCAAGAATTTTAATGTAATTTCATGTAAATTGACCTCTGTGACCTCTGACCTTTTACCTCCTTACCCCAAAATCTAATCAGTTCATCTTCGTATAGGGAAACAGACTAGTACCAAGTTTGAAGTTCTTACCTCAAACAGTTCTTGAGATATCTTGGTAACGGTGCTAAAAACCAAGAATTTTTATGTAATTTCATGTAAATTGACCTCTGTGACCTCTGACCTTTGACCTCCTTACCCCAAAATCTAATCAGTTCATCTTCGTATAGGGAAACATACTAGTACCAAGTTTGAAGTTCTTACCTCAAAGAGTTCTTGAGATATCGTGGTAACGGTGCTAAAAACCAAGAATTTTTATGTAATTTCATGTAAATTGACCTCTGTGACCTCTGAAATTTGACCTACCTACCCCAAAATCTAATCAGTTCCTCTTTCTTTGGGGATACATACTGGTACCAAGTTTGAAGTTCTTACCTCAAATAGTTCTTCAGAAATCGTGGTAACGGTGCTAAAAACCAAGAATTTCAGGTAATTTCATGTAAATTGACCTCTGTGACCTCTGACATTTGACCTACTTACCCCAAAATCTAATCAGTTCATTTTTCTATGGGGATACATACTGGTACCAAGTTTGAAGTTTTCATCTGAAATGATTCTTCAGATATCGCGGTAACGGGAAGTGGGACGGACGGACGGACACACGGACGCACGGACTGACGCACGGACGGACGGACAACCCGAAAACATAATGCCTCCGGCACCCACCTTCGGTGGGCGGAGGCATAAAAAGTGAGTCAAACTAAGTGGCATCTGCGTCGAAATAAGTATTGTCAACAAAGTTTCATGAACGAAGCAAGGTTAGTGATGTGCTTCATAAACACGTCAATGGTACAAAACATCAAATTTTATCACCCATGTCCTCAATTAATCTATTAAATATTAGACCAATGTTTATTTTGGCCTCATAGAAATCCTACCATCACATTATCATCATAATTATAAGGACATTTAGGATTACTGTATGACCGACAAACAGGCACTCTGCAATGTCTGGATTTTCATTCAGAAAAAAAGATGTGTTATAATGGGTTGATCTAGATACAAGGAGGTCATATGGTTCCTGTTTATTACTCCAGTCACAGTGTCTCGATTTTATGAACTTTTCCTGATAAAATGTGAAATAAAATAGTTTATGTGCGCCCACTATCAGACCATTGTTTACCGGAGAGGCCTATCTAGTATTGTCTCATTTTGAGGAATGGTATCATTTTTTTCCTATACAGATAGCCATGACAGCAGGGGCCTGTAACATAAAGAGATACAATCAATCTTACGATCAATTGTAACTCTTCAGTACATGGTTTGCCATAGACTAATCTTATGTCTTTATGTTACAAGCCCTTGTAACATATCTCTTTATGTTACAGGTATGATAACTAAGGCATAACCAACAGACCTCTTTTTGCATGGAAGTCTAGTACATGTATATGAATATAACAAGTAATTGCATTTTAAAGGGGTCATGAAAGCACGCAGAAAATAACTAACATCAGGTGATCGTTTAATTTACAAAATGTGAATTTCTGGCTACCTTTTCTACATTCCTTGAACAAACCATTCAATTTGGTTATAAGCAGGATAAGGACATTCTTTCTTTCAAAATTACAATACTGACTATTACATTTACAATACGTATCGGAATTACTTTTTTCAAGTAGTACATAATCGCAGTGATAATATTGCAGGTAATGATGATGATAGTTTTGAAAAGATAAGAAGAATAGGTTACAGTGATTAACGTAAGAGTATGGCATATAGATAAGGTTTGGAATCGGTACTCAAGATACATGTATCACCTTCCTTCTGTTTCTTTCTGTTTTTGAGTGGACGGAGGTTCTTAATTACCTTTCACAATGAGATATAGCCTTCTCTTATAACCATCTTGATTACACATATAGACCAAGCGCTGGTTTATGGCTCTTCAAAATGTTTTGTTACTTTGCTTTCTTCTAATTCTCTAGTTTCCTTCCCTGTTCCTTTGAGTGTTTTATCGATGGTAATAAAACGGTAATGTTTCACACAGGCATATTCTTGACGTTAAAATACTTATATGATCAACTTTTTGAACGCCCACTTTCGCGATTAAAGCGTATATCTTTAGTTCTGATAATGGAATTGTATTTCAGGAGAAACTGACTTAAAGTGATTTTTGAATTGTTTCTGTTATATAAGATAATTATTATACAACTAATGAAGACTTGCTTAAATTATATTCATTGAAAAACACAACTGTCATTTGCACATGTTTGGGAAATGAAAAAAACAAAACAAAACGAAGACCATCGGCTCATTATTTTTTTTTCTGAAAACAACACATATTTATTCCATGTCCGAATCTAACATATTTTACAACGAATTCAGGTTTCTTCATCTCTCTCTGCTGTACTTGTTATGTTTTCTTGTAAGTTAAAATACCAAGTATCTGCCTAGCTATCTGCCTAGCTATTAGGTGTCTTGATAAACCATCCTTTAGAGTAGACATTCTTTCAAGTTTGTTTTTAGTCAATATTTTGCTCGAAATGAAAAGAAAACGTTGAAAATGGTTCAATTATTATATTCAATCATAAATCCGTATCATACAACTCTAAATAATTTTGTGAGTACGTCTTGATAGAAGTCTTATGCGGAAGCTCAAGAACACCATTTCAGGTGACCAAAATGTCACGCGAGACTCGAAATTTTGTTTCTCAACAACCTTCTGTGAACATCCTC
This sequence comes from Heliocidaris erythrogramma, assembly GCA_025617745.1. NCBI lineage: Eukaryota > Metazoa > Echinodermata > Echinoidea > Camarodonta > Echinometridae > Heliocidaris > Heliocidaris erythrogramma. The sequence goes on along the minus strand of CM046870.1, from coordinate 17,020,007 downwards.
ATTGCCCTTTCAAAACCAGGAAACCCAAAGCTCTTGACCCTCATCTATAACGGTCATATTTCTATTATCTGCCTCCAAGGTATCACAATGAAATCGAATCCCTTTTGTTGTTTTTTACTGGCTTTCATTTACATCTCAACAACCGCCTGCATTTGTGAAAATTTTGATACCGAATATGGCAACAATGAACAGATGAAGGACGAAAATTCAGATATAAGTCTTGTGTCCAACACGTCATTGCTCAACGGTTCAAAATTACTGAGGTCTTTATCGTTTTGACAGTCCAATTTTGGGGGTTAAAAGTATCGGTTTCAGAATTAGGCCATATCATGATTTTGTGTATAATTATGCAATGTCACATTGCAGGTCAAAAGTGTAAAACAGATTACAATTTCTTAGAAATGTGAAAAGATAAGGTTAAATCAAGGCATGCAAATGATGTAAATGTGTACTCCCGTCCATCTGACATGTCTGTCTCTGAAATCTCACCCTTTCTGTGTTTCTCTCTCAGATATCTCTCTAGCAGCAGCATCTATCTCACCCTTTCTGTGTTTCTCTCTTAGATATCTTTCTAGCAGCAGCATCTATCTTACCCTTTCTGTGTTTCTCTCTCTCTGATATCTCTCTAGCAGCAGCCTCTATCTCACTCTTTCTGTGTTTCTCTCTCAGATATCTCTCTAGCAGCAGCATCTATCGTACCCTTTCTGTGTTTCTCTCTCTCTGATATCTCTCTAGCAGCAGCCTCTATCTCACTCTTTCTGTGTTTCTCTCTTAGATATCTCTCTAGCAGCAGCATCTATCTTACCCTTTCTGTGTTTCTCTCTCAGATATCTCTCTAGCAGCAGCATCTATCTCACCCTTTCTGTGTTTCTCTCTCAGATATCTCTCTAGCAGCACCCTCTATCTCACTCTTTCTGTGTTTCTCTCTCAGATATCTCTCTAGCAGCAGCCTCTATCTCACTCTTTCTGTGTTTCTCTCTCAGCTATCTCTCTAGCAGCAGCCTCTATCTCACTCTTTCTGTGTTTCTCTCTCAGATATCTCTCTAGCAGCACCCTCTATCTCACTCTTTCTGTGTTTCTCTCTCAGATATCTCTCTAGCAGCAGCCTCTATCTCACCCTTTCTGTGTTTCTCTCTCAGATATCTCTCTAGCAGCACCCTCTATCTCACTCTTTCTGTGTTTCTCTCTCAGATATCTCTCTAGCAGCAGCATCTATCTCACTCTTTCTGTGTTTCTCTCTCAGATATCTCTCTAGCAGCAGCCTCTATCTCACCCTTTCTGTGTTTCTCTCTCAGATATCTCTCTAGCAGCAGCCTCTATCTCACTCTTTCTGTGTTTCTCTCTCAGATATCTCTCTAGCAGCACCCTCTATCTCACTCTTTCTGTGTTTCTCTCTCAGATATCTCTCTAGCAGCAGCCTCTATCTCACCCTTTCTGTGTTTCTCTCTCAGATATCTCTCTAGCAGCACCCTCTATCTCACTCTTTCTGTGTTTCTCTCTCAGATATCTCTCTAGCAGCAGCATCTATCTCACTCTTTCTGTGTTTCTCTCTCAGATATCTCTCTAGCAGCAGCATCTATCTTACCCTTTCTGTGTTTCTCTCTCAGATATCTCTCTAGCAGCAGCATCTATCTTACCCTTTCTGTGTTTCTCTCTCAGATATCTCTCTAGCAGCAGCCTCTATCTCACTCTTTCTGTGTTTCTCTCTCAGATATCTCTCTAGCAGCAGCCTCTATCTCACTCTTTCTGTGTTTCTCTCTCAGATATCTCTCTAGCAGCAGCATCTATCTTACCCTTTCTGTGTTTCTCTCTCAGATATCTCTCTAGCAGCAGCCTCTATCTCACTCTTTCTGTGTTTCTCTCTCAGATATCTCTGTAGCAGCAGCCTCTATCTCACTCTTTCTGTGTTTCTCTCTCAGATATCTCTCTAGCAGCAGCATCTATCTTACCCTTTCTGTGTTTCTCTCTCAGATATCTCTCTAGCAGCAGCATCTATCTTACCCTTTCTGTGTTTCTCTCTCAGATATCTCTCTAGCAGCAGCCTCTATCTCACTCTTTCTGTGTTTCTCTCTCAGATATCTCTCTAGCAGCAGCATCTATCTCACCATTTCTCTGTTTCTCTCTCCCCATCTCTTTCTGCATCAAATTTCTTGCCACAATGGTACTCCCTGTAATGTCACACATATACCTTGAGGTGGTGACTGAGCACACTTCGATGAAAAGCCACTATAGGTCAATCAAACAGGAGTCAAACACTGTCAATAGGTAAGACAGATTAGTACCGCTGCCGACGTCGCCGTCAATCACCAGGACGCCTGGGACTGAGATATTTTGACAGTATCGTGGAAGAAACATGTCACGTATTTATTTCATCATGTTACAGTCATATTAAGCATTTGTGTTCTTCTCCGCTTTCCTCTTCCCCTCTTTCTCCTACCTTCACTCTCTTTTCCTCCAGGCTCACTCTTTTCTCTCTCTATCCCGTTATTTATCTACTTGTCTATTTATATATCTATCTATATATATCTAGCTAGCTATCTATCTAGCTATCTTTATCTATTATATATATATATATATATATATATAAAATATATTTTACTAAATGGTACATTAGGTCGACACCTAACAATGCGGTTTATTCCGTCATAATAGCGACCCCTACATTAGGTAGACAGTTGGTACATTAGGTCGACAGTTGAACAAAGAAAAAGAACAAAAACTGTCCTCCTAATGTACCCATTAGGGGTATATATATATATATATATCTACAACCATGGAAAAGATTATTAGACCAAGAATGGTTACTGATAGTATTATTTTGTGGTAAGAAGGAAATAAAATATCCTAAAAACAAGGTATAATTGCTGGAATTTGGTATTCATTCAATGAAATACAAAGACAAATCATTTTTATAATTTTGTTTGCATATTATAGTACCCTTATTACAGAAGCTTGGTCTAATAATGTTTTCGGGGCTGTATATATCTATCCATCTATACCTCTCTATCTATCTATATATCCTATCTATTTATCTATCTAGCTATCTACGATCCATCTATCCATCTACCTCCCTATCTATCTATCTACCTATATCTATCTATCTATAAAACTGTCTATCTAGCTAGCTAGCTATTATAATATTATATCTAAATTTATATAATATATCTGCATGTATCTCTTATAGTCTGCGAGTCTTTGTGAGTTTTATCCGTCCTTCTCTGTATATCTCTCTTTTTCTATCTCCCCTTCTTTTGCTATCTCTATTCCCCCTTCTTCTTCACAATGCCAACAATTTATTCATCTACTTTTTTTTTTTTTGGGGGGGGGGGGGCATTTTCACTTTCTCAAGCTCAGTCACTATATTTCGCTTTCATAGTGTTTGCTAATTCTTTGTTTGTTCTGTATGCCGTCTCCAAACTTTATAAAGATACGTGCATTGCGATTGAAATAAATTACACATGAACATTGCAACATCTGGCAGCAATATCCATGTTTTCATAATAATATATCATACATTAAGATGTTGATTATTGACATAACGTATGACGCAGACCATATTATAAGCATGCTATCCAGCTATGAAAACACAACTTGAATCCGCATATAGGTTTGAAAATAATTGTTCATCATGGTGACTGTAAGATTGAAATGAATGAAACGGAGTGAATCTGTAATTAAGAAAGGTGATTTGATTTTTGTGTCTTGCAGGATATTTCCTCCTCTATGTTTCTGAAATGGTCATAATAGAAAATAGTTATACACCATATCCTCCTTTGTGTCCAATGAAGTATAACATTGGCACTCATATTCAAGTTTTTTTTAATGTATTATTGATGTAATATACAACCATAGCCAAGTTTTCTGTTTTGTTATAGTCTAAATTATGTCACGCTCTATACATGTACTGTATGTATATACCTTTTATTATTAGGTTAGGTGCTACATTTTCATGAGTGTCAATATCAATTCCTCTATGTAACAAAATATTTCACTGACAGCCTGAATATTAGATACACCGGTAATCAATATTGTAAATGCTTACAAAACAAGGAAACTGGATTCAATCTGTAATGTAATGAAAGTGCAACGAAAATGGTAATCATTTCAAGGATGAGAGTGTAAGATAATTATATATCATAGTTTGGAATACATTGGAATTTTCATGAAAGTGGAGCATGTATGGTATACATGTACTATGTCTACCTGGATGGATACCGTGACTACACCAAGGTTTGGTATCTTGCCAAGTAGGACAAACCTTACATTCGGTGCAATATTAACGAACATACCAAGACTCGCATGTAGGGGGTTCAGGGGGCTCGAGTACCCCTACCTTTTTATAATCATGCTGACGCCCATGCATAGACCCCATATTGCTGCTCTATTCGCTCCTATACGTTTTCTGCTACGCAAGTATCCAAAATAATTGCTGTTAAAATACAGGAACACCCTCCCCCCCCCCCCCCCGTTTGACGGAGGATGAAATGTACCTTAGTAGCATAGGGTGTCGGAGACAGATTGCAAATTGTCTAGACCCTTTCTTAGCCTTCAAACATGGGGGGGGGGGGGGGTGATGTATATTTTGCTTCCCCTCCAGTGTTTTAGATTTATATTTATAAAGCAAGTTTGGTATATATGTATTCATTTATATACATAAAATATAAAACCTGCCGAATACAAAAGTTAATTATTATAATGATCATCCCGTTTCCTCCTATATATATATATATATATATGCTGAAATACTGGATACTGTATACTAATTCATTTATGCTTCGACTTCAAAGTGAGGATGAATGTCTGCGCTAGGGTGTGGTTTAAAAGCTTAACAGACGTGCACCGCAAAAACAGGAAACAAGTAAACAGTAAAAACACAAAAGCTGCTATAATATCCACTTCCCTGCATGATTACCATGCCTGCCTTAGCTTTTCTCAGTTAACTACACATGTTTCATAGACTAAATCATCTGTAGAGTTACCACAAACTAACAATGGCATTATGCGCTGTCCTTTTGCTTGTATCAACGCAAGTTTAAAACCATCGGTAATTAACTTCAAATGTATAATAGGTGGGATATATTATGTTGCACCCATATACATTTCAAGACGAAAATATGTATGTATTAGGGTTTCCCCAACCTGAGCAAGACATGGGCAGCTTCAGAATCCCTATCGATAGTTGCCTGAATGTTTCCAGTATGAAAAAAAGGTGTATATAATGTACAGTAGAGTGGCGTAGCCTGGGTCCATTTATCAAGAGGAAACTTTCGGTCAGGGAGGGGATGGGACACAGGTCTAGGTGCATGTATGAAACGTGAAGGAGAAAAGGGATGTCTTATCACCGTTCTACCATCAAGTTTTTTTTTCCTCCTCACCACCCCCTCTCTCTCTCTTCACTCGCAAGTTGTATTATTCATAATGTAGACCCACAAAGATTGGGGTGGCGGGAATGGAGGCAAAATTCAAAATTCAATCTGATCGGTACAAGTGGTGACGGACGATAGCATAACGAAGAAGAATGTGGAATTCGTTGTCGCCAAGGCCAAAGGGGGAAACGTCAAAGTTACATATTTATCTTCTGGGGTGAGGAGGGGTGCATGGGGCAAAACATTCACTAACATTCCTTACCTACGTACAAGTGCACGCCCTATCCTTTACCGATATTGAATAGGAACGATACCCATATCCATAACACTATGGACTGATTTGGTTTTATAGCACCCACTTCCCCGAAAAAAACACGGCTCTACGTCAACAGAAGACAGGAATAAAAATACAACAACTAATCATTGTGCAACCCAATATCCATATATGCTTATCCGTTTGCAAGGATATTTGTAGAATTTATATCGATTTTATCTTCTGCTCCCCATGGCACCCATGAGGTGGGGGAAATGACCCCGGAAGTGTTTAGCATTGAGGAACTTCCGGTTAGGAAAGGAAACCCAATAACGATGACAAGTAGCATTGCTTGACAATCGCAGCTCAGTAATCTGATAATGACATTCACGAAATGTTTTTGCAACCACTTTTAAAGGTAGTGCCCGGTTTGTCAAAAGAAGTAAAAATGTAAAAAAAACAAAAAAACAAAATGAATATAGCATGACAATGCGAACATAAATAATGTTGAAATATACATAAGATATATATGTACCCGCTTCACTTAACGCCATCCAGCGCAATCGTATTATAATAGACACAAGATATATATATACAATGTATATACATAATTGTAAGGAAATAACATATACAACAAGCTTTGACAACTCTCGTGGAAATAAATACAATGTGAAAGGATAATGGTTGCGTAACTTAAATCAAAGTTCCCCAGAGCTGTCCTCCCTTTTTGAAATTTTTGCAAAGGTTGAAAAAATGTCTCCGCCGGGAATCGAACCCGGGTCGTTGGCTAAGAACGCCAATGCCTTAACCACTAGACCACGGAGATGGGTCAGTGGTTTCGGCGACACCAGATTCAATTGACCAACAGATTGACAAATCTTTAACTTTATTAATTAATTCCTTTGTCGGGGGCAGGTGAGTTTTGAACAAAGACAAGCCGCGTATATAAAATCATTTGAATAAGCCAGTTCGGGGTTAGCGCATGGTACAAATGACCCCAAATATCCACAGATATTTTAGACATGGAGGGTCCCTTTATGTGCACTTCAGAAAAATAACTCTGGGAGTGATAGAGGTGCCTCATGAATAGCTTTTGTTTCCCCCTTTTAAGAATACTTCCACCTGGATATCATGGAATGCACCATTAATGCATAATTGAATAATGATTACATGACATTCATGAGCACATATCGAATATTAGTGTCAGTGGGTTTTAGAATTTGGTACAGATGACCTTTATCTGCTCATGCTCAGATTGCATCTCCGAAGTGGCTTATTGAATGAGAGAAATAGGTAGTGAGATAGACAGAGCGACCAGAAAAAAAGAGGAAAATATTGCAGTCTGCTGTGTGGCAATTTCAGTTTGTGCTTCATCATTGGTTTCTAGGAATCTACATGTATGTGCTGAACTAAAAAAAAAAAAAAAAACCCAAAACCACCCCCCCAAAAAAAAAAACAAAAAAAAAAAAAACAACAACACCAAAACCAAAACCAAAAAAAAAAACCCAACCAAAAACACAATTGGTCCTAGTTCTTTGGAGCTTATTTGAATATCCAACAACAGTTTTTTCCACTTACCGATCACTCGATTATTTTGTAGCATTATTTTAGTCGTCGCATGATCACTTGGCAATCAACATGGAATCTCGATCGCAACGGAATTACGGCCTGCATTATTAAATAGCAAGCACCTTTTGTTTATTACACTGACACCTCATAATGACACGCATGTACGGTAACGACAGAGAAACATGAGTTATGGGTATGTAGTCGATGAATTTCAACGACAAAATATGGGCATCTTAAAACTTCTGGGAAGGGGAGAATTCAGACATTGCAAAGCGACGGTCTTCTGCATGGGTATGATGTAGAAACATTAGTTGGCCTATCAGGCCTATGGCATGATATACATGTTTGGCATGATGTATGACATGTGATGAGAACGGAGTTCCCTGACGTGAGTCACTCAAAGGCTATCATCGTAACTAATGACGCATAACAAATTATCACAGACAAAGAAGTAAAAAAGGAGCGAGAGGCAAAAGAGAGAAAGAGAGAGAGAGAGAGAGAGAGAGAGAGGGAGGGAGAAAGAGAGAGAGAGAGAGAAGGGGGGGGGGAGGGTCAAACAGAAGGATTGGCGTGATCATGGTGCTTGGAGAACAAAGGGCTGGTCGGGTTTCTCTCCTCCGAAATCCATTTTATTCTTCTTTGGACAACAATGCAAGCCTACTCGAATCAACCCATATTTACATCACTTCCTACATATCCTATAAATCCATGTCAGCCGAGAGTCATGACGGGAGTCAACATCATGGTCGTCCGAACACCTGTTCCCTAGGCTTGTCTCAGAAATTTCCAGGGTTAAAGGGCTTCCTCATGACCTCACCATATCTTCAGGTCCTTGATCAAGATAGGAAATTGAACTTGATCTTAAAAATGTTTTACCCAGTAAGAAATACAAAACAAAATAATAAGGTTGAGAGGATGAACTGAATAAACCAATAAGATAAAATACATCTGTAGCTACATGTACACTCACAATCGAACTATAGAACTATATGGACATTATGGACTGAATGGGGGTTGGTTGTGTTCACAAAGTTCACGAAGTGTTATGGATGTAGTACCCATACATTTAATCAATCAATCAATCAATCAATTTATTCAATAATAAGTTTCGATCCAGCTTCAAGATGGGGGGGGGGGGGGGGGGCACCGATGTACACATTAATCCAAGCAATTAGGCATGGGGAGGGGGGGGGGGGGGTTGTCTCTGAAATCGACGCCCCTGGTTCGTCCCTTAATGTTGCCTGCCTCTATACTTTGTGTGGCTGCTTATGTATGTCAATCTGCTTTCAAAGGATTCCGTCATTATAAACCACTTGGAGAGAGGAATCATGATAAAAATTAATCTCATGTAATCTAGGCTTACTATACTGTATTTTTGTTCATGCCTCCCTCGTTCTAACCCTGATTCCCCTCGCCCCCCTTTCGTTGTTATATAGCACCCCGTCCTTGTAGAACATATTGTATTTTCTTTACGGTATACCGTCCCAGATGAGCATATTGGAAATGCATCAAATGATTCACTTTCTTTGTCTAGCAGGTACCCATGACTTCCTCAGCTTGTCAAAGACGATAACACTCAAACCACCATCTGCCTTCTCCATCATCATCATCATCAGAATGCGTATGCAGGTTTAACAATTATGCGCTACCCAATATGTGCTTAAACAATACCTTCAGTAAAGTTCATGCATTATCTGTGTGATAGAAAATTAGAAATGCCTCAGAATGGTTGCTTAAATAAGAACATTTGTGTATCATTATGATATTTTAGAATCATAAAATGTTAATCAATTGAATAAATCTTTGTGAAAATCACAAACAAATAAATGCAGCGGACTCTGATTAAAAAAATGTGCGGCAAAGTTGTAGGCCTATTATGTAAGGTCCTATTTGCAAAATGACATCAAATATGACGAAATCCATTTCATGAGATGTTCCTACTACGATTATCATCCACATAGGGATAAAGAATATGAAAGCTCATAACTTATTTTCATTTTGACCAGAACTAAACCTTATCCTTAACCCTATACTTATAATACTTTGTCTGGATGCTTATGTATGTCAATCGGCTTTTGCTAAACAGTCGGGTAACGTCGCGTCGCGTTGGTAGAAATTTTCGAACATTTTCCAGGAAGGTGTCTTCAAGGGGACAAATTGAAAAAGAGTCCATCTCAGTATGATTTTTCCCGTTTTCAGGCTAAAAACGACAAACAAGGGAATAAAGAAAACAATAGAAGGATAATGCAAAGTAATACATGAACTATAAAGAGACAATAGAAGGGTAGGAAGGATGGAAGAAAATATGATGAAAGGAAACAAAGAATACAACAAAAGGAAAGTTGGAAAGTAAAAATAAGTGGATAAAAACAAAGAATAACATAAAGAAACATAGAAACATAAATGATAGACGGATAAAGATATTAAGAGTAACATAAGGAAAGATAGAAGAGAAGATGATAATTTGAATAAAGGAATAACATAACGAAAGAAAAGATGAAAGGAAAACAAAATGATAGGATAAAAGCAAAGAATGTTTTAAGGAAAGTAAGTAATGATGGGAAGCAGAAAATGATTTTAAAAAGAATAATATGAAAGATAGAGAGAGAAATGATAGGATAAAAAAAGTTAAAAAAAACTTATATAAAGAAAGACAAAGAGAGAAATGATAGAAGGATAAAGATTAACGTGAGGAAGGTGGGGGAGAAAATGATAACAGGAAACAAAGAATATCATAACGAGAGGAAGGATGGAAAGATAATTGATAGAAGGATAAAAGCAAGAAATGACAAAGCGAGAGATAGAGAGAAAAATTATAAAAAGATAAATATAAACATGAAGAAAGGTGGAAGAGAAGATGATAAAAGGGAACAAAGAATAACAAAGTGAAGATGGAAAGCAATAAAAAAAGAGGAAAAAAAGAATAAATATAAACAGTAACATTATGAAAGATGGAAAACAAAATGATAAAAGCAATAAAAGAATAACGTAATGAAAGGAAAGGTGGAAAGAAAAAAATAATAAAAAGGATTAAAAACAACTGAATTAGCAATTACGCAATGCGTAATATATGTCCCCGCCAGAAGTGTAGATCTGTGGAATGGCTGTTAATTTATGTAATTTCTGATAGAACCTTGAAGATAAATGGGAGAAATGAATTATCAAATTAATGTTTTATGATTATAAATGCATTTTCTGTTGATTTTGAATAAATTACAATAAATTTGCATAATTAATGAATTTCAAAATTCTGTGTAGAGGTTTGACAGCCCCTACCCAGCCCTATCAGATAAAACAATCAGATTCAAAATACGGTGTGAAATAGAGGGGAAGTAGCATTTTTCGCCGATTTTGAATAAATTTGCATAAATTTGCATAATGAATTTCATGATTTTGTGTAGAAGTTTGGAATCCCCCACTCAGCCCTATCAGATAAAACAATCAGAATCAAAATCGGCCAAGAAATGACGGAGAAGTAGCATTTTCTAACGTTTTGAGCACACACGGACGGACGGACACACGGACGGACGGACGGACCTTTTGTTGTATTCTTTGTTTCCTTTCATCATAATTTCTTCCATCCTTCCTACCCTTCTATTCTCTCTTTATAGTTCATGTTTTTCTTTGCATTATCCTTCTATTGTTTTCTTTATTCCCTTTTTTGTCGTTTTTAGCCTGAAAACGGGATTGTCCCCTTGTCCCCTTGAAGACACCTTCCTGAAAAATGTTCGAAAATTTCTACCAACGCGACGCGACGTTACCCGACTGTTTAGCAAAAGCCTGTCAATCTGCTTTCAAAGTATCACGATTTACATCACAGTCTGAAACGTATATTTCCTTGGGATTCCGTCATTATAAACCACTTGGAGGGAGGAATCATGATAAAAATTAATTTCATGTAATCTAGGCTACTATACTGTATATTTTTTTCAGACGGATTTACTACGTTGTACTATAAACATAGGCTCCAAAAGCGGGGGGGGGGGGGGGGGAGGGGGGGGGGGATTCGAGAAGTTCTGGCAACTCCTTGGTCGACTGGAGAATTTGGTAAATCGACTGTACAAGAACTAAGCCCCAACTAGGAAAGGGTGATCATGTCTACATAAGAATTGGAGTACACTGTGAGGTTTGGGAATCATGAAAATGATAAGAAATGGACCCCAATTTGCTGAAAAGCATACGCACTGTACAAAGAAATGGGTATATGGGACTGCACACACATGTGGCATGAATGTTTGGGCCGAAAGAATGAGAAAGCTTACAAATATATTTTTTCACCTTTACCAGAACTCAATGTTCTCGGTATAGTCTTCATAGAGATATAGTAATGACGTCATTACGAATGGTAAAATTTGCATTTAACCCGGCAAGTAGAATGATTTGGAAAGAAAATAATTATTGAAAAGAAAATAGTCAACTGTTTTCACAATTTCGTTTACATTTTTCAAGTATAAACAACCTACATACTGGTTGATAAACGATGCAAATTGACAAACAGTTTCATTTGGTTATGCAGTATAGTGCAAGGTCACAATGATGATATCATTGTTATTATCCGAATTGCGATGTAGTCATCGAGCAATATCTTTTAAAAGCTGTCACGTTTTAGAGCTAGAGCAAAGCGAAACTATGCGAGCCAATAATATCACAATGGATGTCGTGTTTATAGTTGAGTTGTGTTTATATTTCATAAAAAAATCATCAACCGTAAAATCTATAGGTGACAAACTATTGCGACCCATGCGTCACGTATTTACCTTCCCTTTTTTGAACAACAAATATTCAGAAAGCCTCTTCGCATGGCACCGTGTGTATATGAATTTTGACGAGATTTTCAGTGTATTTGAAGCTTAATTATACTCTATAGTATGTAGGTACATGTACATGTATTAAAGAGTCCGTTCTTGTCACATATATCTATTATTACATTTAAAAAGATGATTGAGTACTGGTAAAAAATAAATTATATGCTTTCTCATTCCTTTTATGTCAGTTTGGAAGAACATCATGTAGTAGAAATGTTCCCTGGAAAGGATTGCTCATCAAATTATTCGAAATATGACGATAATCCTAGAGATAGATGAAGTGTTCGGGCCGAACATCAATGCCATGCGTGTGCTGTCCCATATATTGTGTGCAGTGCATGTGCTTTTCAGAGAGATTGGGTCAATATTTTATCATTTTGATGATTCCATCTAGAAGAGAAAAACGTACACCAGTTCTTATGTAGACATGATCAACCGTTCCCAATTGCTTTGAGAGAGTTTCTTTCACTACGTAATTGCATGACCAGAACTCACTTTTTTCTTTAATGAAATAGAAAGATCTATATTCTCAAATATCTGTTATGTTACCGTTTTAACTGGAATGAAATTAAAAGTAAATGCGAAGTGAAAGTATTAGCTGGCATGCAGTTATAAAATAAGATTGAGTGAAGCGGTCGATTTAATCTGTCAGATCAAGGAGTTGTCACAGAACACTTCTGGTCAGATTGGATTTCAGACACAAAACTACTCCTTGCCACTAGCGTACCCAATTGGGGGTGGGGGAGGGTCAGACTGCCCCCTGACAAGTTTTTGACCCCCTTTTTATTTTCACAACTGTCAACCCTTTTTAAAATTTTCAATTCTTTTTGCTTGTCAGAGAATTATGAAGGAAAACTGGACCCCATAAAATCTGGTAATCTCTCCCCCCCCCCCCCCCCCCCCCATTGAGCGACATTTAGAGGGCTAGCGAAATAAAATTTTTGGAGGGCTGGCGAGAAGTAACAAATACGAATCTCCTTACATGACCCAAATGCAACATGAGTTTTAAAACGCTATGAGAATATTGTTTTCACCTGTTCCTTTCAATGATGAGGGTAAGGAAAATGCCCTTATCATAATAAAGGATGGTCAATGTTGGGTGTAAAGAAAGGGATTATTTTGTTTTGAAATGGTACCTGCAATCGAAATGAAAAGCATTTTTTTTTCTGAACAGAAATTTCTTTTAAGAACAAAGCGGAACAGAAAAGTGATATTTGTCACAAAAGTAAAGGAAGTGACACTTCCATTGTCATCAAATGAAAATACAAGGATGAGAGGTCACATAAGACAGAAAAAATATCAAGCTTATGGCAATTTTCCATCTCAGGAAGGGCACCTTTTCCATCATAGGAAGGGCACATTTTCATCTTTTAAGGGATATTTATTGATATTGGAAATATTTTGGGCATATGCCCCTGCTGCTACTGGAAATTGGTTACTCACCCGTGTTTTATGAATTTCTGATTGAATGTTTGCCATGGCAAAATGGAACTTCACGTATCTCTTAAAGCTGGTATTTCAATTTAGTCATTTGGCATGTGATCCAAACATTTTTCACGGTTTTACCCAAATCCGGCACAACTGAGTTTTTACATGTAGTTTTGAAAATGCTGCTGCTTGGTAAAACATGTATGGATGGATGCCATTAAGGTATCGTTTAAAACCATAATACTTCTAGTTTATGGAAAATAGATAATTATTGCCATAGAGCACGTAGTGTGGTCACAATAACCCTTTTGTTTTAGGGTTTCGTTTTTTCTGGGACGCACTGTATAGTACCCCCTTGGTATATGTAGCTCGCTTTGACAACTCTCAAATGTGATGCTTTCAGCTATCACAATTATATTAATTTTTAATTAACTTTTACTGAATCAAACTCAAGAGTCTGACTAGCTATTGGTGCTTGGTATAACAATGCACTCAAATGCGTAAGGGTGTGTGCGTTTGTTTAGCATTATGTCCGAGGACATTTTCGGACAGAGAACAAAAAAAAAATCATGACAACAATGGTCCTCGGAAGCGGACAATAGTCCTCGAACGTCGAACAATGAATTTATGCCTTATTCCGTCGACTGTCCGAGGACGAGTAACAATAGAGGAACAATAGTTGTCCTCGGAAGTAAAGCCATGTAAACGTGTGTGTGTGTGTGTGTGTGTGTGTGTGTGTGTGTGTGTGTGTGTATGTGTGGAAACCTTTGCATTTAGACACGCGGATATACCACATTTAAATACTAAGTCTGGAGTTGCGACTTGCTTTTTGACCCCGAGATTATGCACTTTAGATGGGAAATTACGTGAATTTCAGTTTAGATTATTACATAGTATCCTATATTGTAATTATAAATTGTGTCAATTTGGTTTGTTATCATCTAACTTATGTTCTTTTTGTGGAAAGGAAATTGAGGTATACAACCACTTGTTTATGAAGTGTCAATTGGTTAAAAAATTGTGGCAAGAAATTGGGGAAGAAATGAAATTGATGCACTTAAATATTTTAATATGGGAGGAAATTTTAGTTGGTTTAGATGGAAAATCAGAAAATCATATGTAAATAAACCACTTAACTATACTCATAAAATATATGATTATACAATGCGAAAACAAAAGGAACGCCCCCAACAAAGAAAGAAATCTACAATGCACTTTTAGAAAGTAAAGATAATGAACGGAAAAAATCAATAGCTCGAAATAAGTTAAGTCTATACATCTAAAAAAATGGACTTATTTTGAATGTTGGACGGAAGGAGGACATACAAGATAATATTACAAACGGCTTAACAAAAATTATTCATTGTTACAATTGCCCTATATATACATGTATAATCTGAATCAAGGAATAAAAATATTATGAAAAGAAAAAAAGTGTGTGTGTATGTGTGTGTGTGTGTATGGGGGGGGGGGGCTTTATGCCTGCATGATTGTGGGGATTAGTTTAAAGATGTAAACCTTTCATTAAGTGGCGTGGAGGAGGGGGATGCATGGGGTCGCCCTAAACTATATTTTTATTATATAATTATAGGCATTATTCATGAGAGATGACCTGGAAAACAGAGGGGAACAAGCACACCCACACCCACGTGACACTGTGGATCCGCCACATGGTCCAGACTGGTAGCAGTGTACGTGCTTCATGGTGCAAGAAGACTGATGGAATGTCGTTATGTAATTATGTCTGAAGTTGATTAATAACGCAACCAGACTTCTAGCTCTATAATTAGACACCCACACGTCTATGAATGTCTGACGTGGACCGTCAGACGGGAAGATATCTTTGTATCATGTGTATAGTCATTACATTAGGCAGGCAGAGTGTTATGGAATAAAAGCCTACTTTGCCTCTGCAAAATCCATTTATTAAACAAAGGAGCTAACAACATGATTTAACCAGAAAAATGTTTCCTAAGGATACTACTCGACTTTGCCTAAGTGTTTCCTTTTCTTATAAAGAAACATAATTATGTTGATAACGATAATAATAATTGTGTTTACCCAGGGAAGCCTCATCAGCATCAATGCTGTTCTTTATGAGGGCCTTGCAATTGCTGCTGTGACAGAACAATGGGGCTAAATGATATATTACTGTTTTAAATAAAAATGAAAGAGCTACAGCTCCTTACTTGAGAAAGTGCAATCGTTCATGGTTAGCGCAGTTGCCTTTAAATTCGAAATACGGTCGGTGCGCTCGGCAAAGGCAATAATCATCAATCAACAATCAACAGTCGTTTGGATAGTACTTTTAAGTACTAATAATCCATTGCTGGTTGCTTATCTATAAGGCTACAAACACTTTTCACGTAGCGGTCAAATAAATTACTATTAAAAACAGCAGCAACAACGAACGACTATACCGTTAATACAATGCTCTTTATCTTATATCATTCCCCCTGTTCCTTCCTGAGGAGACGTGATGGCTCAGTGGTAGAGCAGAGGTCTCGTAACTGGGAGGACCGGGTTCGAAACCAAGTGAATGCGGTAGTGCCCCTTGGTACTTCGGTCCCCTGGTTGATATCTTACAAACATACACATGCTTTCTTAGCAGTTAGGTAAAATAAATCACAAAATAAACCTCCTTCTCCACCCCTTGCTCTCGATCTCTTATATACTCCTCTCAGAAAGACTATGTCGTATGTTGGGAGCCAGAAGGGCATTAACGCCCTTCTAGCTCCAAACAGAGTTATAAACAATAACATGTCATTTTCCTTCCATGTTGTACAATCCATGTTGTACAATGTACAGCATGGAAGGAAATGACATGTTATTGTTTATAACTACTTGTCATGTAGGTTTACTTCATCAAGACCTTGATAATTTCACTTCGCAGAAGTAAATATGGTAATATTTGTCTTTCGCAATATATCATCTCTTACAGCTAATGTCAATAAAAAGTCTCACATCAATCTGCGATTGAACTCAAATCAGGGAAGTCCCTGCTCAAATAAACAAGAAGTAGAAATTGGAGTTGCAGAGTTGCACAATACATTGTATTAGGTACCAGTAGCTTTGGTCAAGGTCAGGTTGTTGTATAGAACGAGCCAAAGTGACGTGTAAAGCTTTAGCGACGAATCTATATACTAAAACTGAATATCTAAATAAATCTATAAAATTGAGTCTTATAACTACAAGCAACATTATTCCCCTCTGACCGAGCGCATTAGTTCAGCCTTCACAGACGCACAACCATGGCAACTGAAGTTTCAAGACCTCTTGCCCTGACGAGGACTTCCCTTCCCATTCTGATGATGCCATTGTCTTCATCATTGAAAATGAAGAAAAAAGGGGAAAAAAGAAAGGTGACAAAAACCACAAAAAACAAAGAAACTACAGAAACATATAAACCTTTGTTTCCTATCATGTTTTAAAAAGTGCATATTGTGAACATGTGCCATGATTCGGACTAATCTATGAAGGAAATAGAATGGGCGCTGACTGTGCCCCCTTAATCCTTCCATAGACTGCGCAAGAATTGGTGCACGTAAGCCCATGGAAAAACTTTATAGATCAACATTGCTGCTTATTCAAATAAAATAGTGTTTAAATCTAATTCTTCAGAATTTGTCGCGTTTTTTGGTTATTGAATACAAAATGTAGATTTACACGAGGGCTACCAATATTTACTTTTTTCCATGATTCTTTCTTTTTAGCACCTAACCCTGTGGGTTGCAGACATGTGACCTCCATATTTCAAACTGTGACCCGAGATGCTTTCTGGATCAACGATTGAGATGCAACATTAAATTTTGGAGGAGGAGGGGGGGGGGGGGTAGTATGGGATTCCTCTTCTTTACAGACACTACAACCAGCTGTTCACATTCCTGCAAAGTCCATTGTAGGTGAGTTAAACAACAAATATAATACCCTCTTCGGTCAGGGGTGGATTGGATTTGTATTGGAGAAGCGGTTAAGGGTATGTAGAATTGTGATGGCAGCAGTGGTGTAGCTACAGGGGGCACGGTGGGCGCGTGCCCCCAGTAGGATGGTGGAAAAGAAAGACAAATGAGAGAAAGGTAGAGAAAGAAAGGGAGAAAGGGGAGGCAATGTAAATAGAAGATAATACAACCTACTCCAATATCCTACCCTTCTCATCGCCTTGTTCTCTCGAATTTCATCCACTTAGGATGCCCCCCCCCCCATGACACCAGTGCTCTTCCTTTAGTGGCTGGACCCACGCTAAGTCACTGGAGGGTTGCGTTAGTCAAAGTGTGGATCATGTCGTATTCCCCGGCAGAGATAGAGAGAAGTCACAGTCCGCCGCTGAGCGTTTTTTTGTTGTTGGTTGAGCACGAGATTCCAAACTAAATTAGATTGTACTGGTAATGGAAAGGGACAAACCCTCGTCTCTTTCGAGATGTGACATGTGTGCTGTTTTATCGAGGGGAACCCCCCTAACAGGCACTTTCTAACCCCGCATAGGCATGGGTGGATAAGGAGACCTCTCTGGAGTGGAGAAAGTAACTTCAGGCATTACACAGGCAAAAATATTTTTCCCCAAATCATTCATAAGAATTCAAGCCACTAAAAGATGACAAAGGTGAACAGGTGAATAGAAATAATAACTACTTTAGAAAACCATCCGTGCACAATGTATTATTACGTTTGACGTGAAAATATGTAATTTCGGTGTTATTGTGAACACCTAAGTCATGGGCTACACCAATACATTTGAACTTTCCTTATTTCTCATGCAATGATAATATCCCTATATTCTAAAGAGGCTACAGCCCGTTGCACACTAGACGTCACTTTCAAATGCGCTATGACCTACATGTACGCTAATCAAGTCTGTGGAGGCAATTGGCGTATGCGCCAATTGCCTCCACTTCAACCCACTGTTTGAACTGTTAATTTAGCAAATAAGTTTTACAGGAGGTCATTCTCACATAGTGCGTCAAAGACCGCGTCAGTCGCTGACGCAGTCTAACATCATCCAAATGATGCTTTGAGTGCAACGGACATTGTGAAACTGACGATGTCTATACAACTTAACAGTGGCGTATCTAGGGGGGGGGGGCAGGGGGGCAGGTGTCCGGGCGGCACTTGGAGGGGCGCAAACAACGCAAAAGAGAGAAAGAAAAAAAAAGAGGGAAAATGAAGAAAACCACAATCATTAAGGATTAGCGCCCCTCCCCCCATCGGTAGGGTAAATGCATAAGAAATACATTTTTGGAGGGTTTAAAATGCGAAAATTTTCTAAACCTTGGTCGCTTTGCTCCCTCGCATAATTATTGTCTGTCAGGATCTCGTAATTTCGCTCCCCCAGTATATTTAGTTTTAAATAGATTTTTTTAAGGGTTCAAAATTTCAAAATAAAGATGTAATTGTTGCTGCTTTGCTGCTTTGCTCGCTATCATGTAAGTATCATCTGCCCCCCCCCCAATTTCTTTATTTGCTCGGGGCGCCATAATCCCTAGATACGTCACTGCAACTTAGGATATGTTTTTACAGCCTGGATAGACAACTGTTTTGTGCACTTAGGCAACAGTCTCTGAATGTCTGAAACCGAATATGAAGATGAAGAAAAGGTACACATGTATGTAGGTCATGCAGGTAGCCCACACGGTTGGTCACAACCTGTCGTGCACCTCCATGCATGTGGTCTGCGACGGATTTCGCAAAATAATCCTTGCGTCGCACGCACGGGTCTGCACGGTTTATTGAACCACGTAGGACTACGCAGGATATGCAACGAGGCTGTCGGACATGTCCAACAATCTCTGCGTGTGGCTATGTGTTCTGATGAAAGCACATGACACGCGCAGCCATCGTACTTCCTGCACGCGCTTCTTGCCACCATCGCACGGGTTCGTTGCGGGGGTCTCACGAAGCCCTGGCTCCATAGTACGGAGCCGTGACATGTCGAGCGTCGGTTGCACGTCGGTTGCAGGGTACCTGTACGGGGCTGTAACTTCGCCTCAGGTGTTCATACTATGTAGAGTAAAGCCCGTCGCACACTGCACTATCTGACTACGATGCGATTTTGGGAAAAGTTGTTATAACATTTGATATGAACCTTCAAACATGTAAAATCTTTGTGATCAAAGTTCTAAATAGTAGTATGAATACTAAAATCGAAATTCCGGGCTACTGCGAGCCCCCGTGTAGGAATAAAAGCGAATTCAATTCCAAATCGTAGTGACGTCATACCAATCTTGCGATCGGCTAAGATTTGAAGCCGATTTGGCCTTTACTCTAACCAGAAGAATTGCAGTTAACCAAAATTTCGATATTAGTATTCGTATCATTATTCCGAATTTCAAATGAGATAATTTCACTTTTTTAAACTTTCACTTTTAATGCAAACTGCAATTTGTTCGAAAATCGGGTCGCAGTCGGATCGTATAGTGTGCGCCGGGCTTAAGATATAGAATACGTGATGTGAGACAGTATACCGTATGGACAGGGGCATGTCATATCAATTTGGGTGTACAGAGTGAGGGATATCGATAATTATGTAGAGGGAATCCCGATCCCGATTTGAAGGAAACATAGTGGAAAGGTAGAGTATAGGCTTATTTTAACGCAGCCTTGGTGACAAAGATGATCAGATATGTCACCACTTTACACATGTTACATAGGTAGTTGAAATAAAATATTTATTTTCTTTTTACATGGTAAAAGTTCTTAACCAGTAATCTATCATAATTTTGATATGTTTGAAATCCAAGGATGTATCTGTAATTACCCTTTGAAAAGAAAAGAAAAGAAAAATAATAAAGACAAAAATGAAAATAAAGAAGCATGAAGCGAAAGTGAATGAGTGAGAACCCTATGTAAATCAACTTTTGTTCACCGTTACTGTGTTCCATGGGAGGAAAGTAAATAAAGAGAGACAGCGAAAGCGAAAGAGAAAGAGAGAGAGAGAGAGCGAGAATATGGCGGGGGGGGGGGGGGTCGTCATACAAAGGAGATGGCATGAGAGAGAACGAAAAATAAGAAATATTTAGCCACTGGTTGCTACGTCTGATACTTCTTGGAATAATATATTTCCCAATGAACTCCTAGGACACAAGCCCTAACAGAGGGCGGATAATTTTGACCCGGCTTGCCTCTAATACAATGCTATAACATTATTAAAATGTACTAACAAATAATTACCTGTAGGTCTTTCGTAAAATGAGATAAAGTGAGACATACATGTACACAGACAAAGGAGTTACTCCTTGCACGGACGAGGGAATAGTTTTTGACAACATAACCCGGATTTTGTCAAGTTTGAGTGATATTCCCCTACTGATATTTTGTAACTTTCTTTGTAGCTGGCCAGCTCATGTAGCGCTCTTGCTTGGAGACATTTGGCGATACATTATTGAAAATAAAATCTATTATTATTATTGTTCATTCAACACTGACCCTGGCTCTGAGCACCCGGTATACATGGTATAACTTTCATGAAGAGTGCATTGAGTTGAACGTGCATATCCATATTGTTGTCCTACACTCGATGACTCTATTTCATATCCTATCTTTCCTAGCCTAGGGACGGAGTGTATTCCACTGCTACATGTCGACTGCGTCAATGGAGCAGAGGTAAATACATATTGCAGGTCAATTCACCTGGGGTGGATTCGAACCCACAAATATGTCGAATCTGAGATCTTGAATTTCTGCACTCCTTCGTATTTATTCTTATCGAATGTTGCGCATCCATAAATTGATTTGTATTTATCTACTTTCATTTCTATTTTCATGCAAATATTAATTAATAAAGTTTCGATTTTGATACACTGCTTGAAACCTTTTTTTATTTATAACTCACTTCAATCACTTCAACTTTCGAGTGTACTTTTTCAATCGCAGTGATTAACAGTTCTTTAAATATTATTGTGTGAACAGGCCATTATGAAAAAAAAAAACCCCATTAGCCTATTGGTAATAAAGGTTGCATAAGTAGCTTTTCGTAGTATTTTATAGGTAATATTTCATAGGTAATATTTTATAGGTATATACATGTAGGTAGTGTTTTATAGGTAGTTTTGTTTTGCTTTTAAGGCGCTTTTCATTCACTTTGAATATTTGCTTGTCGTTGTTGTTGTTGGTTTGATGGCGATTTCCATCGGTGATTGGATGATTGCGCCTTATATAATAATAATAATATTCCGCTTTTATACAGCGCCTAATACATGGTTGTGTTTCTAAGCGCTTTACAGATATATTATTACCCCGGTCATTGGATTCTGACATGCCCGCACACAATGTGTGCACTTTATCCGCTCCCTGGACTGGAGTATTCCAGCCAGTTGCTGTAAAGCGCCACATGCTAAGCAAACGACATTAACTTTCGCATCCTACCGGGTACCCATTTAACACCTGGGTGGAGAGTGGCAAATGTAGATTAACGTCTTGCCAAAGGACGCTAGTGCTGCGGTGGGATTCGAACCCCGGACCTCGTGGTTCACAGTCCAGGGACTTATCCACTGATCCACAACACCTCCACAATCTATTTTATAGATATTTTATAGATATCAAATCGATATCACTAATACTCATTAAAAACATGATTAGTATAGTACATTATAAACAAGTTAAAAGAACGTATAAATATCTATAATTCAATTGGAGTAGGTAGCAGTATTTAGGCATGAATCGATACAATTTCAGTATAAATTTTATCGATGGATCCTTTCTCTTTTCTTTTCATTATTCATAAAGCATCCAGGAGCACTTCTTCTTCAAAAAAATAGTAGTTATGAGACCCAAAGTAAATCATACATAGATGAAATAGTTTTCAAGTGGGATAGTATTGCGAGCAATGTGAGGAGAGTCGTTGCATCAAAGTTAATGGCCCGAATTCACAAAGGAGGTTAAAACCATGGTTTAAAGTAAACCAAACATCCTTTGTGAATTCGGGCCAATATTTAGCTTTTTTATGTTACTTTTGTTTTTAAATTGAGGAGTGACATCACGTTCAAATATGATCAATACATCATATTGTTGTTTTATGAAAGAGAATGATATTGAACATTGTGGAGTTGTAGCTGGGGCGAATCCAGGATTTTCATTTTTGTAAAAGAGTGGGCCCACAAATATTCATAAAATTGTCCTACAAGCAAAAAAAAGACCTCACATAACAGGGGTGTCGATCTAGTGGATACGTCACCGGACTGTGGATCTCATGGTTCGTGGTTCGAGTCCCGCCGCGGCACTAATGTCCTTTAATAATAATAACAATAATACTGCTATTTCTGTAGCGCCTTTTCAGAGTATAGATACAAAGCAAGACATTAATCTACATTTGCCACTCTCCACCCAAGTGTAGTAAATGGGTACCTGGTAGGAATTTATTCTTTGAATGCTTTCAGCGCCTTAAGGCAGCTGAGCTAAAGCCAGGGTAATAATACTCCTTTTGTAGGTGCCTTGAGCACCCTCTGGAATGGATACGGGGGCAATAAAATGTAGCGATTATTATTATAAGCCAGTTCGGGGTTAGCGCATGGTACAAATGACCCCAAATATCCACAGATATTTTAGACATGGAGGGTCCCTTTATGTGCACTTCAGAAAAATAACTCTGGGAGTGATAGAGGTGCCTCATGAATAGCTTTTGTTTCCCCCTTTAAAAAGAATACTTCCACCTGGATATCATGGAATGCACCATTAGTGCATAATTGAATAATGATTACATGACATTCATGAGCACATATCGAATATTAGTGTCAGTGGGTTTTAGAATTTTGTACAGATGACCTTTATCTGCTCATGCTCAGATTGCATCTCCGAAATGGCTTATTATTATTATCATCATTATTGGGGGGGGGGGGGGGGTTGACCTGCGAGGGAGCGAAGCCAGTGACGTACCTAGGGATTATGGCGTCCGGGGCAAACAATGAAGTTACGCCTCCTCGGTCCCTCCCCAGCGACCGAGCATTCTTGTGCATTTTACGCAGGAAATTTTGCAATTGACCAATTGTGAGCGGTGAAGAGGCTCGAATTTTATACATTGATAAACGATTTTCTATTCACTCACTTCTACAATCGGGAGCAAAACTAAACCCTATATGTATAAACTTAAGAAAGAGTCGAGAAATTCAGCAAGACTACCTGAAGTTGAGATTTCTTCAAAAGTTACAAATGCTGTTTTATACACTTTATAATATACTGGGAGCACAATATTTAGCAGGAGTCATATGAAATTTACATGATATAGCAAGCAAAGCATTTACATCTTTATTTTTCAAACTACGACCCTTTAAGCTATTTAAGAACTATATACCGGGGCGCGAAATTACGAGATCCTTTTGCATTTCAAACCTTCAAAAACTAGATATCTAGTGCATGCGGATTTGGGGGCTCATAATCAGTAAGGATTACGATTTTTCTTCATTTCACCCTTTTTTCTTTCTCTCCTTTGCGTTTTTTTGCGCCCCTCCAAGTGCCGCCGGGGGCACGTGCCCCCTGCCCCCTAGATACGCCACTGAGCAAAGCCCTTAATTTAGAATAACAATGCCAGCAAACGAAATTTCCTAGATATTTTCGCATTGAAATTATTGCATTTCTTATTTCCTTACTTCTAAGCATTAAAGAATGTGATGATATTTCAAGATCAAACATAATGAGTGTGGATCATTATTGGTTTTAAGTATCATAATTCTTATTTATTTAACAAAAAAATATTTGGGGGGGATGAATCCCCCACCTCAATTTTTTATTTTTTATTTTTTTTTTGGGGGGGGGGGGTGGGGGGATATATACCCCATCCACCCCCTCCCCGGGATCGACACCCATGCCACATAAGCACATGTGTGATGGGTATACTTCAAATAATTCAATGTAGAAAACCTCGAGATTTTACGCGACAGAAACACAATCAATTTTTTTTTGCTTGTTATGACGACCCCTTTCTTTACACAATTTACTTCAATGACGTATGCATTTCGTTTGAAAAGTTTTATAACTTCGAAATGTCTATAGACAAATGAAGATCAAATAACATGGGAAAAATAAGTAATCGATACCAATTCAATACCAATATATTTTCAAGAAATCGAGACGTCTATTGTGAAACCAATCCATATTGAGGAAGTAAATCTAAAGAATATGCTCTTTATGAGGAGATCAAATTTATCCATCTAAGTAATGATTGTGCATAAAACATTAGTTGTAATGTTCATATTTTAAAAATTACTACTGATCAATGCCCTTTTGTGTATTCCGTTCATAAAGGATACCGGGACAAAGAAATTAAAGCTTCAATATGGCACGAAAAAGAGACATGATAACGAAGCTTTTCGACCTGCACTCATCAGGTTATCACGCAGGTATAAAACAAATTACTTGAAATCAACTATATTATACTCGGTGAACCCGGACGCAACCTAGACGCCGTTACTTTACCATATTCACAAACGGGCTATCATCATAATTATTGACATGCCTCCATTCCTCCAGCGTGTAGATAGAGCCGCAAATGTGTTTCCAGACCAAGGATTCTAGGACAACCTACCCCTTTATTACCACTCCTAGACAAGTACCCCCAGAATAACTTGGACGACCATGCACCCTGGACATCCACACTGACAATAATCCCTAGAGCAGTTACCCCGGATAAGTATGTCAGTATTACATGCATGTAGAATATGGCTACACTAAAAAATCCTCTATTCATTTTTTTTGACCAGATCGCCTGGTCACATTTTCTTAATCAGATTCTAGTCATTCTGACTAGGATTCTGTTTATTTTGACTCGGATTTTGTCCACTTCAAACCCGAAGCTGGTAGTTTGGACCAATGAGGTACTAGGGAAGCCTCGTAGGATCTCACCTTGATCAGGTGACATTATGAAACTCTTTCCTATCATGAATAAGGGGGTGATTACTTTGTGGGTATTTTTCTAAGCTGGTAGTTGCCCTTCATCCTCGGCTGGAACAGTGGATAATAATATCACCGAGCTATGGGTCAACTGTTAGACTATCCGATAACATATAGTGTTATATTATAGCTCAAGAGTGCATGAAAAGCATATCAAGGTCTTTTTTCAGATAGGCCCAAACATACATAGACCCCCTCAAAAAAAACCCACAAAACACCACAAAACAAACACAAAACCCAACAACAAGCAAAAAACGAACAAAGCGAAGTATCAATACATATTTACAAGCCTTATAATAATGCACTCTGTATTTACTACACGGTGAAGGATCCAATAGGCATCAATGCATAGGAGCTCGGGATGACCTTACATAAAAAAGATTTGTTTGAATATTATTTCGGTAAACTTACATGTTTTCACCATTGTGCCGGTGCATGGTCACAGAAAAACCGAAGTACGAGCTTGTTTCAGTGATGTTCTGTACAACTGGGGCGTTTAAATCCATATTAAACCCTTGAACGATGGTCAGTACTGTCCAAAATGAAACGAAACAACTAAAGGAGGGTAGATTGGCCATGATTTCAATCAAGCCCACAAGCACTTTGCACAGAAAAACAAGAACTCTTCTCCCGAAGCCTTCACTTCCCGATATCGCCGGGTTGATAAGCACTTCTTGAGTTACCTCAAAAAAGTACCAGCATTTTTTCCTTTTGAGCAAGTTCAACCTTTATCACTTGACTTCAGCGAGAAATTAAACTTAGCTATGATTCCCATGCGTGTTTTGATGGTAGTTCTGCTAGTTCTAAAGCCGATTAGGATTATGACAATGCGTTGATTCGCAACTTCCACGGACAAAGTATTACGCTTGACTACTTTTCAACAAGATGATCAGATACGAGCGACACATAAACACCTCCCACTCAATGAGCTAATTATGTCGTTTCAATAAATCACTGAACAGCAAGGACCTAATACACTGTATACTATACACAGGGATACCATAAATAATATTTATAGTTCTATTTCTAAAGTGAGTCCCACAATGCGATCAAGTGAAACTGCCAGTTGTATAAATACAACCTCGGGTCATTTTGACAACCAAAGTTAGTCAGTAACTGATGTTGACTATTGTAAGCTTGAAATCGAATATGAAGGCATACACAATGGTACAAGGTCTTGGAATCCTGGCTTCGAGAGAGTAGTGAAATTGTTGGGTTGGCAGCGAGACTCTTCGGAGTATAATATTCCAAGAAAGAGATTTGTTTTCTAGTCATTTATTATTTCCCGCCACTCAATCATTGAACTGTAGAGAGTAAAAAACTTTGGAGAGATGTCCTGGGCTGGAGAAGCAAATTAAAATGAAATTTCCGTTGCTGTACTTTCGTTAGCTACCCCTGCGACCTGCGTATGTCCACTCTTATTGATATCCCCTCAATCTGATGTGAATTATCCAGGAGCTAGAGAGGCTGGGGGTTACAATATGATGATCATAAACAATCATTTTTTAACCTCTGTCGTCAGAATACCTTTGCTATTTGGAGTGAATGTATATTTGATTGTGAGTCGTACGCTTCACATCGGGGGAAGTCCTTGTTTGAATGGTGTGCTATTGTTAAGTTGTATGGCAGCACGTTAGTCTTTTTAAACAGACCCTCTAAACAAGGCGTTCTAAAAATTCCATAAATTGAATTTAAATCGGTCAAATAGGTCAACGTTTGTTCATACAGATTTGTATTCATGTAAGGACAGATATAAAACTGAGTTTGATTTTATATTTTATACTCCATATTTTTCATATCATTTATGGGAATAATATTTCAAAGGCGTTTTGTTGGAGGAAAATGTGTCTGAGTTTTGAAGACTTTAGACTTAGTGGTTTGGCTAATCAGCGAGGGCGTATGCGGGCTGTGTGTTTGTTATCACAAAGGGGCGGGGCTCTGGATATACATTTCCATATAACGTTCTGCCAAGGAGGTTCTACTGTACCTCCTTGACGATACTGTCATAGCATGCAACGAAAGAGCTACATGCGAAACATCCACTCTTTGGATGAAGTGGATGAGAGAACACGATGTAACCAAATCAAACAATCGTCAACACAGTCAAGAATATACATGAATGACCGCAATTAATTTGTTGAAGAAAGAGAGAGAGAGAGAGAGAGAGAGAGGGAGGGAGGGGAGAGGGAGATTTCATTAGTCAGAAAGGATAAATGACATATCATAATACCATCGCTTGAGAAATTGAATATCATTGCAAGAAGTGCCAAAATAATATTTCATATGACCTAAAGCCAGGACAAATGTTTAACAAGACTACTTCCAGTTTCAGAAATTCTCTTTGACATGTCCCTGGAAATAGCGATAGGAATATCTATTGCACTCTGAAACATTTGCAAAACAATGATACTGCCTTTAAAAGCCATTCATCAGCTTTGCGGTTGTCATTTTGAAAGCAAGCAACAATTCAAAGTAAGTAAGATTTGATGTTAGACTAAACAATCATGCCTATACTTCATACACTGTCAACAATTCATATTTTCTGTCACAATATCTGTAATGCCATTGTCTTTTCTTTCTGTTGGAAATGAAATAAATACGAATTTGAATTTTGAACAATCTGACAAATAAAAACAAACATTACGAGATGGGTACATGGGTTGCCCAAAACTACTTTAGAGATAAAGTTCTGGTCATGTGATTACACTGTGAAAGAAACTGTCTGGAAGCAAAAATGTTGATCATGTCTATAAATAACGATTGGTTTATACTGTGAGGTTTTGGAATCATCAAAATAAGAAACCAACCCAAACTCGCTCAAAAGCACTTGCACCGCACACAGAAACGGGTATATGGGACTGCACACAAATGAGGCATGAATGATCGGACCGAACGCTTCAGCTCTTTCCCGTCATATTTCGAATATAAGGGAATTTGAAGAGAAATCCTTTTCAGGGGACATTTCTACTTTGATGTTCTTCCAAACTGACATAGAAAGGAATGATAAAGCTCACAAATTATTTTTCACCTTTTCCAGAACTCAACCTTCCCTTTAAGTTACACACTGTTTCTAAGATAATGAATATGTTTCTAGATAAATCCTAAATGTTGCATGGATTCTTCTGTATCATTCCCCATGGAATACTTAAAGTTCTGATACTAACAGTTAAGATAGCTCAGCGATTATTGTACTTTATTTTACTTTGACCATTGCTCAGACTCCAATGATTAGAACAATATGAACATGATGCTCAAAATGCTACACTACTATAAGTCTTGAGTGCACTTTGAAAGTAAAGTGTTAAATTAAAATTTCAAGGGCCGGGGAGTGGCATAGTTTTAATTTGGCAAATCAACCTTAAAATCATGCTAATTTTGGATACATCATGTTTAAAGTGAACATTTTTACTGTTTAAAGTGCATGTACAAATCAGTAATTTACTTTTTAGAGTGCGCATGCATAATCAATGATTCCAGAGCAGTTTTGAACTACATTATATTCAATTACATCGTTACGATTGATCGTGTCAATGTTACGTCAGATTTATAGGTTTTTAAGTTATTTTTAAAATAAATCATGTGTACACATGGAGAGAAACATATGAAATGATTGATTACCCTAATCTTAATATTACATAAGATAACTGCATTGATTCTACTGATATTTTCAATGATACAAGCTTTTTCATCCAAAATTTTCAAGCGTGTCCCAACCTGGTGAAATTACCCACTTACTATTGCTATCAGGGCCTCATGGAAGACCACCAATATTGGTGATAATGAGTCACCCTGTATAAATATCAGAAATAAATAAATAAATAAATAATGATAATCGTAATGATGGAATCGAGGCCTATAATAAAGTTCACATAACCCGTTGGTTTACACTTCACTGATGCGGTTGGTGTTATATTTATTTAATTTGTAATATCCATGACCGTTAAATCTATAAACAAGGAAATGATCAAGTTGGAAAAATGTTGTCTTTGCTTGTAAAAAAAATTATGGTAGCTTTTCAAGGACATCTGTAATACATCCTGGTGTTATATTGAAATAATGGGATAATTTAATAAAAAATCAAAATACACCCACATAGCCATTTTAATTCCCAGAAAACTAAGTCATGTAATCCCCTTGGTTGCTCTCTTTCATTTAAAATAATCAATAACACACATGCACTGTAAAAAAAGTACTGTAAAATTACAGAAATCTGATGTCAGCAGAGTCGCCAGAAATTTGTGGAAAAATACATGCTGTATGTTATTTTAGCATACATTTCAGATCTGTAATTCAGATAACAGGTTCTTATGTAATTGCGTTGGAACCCGAGTTTTACAATACATTGAGGTAAAAAAATTAAACTGTAAAATTACACAAAAAACTGTATAAAAACCCTATTTTGCCTTAAAATCACATGTTTCTGATGTAACCCAATTTCGCAATTACAAATGAGGTACTTTTACGGGAAAAATGTAAAAATAACATCACAACTGCTGTATTTATAATAAACAGAACAAATCTGTATTTTTTCCCCTGTAAAAATACAAATATTGTTTAAAGTGTGTCTTTAGAATCGATGTTTTCCATTCCTCTCTATCTCTATCTTACGTTTACTCTATTTTCATATTGCTTACTCTTCCTCTCTCTATCTTTCTTTCCATTTCCCCTCTCTTTCTATCCATATCTGTTTCTGTTGTTCTCTCATCTTCACCTTAGAGTTTTCATTTTTTATTTTTCGCTTTGTTCTTTTGGCTCTGCATTCATCACATATAAACCATACTAGCATCTCGTTCTTTTTTTCATGCAACGGCTGTTATTTAGCAGTACCAGCTTCATAAACAACTGTGACCAAAATAATTCACTAAATAATGTCAACGCAGCCATGATTATACAAGAGTAGTACAGTGTATTTACAATTCACGATTTGCAAAGATTTGCTGCCTTATTATTAACAGCCACGAGCATACTCACATTCCATACACATGATATAGTAGGTTGTACCTCGATCACAATTGGAAATCTCGTTTTCGTTATCGTTATGGGACAAATGTGACGTTCCCTTGATTGATGTCGTTGATTCCTCCTGTGTGTATACGTGTACAAATCTACCATAAACATGATTCCTACTTTTATAGAAAGGACTAAGGACTAGGGAAGGGGGTATAAAGAATGCCCCTTGACGCCCATTCCATACATGTATTTATACTACCGGAAATATAAATGATTGAAAGAACAGTATACCCTGCAAATGCTATTTCCGCCCCTTTTTCCCGAGACACCAGTTATCGTATTTAGCCATTTCGCTCCCAACTACATTTATGTATTAACCCAAAGGACAGTCTGTATGACCCCGTTTACACAGAGACTGAACTCGACTTTAGTCGAATTTGAACTCGAGTTCATTTGTATGTAAACAGGGTAGTCGCAATTAGAACTCGAGTTCAAAACTCGAATTCGAATGACGACCCAGAGCAACTTTTATCGAATTCAAACTCGACTATTATCGAATTTAAATTCGCTATTTGCAGTGTGAACGGACACGTAATTGAAAGTCGACTAGCAAATATCCGGCCAGTGACCCCGTCATAGGTCACTTCCGGTATTGCTAAGCAACGCTAAGCGTCGGTAAAACAAGCGTCATTCAACAAGTGAACCACAACGAACGACGACACATTCACCGAACTGGCTTGATTCAATCCACCACGCGCTCATCATATCTGCAAATATTCGTTCATAATTTTGTAATTCCGACATAAAATCATACGAAACCAGATCAAAATGGCTGCGCTTACAATACTCGCTACCGCCATTTTGAACTCACTCGCGGGGTTTTCACAAATTTAACCCGGAAGTTGATTATCACGATATTCCCACCAAGCGAGGGCGTAATCAAGTCGAATTCACTTTCCTTCTGAATTCGAGTTCGTCCAACGCTTGGTGTAAACAGCCCACCGAAAAATAATTTATGCTAATCCAAGGTCGCAATTGAATTCGCTGTCGAATTTGAACTCGAGTTCACTCTGTGTAAACGCGGTCTATGACCACGTTTACACAGAGTGAACTCGAGTTCAAATTCGACAGCGAATTCAATTGCGACCTTGGATTAGCATAAATTATTTTTCGGTGGGCTGTTTACACCAAGCATTGGACGAACTCGAATTCAGAAGGAAAGTGAATTCGACTTGATTACGCCCTCGCTTGGTGGGAATATCGTGATTATCAACTTCCGGGTTAAATTTGTGAAAACCCCGCGAGTGAGTTCAAAATGGTGGTAGCGAGTATTAAGGGCAGTCATTTTGATCTGGTTTCGTATATGATTTTACGTCGGAATAGGAATATCCTGATCAATAATTATATGCGACAGCAACGTGTCAGATCTGCTCGTCGAGCAGACCGTTTAAGAAGATGGTGGGAAGATTTTTTTTCTTCTTGTGGGGGGGGGGGGGGGGGGGGAGGAGGGGGGCGAAAGACTGCAAAAGGTAGAATTTACAAGATACTTCAGTGATTTACTGGTTAAATATCGTTTAACATTAAAATAGTTTGAGCTATATGCAACGCAATGCTTCATTTATAGCGTAATTTGCCAATATCTTTGCCTGAATAAACCTAGCTATAAACTTGACAACTCTGTTAAGCCTCCATGTCAGTTTTTCACACATTTACCTTTTGTACATGGGTCGATATGTGACCCGCTCCCACAAACCTGCCGTAATGGATAAAATTTTATTTTAAAGATTTGCTTGTAGCTAAATTGCTCAAATAGCCAGCTTTTTCTATTGATTTGGATGCATTGTCTGAATTTTCCTGGTGACTTCGGCGGGTTTTGTAGGATCGTTCGTGCGTTGTGGTTCACTTGTTGGATGACGCTTATTTACTGACGCGTTGCTTAGCAATACCGGAAGTGACGTATGACGGGGTCACTTGCTGGATATTTGCTAGTCGACTTTCAATTACGTGTCCGTTCACACAGCAAATAGCGAATTTAAATTCGATAAAAGTCGCGTTTGAATTCGATAAATGTTGCTCTGGGTCGTCATTCGAATTCGAGTTTTGAACTCGAGTTCTAATTGCGACTACCCTGTTTACACACAAATGAACTCGAGTTCAAATTCGACTAAAGTCGACTTCAGTCTCTGTGTAAACGGGGTCTATGTCTCGAGGGTAGTCATTATAGTCATTATACCTGGCTCTCAATCCTATCGGTTTTTTAATCATTGGTAAAATTATATTATGTCTGCACTCTTAAAAATGCGGGGTCGCATATTGCGTGGTCGAATTTATTCGACCACGTTTCGGGGTTGTTTTCGATCAATAATGCTCCCGCTGCATTAAAATGACCAGTTTTTGCGTGGTCATTTTGACCTTGCAAAAACTGGTCATTTTAATGCACTCTAAAAAAGGACTGGTCAATTGGTCAACACCATATGGGTTATTTCCAAAAATATGTTGGTCACAATGTTCCAATTTCACTGGTTAATCACTAACCATTTGAAATATTGCTTATTCATCAGCAAAGTATTGGTCCGACTTCTACTTGGTTAAACGTTGGGCCATTGCATGAATATTCATGATGTATCCTGAATACCCATGAGCAACCGTAAACAACCAGAATTTATATATATAAATGACACTTGATTTTTAAGTTTTTATGCAATGATTGCACTTTGAAATGTGATGAAAAATGTATGTATACTAATTATTATGTTGTACATATTCAAACATGTAATTAGGTTTAAGATCTAAAAATCTACATTAGAAAATTAAATTAAAATCTTTAACCACTTTTAGCAAGCACTGCAATACAGTCCCTATAATAATAAAGTAAAGGTTTTCAGGATATATAGGTATAGGATGTAGGACTATAATAGGAGTAGGGTTAAAGTAGGATGATAGGGGTATGATATGCTATACGATAGGAGAGGATGGATGGGTTATAGGTATAGTGAGCAAAATATACAAAATATGTTATGATATTACTTGACATTAGCTTCTTTTTTTTTAATCTTTGAAACGTGGATGGTACACGCGCATCCGGCAGAAGTATCAACCCCGTCCGACGGGAAATGACCACGTTGCGTGGTCGGAAGAAATGACCCCGTACGTTTTGACGGGGTTATAAGGTAATGATCATTAGTATGCGGGGTCAAATTATGCGGGGTCAAGTTATGCAGAAATGACCACGCAATCGTGGTTAAATTTTGACCACATTCGGGGTCGAAATGTAACCACGCTATGTGGTTACTTTGGGTGACCCCGCATGGCGGGGTCAATGTGACCACGCACGGGGTTTGTGCATAGTTGATCCCGCATGCGGGGTCATTTGTAACCCCGTTTGGGGTTATTTTTGACCACGCATTTTTAAGAGTGTGTGAATTCATTCCTCGTACATAATTATTGAATGTCTTGAAAGAGTCAGAGAGCCGTTAACTGATGTAACTTTGCAAAGAGTACACATCCTTCTGCGAAATTGAAAGTTTGTACTTTACGACATGGTCATATCTATTCACATCTCGTATGATTTATGATACGCACAAAATAACGTTCGGGAAAACCCCATCCCAGTACAGAGAATCTCTTCCGTAATTTTCCGGTAATAAATTGATCATAATCTTTAAGAAGTAATGTATTTTGACATTCTGAAAGCTATTCTGTTCCAAGCTTTTAAAGATGGAAATTAC
The DNA here is from genome assembly GCA_025617745.1 of Heliocidaris erythrogramma. Lineage (NCBI taxonomy): Eukaryota > Metazoa > Echinodermata > Echinoidea > Camarodonta > Echinometridae > Heliocidaris > Heliocidaris erythrogramma. Next base: position 16,986,034 of record CM046870.1, on the reverse strand, counting down.
TGGAGTATACAAGTATGAAATTACACCCGCCCTGTGGGTAAACTAGAATTCGACGAATCGCGATGTTCCCAAAATCATGAATCATGAAAATGGCAGTGTGAGTTTATATGCCAAATAAAATTTGTCAGTTATCTTAATCGCTTCCGAGTGGTCTCTGTATGTTATATTGTACCTTTATTTTCTTTATTTTTCTCTCGATATGATACATATTTCCATTTTGACCTTCGAAAGCGGAACACAGTATACACCAATCAATCGTTTTCGTGACTACCAGCCGATAATTCCTAAGTCTTCTCTATTCAAGCCCTCAAATCAAATATAGCCGTTACATTGGCAGTATCGGTAATCTTCTTGTTTTATGTTTGCCTTGCCAAGGTACCATTATCTGTTTACGTATTTTTTTCTTAGTTACATTGCTAATATTAGGTTATGTGAATCATAAATTACAATATCTATATCTCCTTTTAAAAAAAAATTCTTGTTACAGCGCATTATTTTTATCTGAAAAACATGGTGAAAGTGATTATATGGAGGATGTTTAATTATTAAATATGCAAACTACAAGAATTACAAGATATGTGCTTCGAAAAAAGAAGAAGAGACTAATCAGCTTTCAGGACATGATATATGATGCTTGTTATGCTTATATGTCATTATTACTATTCATTATTACATCATAGTGTGTCAACTCTAGTGGTACAGTTAAGAATTAAATCATTTAACATAACATTAAGCAAGAACGTCTTCAATCATTTTATTGTGGGAATAATCACAAGTGATATGCCTATATTAAACTGATGGAATACATCTCGCTTTCATTAATACCGAAGCCCAAGTGAATGCGTAAGTATAGCCGGGGGGGGGGGGGGAGGGGTGGAGTCTCTTAGAGGTGGGATGGGGGCACCCGGCATATAAAAGTGGATGTATACTGGACGAGTACATAGGTACATAGTAAGGGGAGAGTGTCGGAGGGGTTCGCATTACTTAATTTCATTTGTTTGTTTTCATTCATCCTCTCCAGATGCATTTTGTACCGGCGTAAGTAAGATGATGTAATGGTTGCTGAAAAAAAAATGATCATATAAAATTGAATACTTGTCGGTTGTAAATCTATTAAAGAGAAATACTGTTTGGAATTCAATTCTTTCATATTTCACGCTATACAGAACCTTGGACGCCTTGGTGTATTTTAGAGGAATTGTTAGATCTGCAGTGCATTTCCTCTGTTCTCAGCTGTGAAAAGTTGTTGTAGATTGGTTTTAACGGCGCATGTCATTCAATTGTGAATATTTACGCCAATATACGGTATATCTTGCTGCTTTATATGCGCTAGGCTACGCTGCGTTATATTTGCGCGATTTTAATTTTGGGGAGACAAAGTCGTATAGTTCGTAATTAGCCTTGTTTCAGCCTTCACAGTGTTTGTTGTAGTCAGTTACATGTAAGTACCCAGAGAAAGTAGCTAATTTTATAGTACTGTCAGTGTTGTTGCTACTCAGTCAGTTCAAATTATTTTTGTTGAGAGATTATTTAACTATGAATCTTTGATGTGCTTCCATTTAACACGTGTTTTTATGGGGCCCGAATTACTATGACTGCGTAATACATAGGGGTATGGAGGACCAAGCTTCAACATCTTTATCTCGTACATATTATCATCATTATTAAACTAAATAAACAAACATGTTTTATGTCATTTCGATATCGATTTCTCATTGTCATTTGATGGCTGGATTCATTCCGTTTATTAATTTTGTTATGGAACTGCAATGACTTGATGGGAATCAAGAGATTCACATCAGATTCCGGACCTCGTATTATAAAGAGTTTCGATTGATTACAATTTACAGTTGGTTTCAATCGCTTCGCCCATCCTCTAGTACAGAGTTGCGATTGATATCAATTGCAAATTAATTGTAATCAATTTGATTTGATTTGATTTGATTTATTCGTCAGGTATATTGCAATACAAACATAACAAGGTACCATGACAGGATAGCCCATGAAAGCCGAAATGGCTTATTTCCAATGGGGTCCTTACCTAAATAACTTATTAAAAAATACACTAAGAAAACACATTAGTACGGCTACAAGACTATCGTACACGTACGACAAGTAATAAGAATGTACTAAAGTAGCAAAATAAAACATAACATTTTTATAAAGTAGGCGAAGATTACATAAACGTGAAAACAAGACTTACTCAACGGAAAAAAACTATATACAGAAAATCATAATGAAACTATCGATAATAAACGTTGGTTACATAAGTCATATAATAATAGGAAAAACCATCTGAGCTAGAAAAAGGAGAGGAGAAATATAGTTATGGAGTAGACACATTTTTCAGATGATGCTTCAATACCCTTTTAAAATGTAAACAATTCTTAACTGATTTAACATGATTTGGGAGGGAATTCCAGAAAAGAATACCGTTAAAATAAAAGGAATTTATCGCAAATATTTTATAATACGGGGCACTGGTGCTCCATAAGTCAGTAGATTAAATTAAACATGTATTGGATACATTCGTTCTTGGATGCTCCAACATAAGCTAATGCTTAATGACAAAAAAAATTAGTTTCTCATTGTTAGAACATCCAGACAATTAGCAAAACTGAATATTAACCATATAACAGTTGGAGATGCAGAAGTGAAGCCGACAAGCACTGTAAGAAATCTTGGTGTATGGCTATAGATTCTCGTTTAAACAGGGAGACACAGATATCCAACACATGCAAATCTGCTTTTTATAAGTTATATAATTTGCGTCACATCCGTAAATACTTAGATCAGAAAAACACTGAAAGCCTTGTCCATACATTTATTAGTAGTAAACTTGACTATTGTAATGGATTATTGTTTGGCTTGTCAGATTCACAGACCATAAAGTTGCAGCAAGTTCAGAATGCATGTGCAAGACTTGTGACCAATTCCTCAAAAAATTTTCCACATCACTCCTGTTTTGATGAAGTTACATTGGTTGCCAATAAAGTACAGAGTCACATTCAAGTTACTTTTGCTTATTTACAAAGAATGGTCAAGCCCCAAATTACTTGTCTGAATTAATTATCTTTTAAATTGCATCCATATACACATAACTTACGAAGTTCACAAGACAAACTGCTTCTAAAGTTGCCTCATGTCAAAACGAAAGCAACTCTTGGAGATTGTGCATTTAGCTGTGCTGCTCCAAAACTCTGGAACCAACTTTCTCTTGCAATTAGGGAAGCACAATCAGTCCCCATTTTTAAATCTCTACTGAAGACCCATCTGATTTCAGAGGCTTTTAAGTAGATTAGTTCTGTTTATATAGTGTAAGCATATAGGAGTCTCCAGCAAAGCGCAGTAGAGTATATTCAAATAGTAGCTGCGCTATATAAATGAATCTTATTATTATTATTATAAGCAAAGTTTAGAATTATTCCGCCTTTGTGAATATTATAATACTCAAGAACGCATGAACTCCATGTTTATCATACTTGTTCTAATCAGTGCCACCAATAAGCCACTTCGGAGATGCAATCTGAGCATGAGCAGATAAAGGTCATCTGTACCAAATTCTAAAACCCACTGACACTAATATTCGATATGTGCTCATGAATGTCATGTAATCATTATTCAATTATGCACTAATGGTGCATTCCATGATATCCATGTGGAAGTATTCTTTTTAAAGGGGGAAACAAAAGATATTCATGAGGCACCTCTATCACTCCCAGAGTTATTTTTCTGAAGTGCACATAAAGGGACCCTCCATGTCTAAAATATCTGTGGATATTTGGGGTCATTTGTACCATGCGCTAACCCCGAACTGGCTTATACACTGCCATTCAACCGCAGTCTTTCGGTTTAGAGAGCGACAATGAAACATGCCCGATGAAAGGATTAGGACTTTCCATCAATCCACTTGCGGAAGAAAGTTGATCCTTGACAACTTAACGAGTTTACTTTGTGACTTATCGCTGAAGTCATTTTCTTCTGTAAACACCCTCTCGGGAACTTCCAAAGAGCTTAAAATTTCATTACTATCAAAAGGCCGATTTTACATATTTTCGGAGCACTGGTGATTTGTTGTTTTTTAACTTTATTTTGTGTTAGTGAAATTTAGGATTTATCAATTTTAACTGAATATGAAAGAAATACGTGAGCGTGTGAGTAAGATAGATAGTTTGAGAGAGGGAGGGAGAGAGAGAGAGAGAGAGACTATTGAAAGCATGAAACACTTAGCAATATGCTAGAGTAACAAAATATCAATGTACATGTACATAGAACAGGAATAAGTTTCTTTAATAGCCCATCGCCTTCTTAAACAGGGAAATAATATTCAATTTAACTCAGGTCCTAGGCTTTTTTAAAATGCTTTCTTTATCTCCTATTTGTATTTATACTGTGTATATTTGCAATTTCTATGTAACTATGTCCCTCTGTTATCCGTTTCAAATGTATCATATTATTATATTTATGTATGCTATCTGTTGAACTGTACATGTATCTGTTCGGCCCTGCTTGATTGAATTCACTGTATTGGGCCATATACGTTATACTGCATTTTTGTCTATTTACGAATCTAATAAAATATACTAACAAATAAATAGAAATAGAAAAAAAAATACAAATATGAATATAAATAATACCACACTGTTCATGTAACAGGGGTGGGCGTAAGGGGGGGGGGGTAAGCCTTGACCTTTAAGCAAATTTTGAGAGAAAGATAGCGATTCGTAGCACCTTTTATAGACGCCCTGTCTGCTTTTCAATTGTTTGGACGCTATTCTGCACTGTACATGTAAGAGGGTTCGGCGCAGGGAGGGGGGAGTTTCCCCTCTCTCGCGCGAAGCGCAAAAGCTTTGACTTTTTAGCATATTTTGAGAGAAAGATTTATATTTATATATATAAAACGGCTCGCACCGTTTCTTAGGCGGAAAGCTAGTTCGACGCCTGACTGCTTTTCAATTATTTGGACGCTATACTGCGCTGTTCATGCAACGAGTGGGTGCACAGAGGGGGAGTTTCCCCTCTCCCACGCTAAGCGCGTAAGCTTTGACGTTTTAGCAAATTCTGAAAGATAACAGCTCTTACCTTTTTTAGGCGGAGAGTTAGTTCGACGCCGTGATTGCTTTTCATCTATTTGGAAGCAATACTGCACTGTACATGTAACATGGGTGTGCGTAGGTAGGGGGGGGGGGGGGGGGTGGGAGTAAGCCTTGGCCTTTAAGCAAATTTTGAGAGAAAGATAGCGCCTCGTAGCACCTTTTTCAGACGCCCTGTCTGCTTTTCAATTATTTGGACGCTGTACTGCACTGTACATGTAAAGCCCGGCGCACACTGCACGATCTGACTACGATGCGATTTTGGGAAAAGTTGTTATAACATTTGATATGAACCTTCAAACATGTAAATTTTTTGTGATCAAAGTTCCGAATAGTAGTATGAATACTAAAATCGAAATTCCGGGCTACTGCAAGCCCCCAGTGTAGGAATAAAAGCGAATTCAATTCCAAATCGTAGTGACGTCATACCACTCGTGCGATCGACTAAGATTTGAAGCCGATTTGGCCTTTACTCTAACCAGAACAATTGCAGTTAACCAAAATTTCGATATTAGTATTCGTATCATTATTTCGAACTTCAAATGAGATAACTTCACATTTTTTAATTTTCACATTTAATGCAAACTGCAATTTGTTCGAAAATCGGGTCGCAGTCGGATCATATAATGTGCGCCGGGCTTAACAGTGGTCGGCGCAGGGAGGGGGAGTTCCCCTCTCTCGCGCGAAGCGCGAAAGCTTGGACTTTTAGCATATTTTGAGAGAATGATATAACGGCTCGTACATTTTTTAGGCGCAAAGTTAGTTCGACGCCCTGACTGCTTTTCGATTATTTTAATAATAATAATAATAATATTCCGCTTTTATATAGCGCCTAATACATCGGCGATGTCTCTATAAGCACTTTATAGATTTATTATTATTACCCCGGTCATCGGATTCTGGCATGCCCGCACACTGTGTAAGCACACTCTCCACACCTTGGGGTGTATTCCAGCAATGGGCTGTGGCGCTCACTTTGCTAAGCAACGACATTAACTCTCGCATCCTACCGGGTACCCATTTAACACCTGGGTGGAGAGTGGCAAATGTAGATTAACGTCTTGCCAAAGGACTTATCCACGGATCCACAACAACATTTTGACGCTATCATGCGCTTTAAATGTAACAGGGTGGGTGCAAAAACTTTGACGTATTTAGCAAATTTGGAGAGAAGGGTACCGGCTCATAGCATCTTTTTATGCTTTTTTTCTCTCCCTTTTTTTTGGTTGGCGTTTTTTTTTTGTAGGGGGGGGGAGGGGCGGGGGTGACCGCCCCACCATCCACCCCCTGTGGCTATGAGCCTGATGTAAGGAGATGTGAAGGTAAGGAGATAGATAACATTATGAGAGGGAGAAAGTGATGTTGGAGGAGTGAAACAGTGTATGTCTCATTCACATCAAGGAGAATGGTTTAGAAAAAGCATAGATAAATCATTCAATAGGTAGTTTCATGAAATAGTCAAAATAGAATATGAAACTTTGAGATCGATTCGCGTTGTGTTAGAAATGACCCGGACTACAGCTGGCGCTGTGTAAAATTGATGAACATTCAATATCGTGCATCGTGTCAGGGACAACATACGTCAGGGAGAGAGGGGAGAGTTCGAGAGTGTAAGGCCCTGTTACACAAAGCTTAGCGATTAATTGCAAGTAGTTATTAATGCAATTAATCGCAAACATCAATCGTACGATCAATTGATGAGTCAAGTCCCTTGACTTGCAGGAGAAAGAGAGGAGAATCCGACATTTCCCCCCTTGATAAAGATACATTACTGTCGTAAGCTGATCATGATCGTACACTAAACAAAAACATTTAGGGGAGGGTAGGGGAAAATGAAGGAAAAGAATGAAAAGAGAGAAAGAAAGAGAGAGAGAGAGAGAGAGAGAAAGAGAGAGAGAGAGAGAAAGAGAGAGAGAAAGAGAGCGAGAGAGAGAGAGAGAGATAGATAGAGAGAAGGGGGAGACAGGAGAAAGGGACGGGAGAGTGGACAAGAGAGCGACAGGGAGAGGAACAACAAGACAGACAGTGTAAGAGTAGAAAACAGAGAGTGAGAGCAGGATGCAGACGAAATGATTCTTTGGCAGTCCGTTGTCATGGTGAGCTCATGCCGGATGCAGAGTCTGGCGCGAAGTTTCACATAATATACCTATATCCTTCTCAAACGCTTAGAAACACTTCTAGGGGTGTGTCCATACAGCAAATTTTCACCCACGTTTCGCTGTCGTTCCGATTTGATATTTCACGTCTCTATACTTAGCAGGCAGAGATATTGAAGAAGCAGTGAAATGTCACCTAAACACATTGTAGGATATCTCGGTTGTTGAGAAGCACATTGCATGGACAGCAAGCTTGATTGAATGCAACCTACTGATCGAGTCAGGATATAACTATATGACTTTCATTATTCCCGGTTGGACATATTCTAGGCTGGAGATGACGAAAATTCAGGGGGACACTGGCAAATTTTAGACAAGTTTCACGAGGATGGCAGGTGGATTTCAGGAAGGACGAAGGTCACAGCTGAAGATTTCTTTACACCTTCCTTCTTGAATGATTGATAATGTGACGACTGCCAGCGTTCCCTGTTCTCGGAGAAGTATTAATAATAATCTGTCGAACTGTGGGAGGTGTGTTAAGCTTAGTACTAAGTGAGAAGTTTGTTGATGCTCATGAAGGTGGTATGACTTCCTCGGTAAAATCTTTCTGGTTTCTAGTCCTATCCGAGAGTGAGTCAGTACTCAGAACACAGGTGCCCTCAAAAGGCACTAACGCACTTGGTCTCACACTCCAGTTCCTCGTTTTCCAAACTCTGTATCCAAACCATCACCTCTATCAGGTACAGCATCAAATCGGTTTGTACTTTTTCTGTAATATTTCAGACACCAGATAGTTCAGGAAATATGACTATATTCTCTTCCGTCGAATATCTTTCCTGTCTGAACCACAAACTTTTGTCTAACTTAACACCCTCATTACCACAGAAGGAAATATCATGTATAAAGACAAGGAAATCGGAGGATTGTGGTAGCAGGAGTGTTACCTGGATCCACCCACTCTATAATACCACTTCGCTCGCGCCTATGTCATGTCGAACACCTTGTGACAGCTCGTTTTCGCGTGGTAACAGGTAAATGTCTCACTCGCTGTTTAATGCACCTGACATTGAAACAAGGATACAAGCCAAGATTATGGATGTATTACAATGGACACGTTTATTTGCTTAAGAAAACTTGGTTCTGAACTTCATAAGAGGGATTATTTCTGATGGTTACAATGCTCGATATCATTAAGTATCTGCTCCCTTAGATATTAAAAGATGACGGCGTTGACTGCCCCAGTGTTAGTGACCAAACGATAGACTGAGGTTCAATCACCTCAATTAGCATTCCTGTTGATGACATTGAGTGGAATGTGAATCTTCATGCCTAAACTGGCAACAAAACGAACGGACGAACGGCTTGATGATAAAGGATTTACATGGCAGGGTGATTTGAATGGAATGAAACCTTAGATTGTGACGTGACAACCCATGTTTTGATAAGCCTCAGAGTGCCCGTCAGACTTTACATTTCAATATTTTGGGCAGGTGAACGTGTGACTATTAGCACATCATCATGATCAAGGTAAGACACAATCGTCCATTAGGATGCTGGGTAGGTGTTAAGTTCCACCACTTATGCGTCATCCTTGTCATCATCTCCCTCGTCATATCACAGACGTCGACATCGCCAGCTACCAGCTACAGCTCGTCGTCGCTCTCTACATTCGAAGGTGAAATCCCTGACGAAGAATCCGACGTCATTCCACCATCAAATCCGTCGGCCAAACTCGACATCGATGTCGTACCGTCGACGGTGACGACGATGATGACCAAACCCAGTGTCGAATGCGGATGCGATTCCCTGCAGCAGGTTATCGACGAGGTGAGACAGACGAAAGAAGTGTGTATCGACACTGCTTTCGCCGTCAACCTCCATGTCAAGAAAGTGGGCAAGCTTCAGATAGCGGTTGACGGGCTAGCGAGTATGAGAGATACGAACCACGCCGACAAACACGGTTAGAATAGATGCTTGATTAACATCAAACTCTGTAACTCCAGGCAAAGATATGAATTCCCAATAATCTCTAACATGCTGAACTATTGGAATTTGGCCCTCTTAAGGACACGCAGTTTTGGTCACGGTCTTAGATTTTGCATTAAAAAATATACTGTGATGATGCATTTTATCAGATCATTTTTGGCTTGTGAATGTGTAGGTAGGGTTAATCTATCCTTCAGGACAACATAGTTTTACCCTTCATATACAGTGCTCTCCTTCGGATTTTTGTTGTTTTATAATAATTTTTAAACTTGAAACACAATTTAACAATGAAGCTTAGAAACATGTTTGTTTGTGAGATACACATCTTCAAACTAACAAACCGTGTCAGCAGACTATTCTAACAGAGGCTGATTAATCCAATATAACTGGCACTAAAAATGTAATTTCTGGAACGTACAGGTACTCCAAATCGAACTTTAATAGGATTGCGTGCTATAGTCATTAGTGTATCCAAAATACATGTATAGTTAGGACGTACTCAAAGAAATCCATTTTCGCACCGCGACTTATATCAATACGTGTTCATCACTTTAAGGTGTTTTAGATCATTCTAAATCCTACATCATGGACTTAGACACCTGTCCATGAAAAGTCTGATTTTATTAAAAAAAAAAAAAATTGAAATAGTTGACCCTCTTAACTCTTTGTTTGCCACAGAAAAAAAAAATCTTCTATGGGATTTGTGTGGTAAGTCTGCACCAAATGGCACAACGGCACAATAAATAATAATCATGTTTCTTTCACTTCTAAATATCTCTTCGAAATCTTTGCCATTCCAGTAGCACCAACGTCACCGAGTACACACATCGTGTCTTCATCAGACGAAGTGCCTTCATCTTCGTCTTCCTTAGACTTAGTCGACATCGACAGCGACGAAGACTCTCAAAGTGATTATGACGAACCTAATGATGACGAACCTGAAGTCAAGACTCCTCCCTCCATGGAAGGTGTTCACCTCGTAATAATGGAAGCGCCTGAGGTGATTCCTAGAGACTGTTTGGAAATACAGCAAAAAGTGGGCAACGTGACTGGGGTCTATACCATTCTACCGGACGGGTGTGGGCAGCCTTTTCAGGTCTTCTGCGATATGTCCACCAGTGGGGGCGGCTGGACGGTAAGATTTTAAATTCTTTTTGAAGAAGAGAATACAGAAAAAGAAACGATACATAGGTCGTGAGATGAAGAACAGGAGAAGGAGAGGAAGAATGAGAAAGACTGAAAGATGATTCTTCATTGAAAATTTCCCTTTTGACAAAAATGACGATTATTGTACTAAAGAATGGAAAGTGTCGCATATTCTCCTGTTATATAATTATTATGACGATTTTTTTTCTTGAGTTTTATCATTTATGATCCTTTTTTTTAGATCCTACATGTTCAGTAGCGACTACCTTTGGGGGAATAATTTATCATTCAATTTTGATTTTGTATTATTTGGGTACTTGTTCTACCTGTGGCTTGACAATTGCGATCAGTGGAAAATCATATGGCGTTACACCAGGATGAAACATTAAGTTGCACGATACTAAATAAAAATTTACTGATATAGCAATAAAGTCAATTTCAAGAAAATCACAAGGATAAGTCACTAAGTATTTTACCAAGCAGGGTTAAATATCATAAAATCAAGAGAGTGACAATGTATATTAATGTACTTATTAGTTTGTATATTTAGTTATAATATACACATGTACATGATTCTTTGTTCCAAAACTTACTTTAGGTCCTTCAACGTCGACTGGACGGCAAAATCAGTTTCGCTCGCCTATGGGGCGCTTACCGACGGGGATTCGGCAACCTTCTCACAGAGTTCTGGCTTGGCTTGGACAAGATGAGTCGACTGACGTCGCAGGACGACTACGAACTACGGATCGATCTCCAGGACTTCAACGGAACCGAAGCTTCTGCGGAGTATGAGAGAATGATGATCAGTGATTACCGGAGCAACTATCGGCTTCACGTCGGAGCATTCAAGCCGAATGGATCGGCAGGTAGGACAAATTAAACATTTGCCGTTCTGATATCGATCGAAAATGAATTCTAACAAAATCCAACAAATTATCACAAAATATTCACATGCGTTAATATATAGCACATGCCAAATATTTCTGAAAGAAATAAATGATTGTGTTATCGCTAATAAGCAAAATAAACAAAATATTCTATAAAAATGCCTGGGCTATGTTCAGTCCTCGTACGTTGTCTGCCTGTACTAGAGCCAGTACCGAATTCTCGATTTTGAACGTCGACAAAGTCGACTGGTACCAGATTACCAATTTAAGGTATGCATGGACATGCATTAGGATAGATCAATGTCCGATGGAAAGAAAAATGAAAGGAGAGAAAAAAAGAACAGAAAAAAAAGAACGATGAATGAAAGGGGAAAAACGAAGAATGGCATAAGGAAAGGAAGGGAAGAGAAATAAAAGGATAAAACAAAAAAAAAAGGGTAAGAAAAGAAAAGCTAAATAGAAGACGTCATGCCGTTCCAGTCCACTTCGACTGATATCTTAAGTGTTTTGAACACTAGTCAACAAAAGCATGATAAGTAGTCGACATGACGTTTCGCTTCACCTTTCGACGTGGACGTCGTCATGGTCCACACGATCGAAAACTCCCTATTGTCCCATGGTGGCAATCTATATGGTTTCCTTGCCTGGCTATCCAATCTTGATTTGTCACTATAGCTTCAAAATGTTCTACAAAAGAAGAAGAATATAGTGTATCATAATGCATTATAAGATATAAACCAAATACAACTAAAATTTTCTCTCTCCAGGCGATTCGTTGAGCTACCATAACCACATGCCGTTCACGACAACTGACCGTGACAACGACCTCGCTAAGAAGAACTGCGCCGAACTCTACTCCGGTGGTGGGTGGTGGTTCAATGGTTGTCTCTACAGTAACCTCAATGGCATCTACCTCGGCCCTGAAGACGATGATTTTGCGATAGGCGTGACTTGGTTCGAGTTGGCCGGCTTCCGAAAGTCGCTGAAATTGGCCGAGATGAAGATTAGACCGGTACCGTAAAACGCTGAGTCTACCCTGAAGAATGCTATAACGGTGTTACGATTTGTAATAGACCAAGTCCAATAGGACCAAGTCCAAGGTAATTTGTCCCATACGTTACCGACCACATTAACTATATTTGATATACATGATGTTTGCATTTAGTTTGATAAATATACATAGCTGGGCTCGGACCAAATATCTAGGAAAATAAAAGTTTAACAAATTATTTTCATAGTTACATGATACTTGGTAACGAATAGAAGAAAGAAAGACCAATTACCTCGGACTTGCCCAGTACTAAACATTGTACACACATAGCACCAATGGTTCAATCAGTCGGTAATACAGTACTGAACGTTTGTCATCCCCAATGGTCTATTTACCTGATGGATGTGAAAACACATGCTGCATTCTTCGAAATTATGAACGTTTGAGCATTTTGCAGATCGATGAGCCTTTGGAGTAATCTACTCTTTATTTCTGGAATATGAACGCTCAAAAGAATGGAACTTTAAAAAATTAATTTGTAACCTTTTCATCTCTTTCTTATTCATACGTGGAAACATAATGTCGCATGAAAGGATTGAAACACTCTCTCCTTTATTAATTGACTATTGACCAAATTCTGATATCAGTCACAAGATCTGTGTTCCGTGCGTTTCATATAATAGGTGATTTTAAAGGGAAATTATACCTTTGTAAAATGCTGATTTGTTGAAAGAAGAAAAATAAGAGAAACAAGATGGTGAAAGTTTGAAAGAAATCGGACGAAGAATGAGAAAGTTACAAATGTTTGAAAAGTGAGATCACTACATCTATGCGAATCTCAAATGGGTAATTTGATGAATTGATTGTGACGTATTCACGGTCAACACTCCCATTTGTCGTACACCAAAATATCATTAAATTCTGGTTTTCTCATGAGCGCCTTTTCCCTCTGGGCAGAACTCAAACTATATTGTAGATGGCATATTATTATAGGTCCTATAATAGATCCTACCGAGTTATACATTTAATAAAATTGACCTTTTGGTCATTTTGTGCGTTGGAGCGAATCGGGGAAAGTTGACCGCCGCTACACCGTACCAATACGGCCAATTTGAAACTCCCGTATTTATAGTTTTGAAGTTTGAAGTTTATTTGTTCCACATTCCACATTTACATCGAAACAATTTTTCAGAAGTTATTTTACAAGCATAACTGTCAATTTCAAAGGAACTCAAATCAAGTATAATGTACAGTAAATAGGTAAAAAGTTTGAGAAATATATAAACGACTGGCAAAAGAGGAAATATGTAAAATGTGGGGAGCCTAAATAAAAAGCATTGCTTGTAAATGATTAGGCTCCCGTATAAAGTAATTCTGATTTGGATGCAATGAAAAGGGGGGACGGACTAGAAATATCAGATTTATAAAACGTACACGGAGAGCAAAGCTCAGAATATGGAGTAAAGAAACGAAAAGACGAAAGAGAAGAAGAAGAAAGAAAGAAAAAAGGAAAATAAGATGAAGAAAAGAAAAAGAGAAAATGAAAAAAGCAAAAGAAGAAGGAGAAGAAAAATTTGTAAAGACATGACAGTGTTACACAAACAAAGTCTATGTGACCACCTGTACGATCCAACAAGATATGAATATTCATATATACATGTACTTACTTAAGAGGTAACACCTTAGCTTCCGTTTAAAAGAATTGTTGGAGGGGCTATCAACTAGTTCGTTATTCAGGCTGTTCCAGAATTTGGGTCCAGTAAAGGTGATTGTTTTGTTTGCGAAAACGGTGCGAGTTCGGGGGAGGTGAAAATGGTTTGTTTGCCTAGTTGGATAGGAATGTATAGCATTATTGCGTTGAAAAATAGGGACGAAAGCATCTGGTAAATTACCTTTCGAGAGTTCATACATAAATATTCCAACATTATACAAGTACAAGTACAAGTACAAGTCAGATATCTTAAGGATTATACAAAAGTCATAACTTTCTTATTGCTTGGCCGATTTCGTTCAAATTTTCACCAATCTGCTTATCTGATGTTTCTTCTTTCACATATATCTAAGTATGGATTGCAAGATTTTGTCGATGTGATGAAATGGTGATGATTCCAAACATTCTAATACAAGAGAATATCTATCTACTACATAGTCACCGACTTCTGATTACTTCTAGACCATGTCACTTGATGGCCAGTACCCAACCTCACCTTTTATATTACATTGAAACTAGATGATCTCAAATTTGATTCGGTGACATTCGCTCCGGGTTTCATTTTATCAAAACTATCGGCTTATAGGGTTAAGGTTACAATATGGTTTTAAGTTTTAGGTTTAGGGTTAGGGTTTGACCACCTGGTTAGGGTTATGTTTAGTGATTGGTGGTGATTAAGCTAGGAATTCCATTACTCAACAAAAGTGAATGTGGCGCATTTGTTATACACCCTAAAACTAATTCAAATTTAGATTTATTTCTGTCTAAACTGAATAATCAAACATAGCTTTAGCTTTTTAAAACTCATCGACTGCAGCAAATTCAACTAATGTCAAACCTACCTGGAATTATTGCTGGTAATAATATTTGAATAAAATAAATACTTTTTACTTTTATTGTATTCCATTACAGTATTAACACTTTTGTTCATCCTTCCTATGTTGCCTTTTGATAATGTATTTGTTCTTTATTATTGTGTATATTTATCATGTTTATATTAGTTGCTAGTGTTAACTTTGTATACTTACTGAAGTGAACAAAGAATATATTTATGATGTTTAAACAACTCTATGTTTGTGTAAGACTGTAACAAATTACCACCGACATTTACAATCGATTTTATGAAAAAATAAAACTGAACTGAGTTTAATGAAAATTGATATCGATATTGTTCTAGTACGTAAATATGTTGATGCTTGGCTATTAAGCTACAAGTATTGCGCCTTTACCATGTTACTAACTCAGATTTTTGAGGGAAATTTGAGGGCGAATTGGATTTCATTATTAAACAATCTCGCTGTTTCATAAAAATGAAAACATTGGATCAATTTGCACAATGGCATTACATTTCAGGCCATAGACACTCTATACACAAAGGTGTGTTTTTCTTGTCTTTACACCGTGCATGGTATCTTAATGTACTGACCTGATTTGATTGTTGTAATGGTACATGCGTATCATTTTTATTTAGGACGAATTTATTTCTCCATCGAACACGAGTCTCGTTTTCATATTTTTTATGAGTCTGGCAGATAACTCAACCCGTCTTCTCGTTTGGAAAATCATTTGTTAGAGTGTAGGATATAGTGAAGATAGATTGTAAAAAAGGAGAAAGTAGTCTAGGTTTTGACGCATATCCGGTCATGTCGGATGTATATAGAAGGCCCATTCGGAAGGTGTTTGAATCATTCAAGGATAACGTACCTCAAGAAGGGTTGATTGTGCTGATCAGCAATTATGTTGTGGTTTATGCAGGACTTGGCTTCAGGGGGGGGGGGGGGGGGGGACAAATCGGTGATCTAGAAGTATTTCAGGGAAGAAATCAAGCCTTTATGGCCCTCTTTGGGGTTTTGGGAGAGATCTGTAAGGAAACGGGGGGATGGGGTGGATAATAATATGTTCCATTTATATAGCGCAGCTACTATATGAATATACTCTACTGTGCTTAATACAAAGTATCACATTATTACCCCGGCTAAAGCCGAGCTGCCATGATAGGCGCTAAAGCATTCAAGGAATTTCTTCCTACCGGGTACCCATTTACTTCACCTGGGTGGAGAGTGGCAAATGTAGATGAATGTCTTGCCAAAGGACATTAGCGCTGTGGCGGGATTCGACCCGCGAACCATGTGAGCCACAGTCCGGTGACGTATCCACTAGACCACGACACCTCGACACCTCTAGAGTTACGTTACCCCTTACATCTTAAAAAAGAAGAACATGAAGCATCGGCTTGGAGATCCACATGAGAAATACCTTCTTCTCTTCCTCATCACTAAATGAAGACAGATTTATTATGATTGAAATTGAAATGTCATTAGCTGCATTAGTAAATTATGAATGCGTAGTTATATGCCAGCACACAAAGCGAGCAGGCAACTGTTTTAAGTAACAATTTCTTTTTTTTCCTAGCCATTCATGATCTGACAATGGAAGTAACTGATTCGTAAATATCATCCGATAGTTTTAATTCCTTTATAAATAGATTTTCCCACTATATGTGTGCATTATTGTCTTGGTTGATGGAAGTGACTGGTGGTCAGGACCGAGCAGGATTTTTTTTTTAAGATTGAGAAAATTATCTATAATTTTGGTGTGTATATGTTTGAGAGCAAAGTAATGACCTTATGTCGGATATACATGTAGTTCATTATGAATAATCTGTCGGGAAAGGGGGCTATATTTCCCCCTTGCCCACACCTCTCTTCAAAATACATTAGTGCACATCGAAAGCAGACAGACTAGCTGAGAGTTGTGTATAATTTAGTTGCATTGACAACTGCCAAAGCTAGTCTCAACCCATGGACAAGGAAACTTTGAAAAGGACATGTTATATAAATGTATCCTAAAATGTGGATAGAGAATAAAAGAGAAATTGAAGAAAAAAAAGAACTTCGCATCTCTGAAATTTGTGTAGAACAGAATATCTGGAAGAAATATGGTGTGGAGAAAGATCCTGTGAGCTAGAGGGGTCGAAGGCGGGGATGGTGTCAGGTGTAGCATCAAAATTTGTACATTTTTGGTTGCCAATTTACGATATTCAGAGTGTTGTTGACAAATTGACAAAATTAATGACCCTTTTGTTAGTTTGTTTGCTTGTTTGTTGTTGGAGTGTTTTTTGTGTTTTTTTGTGTTTTTTTTTTTTGGGGGGGGGGGGGAGGGGTGAATTAATATCTGTCTGCAAATTTAGCAATCTGAAAACAACTTTTACCCTGGTCAGCAAATAATTATGATTTATTTTCTTGAAGGGGAAATTTTTCATAGCTCTTCGGCAAATCTAGTCCGACCTGGGTAGAGAGGGTGAGAGATAGATAGATAGAGAGAGAGAGAGAGAGAGAGAGTGTGTGTGTGTGTGTGAGAGAGAGAGAGAGAGAGAGAGATGGAGAGAGAGAGAGAGAGAGAGTTTTCTTCAACCAACTAACCAATCCCCATTTGTCATTCTGTTTTTTTTCTTCTATTGCATATATTTCTGTTCCTTTCTTTTCTTTTCTGTCTAATCAACTAGTAAAATGACAGTAAACATGGTCAAATGAAAGGGAGAGTACTATCTCTTTTGTTATTGTTACACCTTGGAATGAATAAAGGAAGAATAGCAACAGTATGAATAAAGACATACTCTTACCCATCAGAATATAAAACAAGAATAGTTTGATATTGTTTTCTACTTACTCCTGCGTGTTAATCTGATGAATGAAAGACAATAAACTTCAGTATGTTTGTGATCAAAGATAGCCTTCTATTCTGTTTTCTCTTTATCAATCTTAGACAGAGCAATAATACGGTGTTTTTTAAAAATAGAAATAATATAATTTTTGAGAAATATATAATAGATCGTCACAAAATACTTTATATCGCCCCAAAAGTTGTAAACTAGGTCAAGTTTTCAACGAAAATAACGAGACTTTCAAATATACCGCACCGAACTGCGCAATGCTGTAAAATGGGGGAAAGCCACTGTAGTGAAATTTCCCAGAACCCTAAAAACCTCCCCACTTTTTACACATCAAATGAAGCATTGCTCAAGTTTATACATACCATATCAATTTCACACTTGAGGTTTGTGCATTTCCTTTATTGCAGTACGTGAATGCGGGCGGTTTTTATCGAATTGCGATGCAAAGGAGGATCTTAAAAGCATCGGGGTCCGGTTTAATGTGGCCATTTTCTGCCGAAAAAGTGCAGAAAGCGCTGCCGCGTTATCAAAATTCAAATGTATACGTTGTGACTCGGGGTAAAAAGGACAACGAACTAATTTTATTAGCGCTCCAAGAGAAAATGAGTGGCTTAAAGGTACCCTATATGCCTCCATCAACTTTAAGGAATAACGAGCAAAGTGTCGTGAAAGGTCAAAGTGAAAGTGCTTTTGTGTAATCATTTATGATACCAACAACACTGCAAAATTACATTTTAACTGTGTTTTCAAACTTAAAATCAGTCGAATGATTTGCTAGAGATACTAATTACTTCTTGGGGGCATGTACCACACAAGCATTGCTTTCTATAACAGCCCTCCGTTTCAATATACATGTATGTTTAGGTCGATATTTTTTATTTTTTTTTTACTTATTTGTTGTTCTCAGTACCTTTATCCTTGTTTGATGCACAAACTTATTACATTATCGCTGAACCTATACTTATCATGTATGTTTATACTTAAACGGGGAGAAAATAATGAAAATTACATCTCTTATAGCTATTTAAGAGAGATTTGCACCGGCACTACCAAAATAAGCCAAGTGTGAGAAACAAATGTTCAAATTTGTAACCCAAAAGGTTTCAACAGCAGATGCACTGAAAATGGTTGAAAATATGAACATTTTTTCCCGGCCAATTTCGCAACTTTGTCAGTCAAATTAATTTTACGAGCATTCAATCTAAACGATTTTTGCCATGCCTTGCTTTTCGGCAGTTCAAATTCATGATCTGTGCATTCGAATTCACCTCGGCAGCATTCAAATTCACATTTCAGGCAGTCAAATTACCACTCTTTTTGTTCAAATTCATAGGTCACGCACGTATTTCATAAAGCCTTCATTCAATATAGCATCGCATGGTCACGTGATCACGCAACAAACGCGTTCATGCCGTTAGTGCATTCAAATTCATATTGGAGCATCCAATAGACCTGTTTACTAATTTTATGCATACTTTTTGAACAAAGTTTCTCTTGACGACTCAAAAGCTTGCCAGAGGCTTGCCCGACATAGCAACAACTAATGTATGCAAAGTGGATTCCACCCATAGAGATGCCATTATGCATAGCAGGTGCACTAAATAGTTGGTAACTAAGCATTTTGGAGAGCACCATGCATAATTTTTAATATAGGTTTTCCCGGGCAATTTTGGAACATGTGCGTTCGATTTCGTAAAATACATATTAATTTGGCGCTGATTTTGAGAACTACGTATATCCAGGTTTCATATTTGCTAAACTAGGATTCGATTTCAGTTTGTATCATTCGTTTTAGTGAAAGTGAACGACAACTCATTGATATGATTTCGAATACGTGATTAGGCTTTCGTTTTAGCGTATACGTTGCCGATTATTACGAATGTCTGAGTGGAGTTTGAGTTTAGTTTATTAACAACAACACATCACATAAATGACAGTATAATCATCAATATAAAGAGTAATAATGTTACATGAATACATATACATAACAATGGTATGACAGTTTTTTTTGTTGTTGTTGTTGTTAAAGGGAGAACCAAAAGTTAGCACAAGTGCTAGTCGAGAATGGCCCTCCCGTTTTCCTTACATTTCAAATGCTCACTGCAAAGTCTAAAATAATTATCCTTCAAAAGTAGATTATACTACACATAATTATTCTTCATCACTAAACTTCATTTAACAAGTGTTTTCTTAGATTTTTGCGAAATGAAAGCCTTGTTCTTTCCTCTCGAATAGTTTGGGGCAAACTATTCCAGAACTTTGTTCCAACAAAAGAAATAGAAAATGTGTCGTTATACATTTCGGAAATCTAAGCATGGAATGTTCTTTGCCTCTAGTTCTATAAGTATGACTCATCTTCTCATAATATTGTGTTAAAGAATGTGGTAAATATCCCCTGTGTAGATCATACACAAATGTTGATACTGCAAGTTTATGCAGATCAAAAACATCTAATATTCCCAGGCTGGTGAATAATGGCATTCGAATTCGCGGAAAAACTATCTTGTATTGTGACTCGGTCTGAAATGAATATTCTTTTTCATTTGTCATAATTAAAATTCGCATCTTCTGTATTCTAATTAAATATTCAGGCCTACAACTTTGTATGATTCATTATTATTCAAATTATATTGGCCTAATTGATCATTGCTCGTTCTTGTAAAGACCAACAGGCCCGGCGGAACGTTTTTCAAAGTGGTGGGGCCCAAATAGGGGAAAATTTTGGTGAGACATTTGCCGCTAATCAAAACATGAATTTTTGTAATCACGTCTCAAATGGCAACCACCATAGCAACCATTTCTTATCATTACGTTTCGAAAATTGTCAAGCCGTCTTAAAAACTTGGGGGGCACAAACATTTTTTATACAGTTTTCTATGATCAGAACAAAACAAGTGGGGGCGGTCGCCGGCCCTGCCAAGGCCTGTGTGAAATACGGATAAATAAAATGTTAAAATGATATAAATCAGACCATCAGATCAAAACAAAACCAATCAAACTAATTTTGTACGCAAAGGCAAATATCTCATATTAACTCTGCATTGTTGGTTCTTTGTCTTAATCGTATTTTAATGGATTTCTGTATTCATAAAGTTTTCTCTCACTTTATGAGTTGGATTGTCTAGCGAGACATCGAGGCAGATATGTCCGGGAATGGTTGTACCAGACAGTGCATTTCGTGGGTGTCACCTCTCCAATGTTGAGTGCAGCCACCTTTTAGAGACGGAGTGATCTCCAGACTTGCATGTTGACTCCAGCTTCAACTGCTGCTTCTTTGTCTCCGAATCTCTCTTGCCATTCAGGTAGACCCAAAGTGCGCTTTACTCCAGCCTTGAAAGCTGAATGCGCCATTTCCGTTGGATTTAAGAATGGCGAGTATGGGGGTAGCAACTTGATGGTAAAATTACCGGAATCGCGGGTAGCTGGGCTCTGACATGAGGACGAGCATTGTCATATATCGGATAAATGTGTTCTCCTTCAGGGAATAACATACCACATTCTTGTACGGTTGTCGCCAAGATCTCCTCAAATGTTGCTCTTGTCACAGTCTCTGATGGTATTTTGTGAGCCACAAGTCCAACCTCAGCAGAAATGGCAAACGTGACATTGACTTGCCTCCTGACCATGGACGACGCGTCTCGCTGGCACTCCACGAGGAGCGCGACCATAAGACCGACGAGTCCATGCATTATAGCCAGTCTCATCAATGAAAACGGTGTGTGCAAGAACGCCAACCTGCAGATACCAGTTGCCAAATAAAACTCGGGCATCTAATACACGTGGCGAATTTCTCTGCTCTGGACCATTTTCCACTAATTTAAGAGTTAGAAGCATACCATCCAGAGTTCTACCGATGGTACTGGTGGTCACGAGAGGCTTATCGGGCAGATCAGCTCGCAGTTTAGCATTGAGTTGACGCAAAGTTAGAAGGCTGTTTTCATCTGTATATCGTTGGAGGGCATTCCTCATGTCGTCGTCCATCTTCTGGTTCATGTTTCCTCCTTTCGGTAGTTTGTTACGACGACCATCTCAGAGATATATGGCAACGATTGATCTGGCCGTTGAGTGTTTGATGCCCAACGTGTCGGCTACCTGCAGGTAGTCAGCATCGTCAGCCTCAAAGGCATCAATGACATGGATGAGGCGATTTCGGTCCACGTCGGAGATTCGTCGGTATCTTCCTCGTGCAGCCATTATTATTGTATTTGAGGAGTATGTTGTGATCTCGGCAATTGCTCAGCGAAAAAAGAAAGATTTTCTTCAGCGTTGTTTCTTATATAGGACTTTTTGCAATAGTTGGCATGTTTCAAAAGATTACAACACTTGGTATAGTTCAATCATCATGAATATTCACACATGCTCTGATTCAATCAAATATTCCTGGTATGTTATTTTGATAACCCATAAATGAATTCCAATGCTTGACCGGCCTTACGTTAAATAACACTAAGCATGAAATGGTCTGCAAACAACGAAATTGATTGATGATAAATTAAAAGGAAAACAAGATTCCGGATGTGCCATTGATTTCGCGCCAAATTGAAATGGAATTCACTAACACCAGTTCAGAAGTGGGAAATCATACGCTGCTTTTGTACGATTCAATGCACCTTCGTGGAAATAGAATTATCATTTGTTAAATTGAACCAGGGATTTAAATGTTCATTCTAATTCGCACGAAAATGAATGCTTCTTTTACAAATTATTATACACATTTGCCGAAATTGTCGGTGAAAACCTATACATTAGTAAACCGGTCTATTTAGCGTGTAGAGCATTCAGTGTAAAAAAAATTCCCAACATTATTTGTGATATTTTCCTATTGTCTTGTATTATGTGTTTGACATGCTATTTGCCATTTAAGTTAGGGCCTATATGTTTTTGGTTATTGCAAATTTCAAAGATCCAATCGTTTGAGCGAATAAAGGTCTATTCATTTTTTGTCATGTGGTCGTGGATGTAAAACATTAAACAACTGTAGGTCTCGAGAAAAACCTTACAAATATAATTATTTTCTTTGTAATTGAGGACACACTAAATGTTAGAATATATTTTAGAAGCTAAGGAGACAAATGAAAGCTCTTATACCGTTATTTCATGCAGGACAAATGCAGGACAAATAAAATCTAACGTCATCTTCTAAGTAGATATAGAGATATATATTATATATACACAACAAACAATAATATATAATAATATTATATATTATTGTTTGTTATATATATATGCGTTCAAATATCTTAGCTATCCTTATTGCTGTTTCTGTCCTACTCATGTAGATCCGAAGAAGGGCTAAGAGCCCGAAAGCTTATTAAA
This sequence comes from Heliocidaris erythrogramma, assembly GCA_025617745.1. Lineage (NCBI taxonomy): Eukaryota > Metazoa > Echinodermata > Echinoidea > Camarodonta > Echinometridae > Heliocidaris > Heliocidaris erythrogramma. Next base: position 16,963,135 of record CM046870.1, on the reverse strand, counting down.
AGCGTGGTACCAACAGCTGCGTCTGCAGGTGTACTTATTTTGTTGCCTCTATATAATTAGCACCCGAGTACACTACCCCACCATGTTAAAGAGTGTGAGCCAATTGCTGCTCTTATATATATATATATATATAAGAGCAACAATTGGCTATATATATATAGTTGTAAAGAATTGTAGATGGGAGAACGTATAGAAAAAATAATTTAAAGTAAGATAAAGTTCACTCCGAGAATAAAGACATAGTAGTGGAAGCAAACCTACGGATATCTACTATGTCTTTATTCTCGGAGTGAACTTTATCTTACTTTAAATTATATATATATATATATATCAATATGGCACGAAAAAGAGACATGATAAGGAAGCTTTTCGACCTGCACTCATCAGGTTATCACGCAGGTAAACAAATTACTTGAAATCAACTATATTATACTCGGTAAACCCGGACGCAACCTAGACGCCGTAATTTCCGTCCTCGAACGGTTGAAGGTGTACCAAATAGCCGGCGAAATCTTGGACATGTTGGATGACCATCGTCATTGGAGAGTAGGCGTGGTCATCGATGCGAAGTTGCGTGACGTTTCAGAGTCCAATTGGAAACTCAAGATGGAAACTCAGGATACATGTTCTGAAGATAAATGCTTCATCGCCATGGTTCAGGAAATCAAATTACTGAAGCATTCTTAGCAGTAGCTCCATATTCGAGGTGCTGTCCCAGTGACAACAGCTCCCTGACCAAAGGACCCACCATTGTGGGTAGGAAACTCCTCCAGAATTAACACAAACTGAGGGTCATTGCTTGCTGGCTCCTCAGAACACAACCTCACTCAAGAGCAAACTAACATTATACACGAGACAACACATATAATATATGCTTCGACCTTAAAAAGGCAACAAACATTAGCCTATAATCATGTAGATAATTGTCAGCCTATTACAAATATCTTGAAATATCTCCAAAAGTTGCAGTTTCCTTGCTTGACATTATCCCATGGGGGCTGCCATTTTCGTTACAAAGTAATGTCAGAGCAGTTCTATTTGTGAGATACCCACTGACCTATACACTAGCTACCGTGACACTTATGATCAGCTGTGGAATGCATGACACTGGATTTTTCTCATAATAAACCATTTTTGTATTCATTCAAATTCAAATGAAGATACTTTTATCCTGTCATATAATCTATTTGTGTCAAGATATTTGGTTCAGCTGTTTTTTTTGTTAAGCAGGATTTGGCATGCACTTGTAAGTTGCTTGGTCTGACAAATGTTTGTCAATTCTTCAAAGAAGTGAGAAAGATCTACCACTGCTCTTAGATATCACCTGTGCGAGACAATGGGGTACCAAGATGGCTGCCACTTTGCATGGGTGGCTTTAGTGTACAATACCTATTCATTATGCAACATCTTATCCATTGTGTACAGGTAAATGGACATGTACCGCAATAACATCACAGTTTCTTCAAAATGGCAGCCCCATGGGATAATATCTAGCAAGAAATCTGCAAACTTTAGAGCTTGTAAATTAACCGAGTGACCTGCTTCATTCCGTTCCATCATTATCTGTTCACATATCTAAATTTAACATGTTCAACCGAACGGTACACACGTCCACTGGCGTACTGGGGGGGGGGGGGGGGGGGGGGGGGGGGGGGGCTTTCCCTCCCCAAATGAAATTCAACCATGTTTTATTTTCAATTCCAAAGGAATATGTCGAGAACAGATGTAAGGATTTGCTGGTTTGTACAATGATTTGTTGTATGTTACACTTTGTTAAAATAATTATTGATTGGATACCGTAAATCCTCGCCTATAGGCACCTACTTGCGTGATCTCCTTGAAGAAGTTTATTTTCCGTAAAAACAAAGTCAAGTGAATATTTATCAGCCCGTCTCGGTAGCAACAGCGCAATATGTCTTGAGAGTGTTAACGAATATATATATCAACTAGAAAGGCCGTCAAAGGCGGCAGACCCACGCCTTACCCAATAGGTTTTGTTTTGTTGCGATTATTTTTGTAAGCAGTAGCCATTCAAAGGGGATAACAAGAGGCACATCTCCCCCCCCCCCAAAAAAAAAAAAAAAAAAAAAAATTTGCCATAATCCAGGTCATAGCTTTGTGTGTCCCCACCCTTGAAAAAATTCTTCTGAAAAAGATATTTTATTATTGAAACATCCCTCCCTAAAAGTAATTGATTAGACATGTCAGAGAGCGTGGCGTGATGATGAGAAAAAAAAGTTAGCAATTTGTATTCAGTGTTCAGTGACATGTCAGTGTGTTAGTAAATGTATTCATGTTCTATCTTTACATTGCAATTCGGGTTGTTGTTTTGTTTTCATCGGGCTTGGATAAAATAAATATGACGACAAAAGAAGTTGGATCTCGACTTCAAAATGACGTGCATGCGAGGAACAGAGCTTATTCACTCATTACTACAGTCAACCCAGGGCACTTCGCGACAGTGCTGTGTATATACGTACACAGCGATCAACCACTCACTCAGATCAACACACGCGAGTGCGATAGACACTCACGTCGAAGAAACTCACCAGATTTTCACCGAAAACAATTAAAATCACGTACTACACGTCCACCAGGATAAAATAAATCACAAAAACTTCCACAACAAAGTGGAAAGAACCGGGGAAAATAAACAGAAATGCACAGAAGATAAGAAATAGAGGAGAAATTAGACGTGTTAGGCTATACGAATACCGTATACCTAGCCGCTTTCGATTTCGCATCGAGAGTACAGTTCGAGTGCAAAAATCCCTTGTTGCTGGGATACGTTGCTTTGAATATTCATTGCAGGCTCGTACGGATTTGAAGTGAAATGGCAAATAATGGGTCTAAAAGTCTTCTAAAATTCATAAACCTGAAATAGACTTTTGGTGAGAAGAAGTAATGAATGTTTTGATTGGCCCAAATATTTCTGCATCTGCAGGCGAAGTTTGGGTCATCAATCTTTCTAGTTTCTTTCCTGTCACTCTCTGAACTGAAGTTCCTATACTTTACTACAGGGTCAAAACTTCAAGGTCACACAGAATGTGCAGGGGTCAACCAATCATCACCAAAATCTAATCGATTCTTTCCTGTCACTTTCTGAACATTCCCTGAAAATTTGGTGCAAATCCGTTCACCCGTTCTCTTGTTATCTTGTACACAAACAAACAAACAAACAAACAACAAACAAACAAACAAACAAACAAACAAACAAAAAAAAAAAAACAAACATACGGAGCCCTTTACATAACCCTGCGATTTCATCGGCGTGGGTAATAATCCAGGAAATATAGAGGATACAATCCCTCAAGTCGGTATGTGCCTCTAATCGACTCAGTGTAAGGAGGACAATTTCATACCATTCAACTGTTTGTTTCTAACAGTGATAACGTATTTCTTTGTTTGGATGAAAAGCCTCATCAAAGTTAATTATAATAACCAGATAACAGAAAATACGTCATTACTAAAAAAAGTGTGCGTTAGTCCACTTGGTGTTCATTTACATACATATTTGCCAACTCTCAATATTGTTAAAAGCACCCCCAGCATCACATCCCCTCTGTGCTCGTTCCTTTCGCTCCCTCGTTTCTACGTCTGGGTACCTCATTCCTATTAATATATTTAAAGTAATGTAGAATTTAATATAACATTGGACTGTGTTATAAAATTAGCGAAGATTATTTTGGGGTGCATATTTTCAGAATTATGTATCCGAGTTCATGAAAAATATATTTCTTTATACCTTTTCCGGTCGGTAGAATCGGCGACACGCTTACCATATATAGTACATACCGTCAAGTAGAAATGGTCTTCTTAGGTATGCCCCATGTTGCAAATTTTAAAGTCAAAATTTCCTTCCTAGGTATGTCCCAGATTGCACATTTTCAAGTTGAAAAATGAAAGAACTACCTACCGCGGGGGGGGGGGGGGGGGGGGGACATCCCCTCCCACACCTCCCCCGCTCGGTCGCTCCGCTCCGCTCCCTCACAAGGATTGCGCCCCAATGTTTTGGCTCATTACGCCATGCACTGCACACATCCACACCTCTCTCGCTTATATATACTTTCTATATACCTATATTTTCAATTTAACCCTTCAGGGGCGGTATTCTGAAAACTGTGTTATCTTTTGTGTTAAGGAAAACTGTGTTAATTGTCATAACAAATTGAAACTGCGCGCAATAAACACTAATCATTGGTGCTTGCGCACATGTCTCTGTTAACTTTACGCGGGCACAGCAATCTTTGCGCAATCATTAACCAATGACTTGTCCTGATTTTAATTTGTTATGACAATTAACATCGTTTTTACTACACAAAAGATAACACCGTTTTCAGAATACGGCCCCATGAATATTCCCCAACTATCCAACAATCCATCCTTTAAAATTTAGAAGTAGCATACAGGACAATAAGGTCTGCAATATCAAAGACTAAACAAGGAAATTAAATTCGAAATCAGCCTTATTTAGGGGAATTATATAAACAAAACGAAAGTAATAACTTGCGTGTTCAAATCCGAATTTGACTGCTCATTTGCGAATTTGAATGCCCGAGGTGTCCTTTCGGTAGTTGCCGATGAATTTGAATGATTCTTAAATATCAAATATGAAATATGATGGAACCTCTCCACCCCACTTTCAAAAAATCGGGATGAGAAACTAGGAATCAATTTTACTTGGCCTTAGACTGTCTAATAAGGGTGCACTAGTAAAGGCTCACAAATTTTCAATAACATAAACGGGTCCGTAAATGACGTTTGAACAAACAGTGAACGCCATGAAATGCAAATGTGCACCTTTCAGGGAGCAATGAGTTGAACCCTAAACACGTTGAACTCAAGCCTTTTAATAGGGATACTGATTTGCACCGTTGTAAGGTTAAACATTGAACCTTTATTCTGCTTTGTGTAGATTTCCACGTAGTCACTTTTTTTAAAGGGATTATAATCATAATGATTGTTAATGAAAATTTGAAAATCCCCTCCCTTTAAAAAAATAGATTGGGTAGACTACGCCTAGCAACCGTCCACACTCAGCAATCCTTCAATAACTACAGAAATCTTCTATTTTTGTCATAAAAAAGTCATTTAACAGAGCTGAATAAATGGGGTCTTTGAGGAGGCCATTGCTCCATTTTATGTTCTATAACCAGGTGATAACGTAATAAACATGAACATTCGGATTAGACGTAAGATGCTTCTCAGACAAGAACACTCATAAACTCTGTCCATTTTGTTCCATTTTCTCCTCATCTATACTTGAGGAGAGAAGAAAAGTCATTTAGAGTTCAAGCACTCTTCTCAACAAAATTGCTTTTATATTTCAGTTTACTTGATAATAATATGAACGTGATCAAGTATTTCCTTCAAATTTAAATCAATTCAATATTGCTGGATCTTAATGAAAAAATTG